>JAMKYM010000845.1:0-579877 GCA_026541065.1 Canavalia ensiformis | reverse complement strand
GGTCTATAATATTTTTGCCTATATAATAAATTATTTTCTTTTTATCTAAGATTTTTTGTATGTTAAATTTTTTAAATATTGCATTATAATGATATTGTGTCCAATAATTTTTAAAATTTGTCGTATATTTGTGTACATGTTGTATCATATATATGATACCATTCTATCTGTGTTTATTTGAAAATCAATTACTCACACTTATATAATTTTTATTTTTCATATTTCCCAAATTGTCTAGTGAATCATTGAAAATTTTAGTTCCTACCGTACGTATTGGATTTCTGCTGGTATTTTTTTTTATTTCAAAAGCTTTTGGGAGCGGAAAGTTTATTTGATATAAAATCTCTGAATTATTGGCAACAGGCAAAATAATTGCAACACAACAAATAACGAGAAATAAATAGCATAAATTTCCAAAATAGATCAAACCATCGAGCTAGCTTTTTAGTATTTGAACATATTGTCCGTATCTCCAATACTTTTCCTCTTTTCATTACCTTTGTGAACTAGTACTTGCTAGCAAAAAATTCTAATCTATAGATCATACAAACTCAGCATATAAGTGTTCCTTTGATTTTATTGTTTTTAAATAGTATTAAAAGGATTAAATATATTTTTAATTTCTCTAAAATATTTAAAGTTTGGTTTTGGTTTCTCAATTTTAAAATCTTTAGTTTAGGTCTTTTATTTTCTAAAATATCATGATTATAATTCTTGATATTAATTTAAGTTACATTAAATCAAGTTAAATCAATCATTATTAGAGAAAATTTTGACCATTTATAAATTATTTTGATTATAATTTTCATATCATGATTAATCTATTTTAATTTAATATATCTTAAGTTAATATAAGGATTATAATCAATATATTTTAAAAAGTAGAGACTTAAACCAAAGATTTTAAATTTAAAAAATCAAAACCAAAATTTAAATATTTTAAAAAAATTAAAAACATATTTAACCGTATTAAAACATTACAATATTCGTCGATTCACTTTCCTTCTAACCCCTTATACAGCATCCACATTTATCTACAAACGAGTCAGGATTAATTTGCTATTGATTAGCTTTTCTATAGGTAAGCAGAGAGTATGACAAAGATTGCACAACAAGCTGGGGTTTGAAAGGTTTATTATGGAAAACGCTCTTAATTTTCTACCATTACATATTGCCCAGAAAATAGACGCAAAAATTTGGTCACTATTATTTGGAGAAATAAAAAAAATAGAACCAATTTTTGAAATTAGTATCAGGATGGAATTGATAACATGTTAAAATTTTTTATTTTAATTTAAATTTTTATTAATTGATGATTTTATTTTTATAAAAAAAATAGATTGAAGGGATAAACTTAACATTTACTTTGTAACTCTGTATAATTTTAAATAATTTATTGTAAATTTTAAAAAATATAAAATATATATTTATATTTATTGGGCTCAACTCCAATTGACAAATGTACTTAGAATTTTTGTATAAATTTTAACATGTGTAATATATATGTAAGAGAAAAATTAGGTTATATATATATATATATATATATATATATATATATATATATATATATATATTCTATAAAAATGGTAGAATCTTCATCTATTTATTCCATCAAAATAAGAATTGTGATAGAGAAAGAATATGAATTAAAAAAATTTATTTTTAACAATATATTTGAACATTAAAAAAAATTATATTTTCAAAAATAGCTTTAAAAGGTATGCAATCACTATTAATTTCTATTGTGAACGTTATAAATTTTAATATTAAATTTGTTAAATTTATTTACATGTGATATTGGAGTAAGTTATACTAGGTTTAAAATCCTAAAATTTCAATTTATAAATTTTTTATATTGGCTAAGATTTAGAAATTTAGGTTAACAACTTTTATCTCAAACAAAAAAGATGTGAGATTAATTTTGTTACTTAAACTCATAAATATTATACATGATATTTTCTTCATTGGAATTGTAACAACCCTCTAAATCGCCTAAGTAGATTTTAACTCATTCAAGATGTAGACAATCTAAGTTGGTGTTAGTAAATTACAAGCATAAGAATTTCTTACCAATTTTAAATCTATACAAAAGAGAATGATGATTAGACTCCACAACTTATTTCAATTTCTTGTTATTTGCACTTAACTTTCTTCTAACATAGTTGTATATATTTTTGAAGTGTTGAACTTTTCTCTATTCTTCTCCTCAACATCTATCTCCATCTCTGGTGAGGGCGATGATCCACTATTAATTTCAACTTCCAGGTTGAGTCAGCATCCATCTTAGCATTATGATGGAGCTTTCCATGTCATAAATCTATTACGAAATAATTCCACACGCAAGGAAAATGTAGACATGAGAGTAAGACATTTTTTTCAAGTAGTATTTTGAATAGAAGTGAGATATTATAAATAATTTAATACATAGACAATACATAGGTTCTTTGACATCCACAAAGAACTATCATAACATCAATAATGGTACGCATCAGATGTACATGATCATTCTATCATTTACATAGATGTCATACACTCATCGATCAACCTCATACCCAATACACGGGTCTTATATAACTCATATACTAACATAATTTCAGGTCCAACTAGTGGAAAATAATCTTTTTACATCAATTATTCGAGCAATATTAAAGTGGGTGATGTAGAAAATATGACTTTTTACATCGGTTAGGTAGACCCGATGTAAAAAGTCTTACTTTCTACACCTATTTGCTTGAACCGATGTAAAGTCTTGCTTTCCACATCGGTTGAGACAATAACCAATGTAGAAAGTCTTCTCTACCGGACTTTCTACTGATGGTTCATGCATCAACTTGATGTAGAAAGTAAGACTTTCTACATCTAAGTATTATCTCAACTGATGTGGAAAATCATATTTTACATCGGTTATAGTCTTAACCGATGTAGAAAGTCCAGTTTTTTTAAAATGTTCGTTTTGTTTAGGTATACTACCATATTATTTATTCACAATACCTACATATACAAATATAATGACCAGGCAAACAATACAGAAATCATAGAATCTATATATTTAAACTAAATACATCTTTATTTATTATCAAATCTAAGTTTACAATTGAAATAACTCAAAATTACATCAAATGTGTTGTAATTTTAAAAATTTTAAAATAAGGAGGTTCTCGATTGTGTGACCATGTACTTGTTGAAAGTAGAGAAAAAAATGTTAGAAATTGTACTAAATATGAAAGAATTGATAAACATTTTAAAATAAGCTAAAAAATAAACATGAATAACTAATTTGTATCATGTAGTAACATTTTTCCATATTTATTCATGATGATCATCTCGAGTAGCATGTATATCATCAATTTCATTTTCTTCATTGATACTAAATATCCTTGATGATAAGGGACTTTGAAAAATATCAATAGTTGACAGATCATTGGTGTCATCACTAGCGATTGTCATCTTTCCTTGAAGAACGACTGACCACCTTTTGTTAGAAGGATCTTGAACATAAAACACTTATTTTGCTTCGTAGGCCATGATAAAAGGGTCATCACTGTAAGCTACTTTTTAAAGGTCAACAAATGTAAATCCCAATTCATTAACTTGCACATCATTGTTACTATCAACCCACCTGCATTTGAAAACAGGCACTCTAAATTTGGTATAATCAATCTCCCAAATCTCTTCAATGATTCCAAAGTAAGATATGGAAGCCATTATAGGATTTTTATCTTTGGAACTTGCAAAATGCGTCGACTCTACCACCACCATAACCCCACTGTTTTGCATGGTACTTTTATCATTTTGAGACTTTGTGTAAAATGAAAAATGATTGATATCGTATCCACTCTAACATATGACATCAAAGTTTAGGACATTTGCTAGCCACTTCAATGTATCAGAGGCACCATCATCCTTCTTAATTGTTTCATGAAACCAGTTTAAGAACGTTTTGTTATGCTCATTCAAGAACCATTTCTCATTTATTCGAACATTCACTTCCCTTATAATGGTTTTGTGAGTAGATAAGTAAGGTTCAACCTCATCGGTATTATTAAAAATATACAAGTGTACTTGAAGGACTTCCACATGACCCATGCTTTTAACAGTTATGCCTCGTGTACCTTTACCTCCGTGTCTTCCATCATGACGAGATTTAGGAACTCCTATGGATTCCACCTCTGACAAATACTTTGTAGAAAACTTAATTGCCTCTTCTGCAATATATCTTTCACAATCATAGATGCCTCGGGATGGTGTGGATTCTTCACATGCCCTTTTAATATTTTCATGTATCGTTCAATTGGATACATCCACCTGAGATAAACTGGACCACATAATCTAATCTTCCTCACTATATGAACAACCAAGTGAACCATACTGTCAAAAAATGATGGAGGAAAATACATCTCTAATTAGCATAAGACAGTAAAAGCTTCATGTTCCAACTCATCCAATTTTAGAGGGTCAATGGCTTTGCATTGAATTGAAAAAGAAACATAACCTACTTATGGTGTGTCTAACTTTTGTAGGCAAAAGGTCATGAATAACCACTGGAAGTAGTTGTTGCATCAACACATGACAATCATGAGACTTTAACCTAACTAACTTTAAATCTTTCTTGGAGACAAGTCTTTTGAAATTTCAAGAATAACCTTGTGGCACTTTAACCCCATGTAGGCACTCAAATAAACTTATTTTCTCTTTTTTTGATAATGTATGACATGTCAAAGGAAAATATATCTGCTTTCCTATAGACTATGGCGCTAAGTGATGTCGTATACCCGTCTGAACCAAATCCAGTCGAGAATTGACACAATCTTTAATCTTGCCTTGTATATTGAGGAGTGTTCCAATGACACTATCACACACATTTTTCTCCTCATGCATCACATTAATACAATGTCTAACATCAAGATTGCACCAGTATGGAAGATAAAAAACTATTGATCTTTTCTTCCATAGCCTTGTCTCGGTCGTCTTCTTTTGAGTCTTTCCAAAAATAGTTTTGATGTTTTTAACTCCTTCACAAACTTGTTGTCTAGTTAAGACTTTTGGAGCAATACTATTTTCTGGCAACCATTAAATGATTTCCTTAATCTATAATAAGGGTGATTAGTCCTGAAAAATTTTCGATGACCAAGATAAACTGTCTTCCTTCCATGATGCAATTGATGGTAACTTGTGCCTTCTTCACATATAGGACATGCTTTGTGCCCTTTAACACTATATCCACATAAATTTCTATATGCTGGAAAGTCATTAATAGTGCAAAAAAGAATTGCTTGCGTCTTGAAATTTTCATTACCATACCCATCAAACACATCTATACCTTCTTCCCATAGATTTCGCAAATTTTCAATCAAGGGAGCAAGATAAACGTCTATGTTATTTCCAAGCTGTTGTGGACCTGAAATCATCATGGACAACATGATGTATTTACGTTTCATGTACAACTTTGGAGAAATGTTGTAAATTGTCAAAAGCACAGGCCATGAATTATGCTTACTACTTAAATTACCTTACAAATTCATTCCATCTATTGTAAGTCCAAGTCTTAGGTTTCTTGGCTCATTCCCCAAATCCGGATATAGTTGATCAACCATCTTCCATTGCAACCCATCAGCTGGATGACGAAGTTTTCCATCAATTTGTCTTTCATCTGCATGCCATCTAAGGTTCTTTGCATCATCTTTATTACAAAACAATCGTCTGAACCTTGGAGTTATTGGAAGATACCACAACACTTTGGATGGAGGCCGCTTTACACTTTCATTGCAACTAGAATCATCATCCTTCAGTTTATAGCGTGACACTTGACATACAGGGCATTCATATAATCCTTCAAACTCATTTCTGTATATTATGCAATCATTAGGGCAGGCATGTATTTTCTTATACTGCATACACATCGGACACAACACTTTCTTCGCCTCATAATTACGCTTTGGTAATTTATTACCTTCCGGAAGCATCTCTACCAACAGTTCAAGTAATTCTATGAAACTTTTATCACTCCATCCATTCCTTGCCTTCAAATTGAATAATATTAATACTACTGATAATCGTGTAAACGTAGTGCATCCGGATACAAAGGTTTCTCTGAATCAATAGACAAGTTACCATACATATTTTCCTACTTAAATGACGCATGCCCCATATCACAAATCATATCCTCTACCCGATCTTCCATATCTATAACAACCTCCACCGTCTGTGACACACTTGTCATGCCTAATAATTCACCATGCCATGTCCATCTTGTATACTTTTGCAGAACCCATCACAAAGAACATGCTCTCTAATTTGATCAACAGTCAACCGTCTCTTATTTAGACAATTAACACACTGACAGTAAAATCGTACATTACTTTTAGGTACATTTGTTTGGAAAAATTCAAAAACTCTTCGACCCCATTCTCGTACTCATCACTCGTCCGGTTAACATTTATCCAGCTACAATCCATACTATACTGGAATCATAGACACATGATTTAGGATACCCATTAACCTTGTCACGCATAATTAGTAATTTATTATTTTTCTCACTATTGGTAAGGTCTTATCCCATTCGAGAAAAAATTTAACAGACTTCTTAAATATTCAATATCATACTTGGTGAAATTTCGGTAGCATTTCGCATCAGTCTCCAAGTATATAACTTGACTATGGTTTCATTTACCATAATCAAGCATGTACCTAGAGACAATGCAAAATGAACTAAACCAAAATTTCATCAAGTACAATTTACAAGATTTAAGAATAAATTATTAGCCACTGAATAAAAAACTTTAGTCCTGAACTGTCCAACTTGAACAATTCAAGATTGAATACAATGAATGATTTACTTATTCAGTAATATACTCATTGTATTCAAACTCGAACGGGAAACTAAGGGTATACTCATATTTGAACTCAAGAAAAGAAACAAACTTAACTTATAAAGATCAATATGCAATTTACACATATAATTATGGTAATTATCATTTTAGTAATAAAAAATAAGTTGTGATCAAAGTGCAAGTAACCTATCTCATATCATTTTAGTAATCAAAAATAAGTCATGAAAAGGCTATATTTAAAACCTATCTCATTTTAATTTCAAAACCAGGTTCATGCACTCAAGTATTTGCTATATTTAAAACCAAATCAATACTAACATACACATCACCTAACAAAGAAAATGAGCAGAGGCTTTTTTGATCAAGGTAAGAGAAGCAAACTCTCACATATGAAATGGAAAAGAAAAGGTGTAGAGAAAATACATCACAATCAACACACAAATGATAGAGCGTTTGTAGAGCGGCAGCGGAGCACTGGTTGAGCAGAGGCACAACGGTTACCAAAGATAAAGCTTGCAAATTATAGAACATAACCAGTATTAACGTAAATTTCAACTATAATAATAAGAAATCAATAAATAACGACGACGGTGGTTGCTCCTACCTTAGGATGCGCGACGATGACAATTTCAAGGAGGGGAGTGCGACGACGACGACGGACAGATGCAATGACAGACAACAACGATGGCGGCAATGACTGAGACGTAAACAAGAAGAGAGAACAATGGCCGAGCCAAGAAACAAGGGATTTACAAAATGAGGTTGAATACGACTAAGGTCGAAAACAAAGGGAAAGGGAATGACATTCTACATCGGTTGTTTCTCAGAACCGATGTAGAAACGTCTTACTACATCGGTTAAATGAATAACCGATGTAGAATCTTTGTTAATTTATTCACAAAAATGTCATCGTCAACTTTCTACATCGGTTCCTGATGAACCAATGTAAAATTTTGTTATAAAAAACCTATTTTCTAAATCGGTTCCCAAAACAACTGATGTAGAAAGTACTACATCAGTTGTTTTGGGAACCGATGTAGAAAGTTTCAAATTTATTTATAAAAATGCCACTGCGTTTTTATTTACATCTGTTCATGAACAACTGATGTAAATTCCTGTTATTAAATGCTATTTTTCCACTAGTGTCCAAACAAGGAGCATATAAGTTCTTTGATACTTACAAAGAACTACCATAAAATCAACTCACAAAGACAATCGTAGCATATATGCATTGTATGCATGTACTTTCTCTATCATTCTCTTTAATCATTTCTATAATGACAGACTTAGGATTAGGTTGAAATCTACTACTTTCCATACTACAATAATCCTCTCTAATTTGGAGTTGATTATTCCTATAATATGTAAATGCATAGAGGTAAAACTCATCTTCATCACATTATCAAAATAATGAGGATATCAAGATCTAATTTTCACACTAGTAGTGTGTCCATGACAACATTCGAATTATCATCATCATCATTTCATAAACCATGAAATTGTTCAATCAGTAATGATAGTTTTCAAGATCTTGTCAAAACGGTTAAGTCTGATTAGAGTAATTTCGGTTATTAGGAATAATCGATGTAGAAGACTATGTTTTACATCAGTTGAATAATCAATATAGAAAGTCTAAGTTTCTATAATGCTCATTTTTGTAGCGTATGAATAACTAATATCGGAAATTAAAAGTAATCGCTGAAAAAAAAAATAATTTCCCTCAATAGTTCAAATAAACGATTCTACATTTTATTTATTTTTTCTTACTTTATATTAAAAATTGACTTTACACTGTTCCTTTCTCTAAGTGCGTGAGAGTTTTCTCAATGCATTGCCTATTGCTCTTCTTACTTTTTGTGTTCAGCCTTTAGCATCTCTACTTACTCGTTCATCATGTTCACAATGCACTACACTTTATGTACTAATGCATATATATAATGTGACTAATCTAATTTTTAGTTTAATCTAGGATCGTTTTTGGGTTATCCTGAAAGTATGGTAATGAAACAAATTTGATTTAGATTAGGCAGTTATTTAATTAGCTAAGCATTAAATTAATTCATGCAATTTCGCGCTCAAATTTCTTTCAAAATATTATTAGTTTGAAAAAAAGACAAAAAAGAAAAATTTCTGGAGATAAGAAGGAAGAGAACATAAAAATAATGAAGAAAGCATTCAAAGCACGGATGAAAGAGCACAATAACATAAAATATTTGCTATTCTGCATTTGATAATATCCTCTAACCTAAATCTCCAATTAACTTGCTGTATCAACTTTCTTTATTTGACAAAATAAGTTGTTTCTCAATAATATAACATATGTCTTATCTCTGCTTTAAGTTCTTGAAATCTTTATTAGAATATATTTAATGTCACAATTTTTAATTCAACCTATAGCTACAGAACTACCATTATTCTTACTTAGATGATGAAAAATAATCCCATTAAAAATAAAAATAGAAAGCAAGCAATAAATTCTTGAATTTAAAAGTAAAATCTTTCACATTATCTTACTATTTTATTTTATCTAACTTTTAAGATATTAACATATTTATTTTTATTATATCGATCAATTTTTTTTATAATTATTATTATAATCATCATTATTGTTATCCTAGTTAATGTTATAATAAAATTTTTATCATAATTATTATGATATTATTAATGAAAATAAATAAATATGTTCTATATCTAATTTATTATATGTTAAATATTTTTTATTATTAAATTTATAATTTGGTTATTGAATTAAATATGATATGGTTGTTCATTAAATTTAAAAACTTAATAGTGTGATGGAGATCATAATATTAAAAGATATTTTTTATAATTTAATATAAATTATTTTTGGTTTTAAAATTATTAAAATGAAATATTAATAATCTAAATAGATTAATATATATGTAATAATCTTCATTGAATAAAAATTAATAAATTTCATTCATTAAGTTATATACATGGATAACACATATGAAGATATGATTACTAAACAAACTTAGTATGGTTATAATTACTTTTAATTTAACAATAGGATATTATCATAAAAAATATAGTATTAGAATTTCTTTTAACCTAAGATTATCATAGTAATTGATAAAGTTATTTATGTACTTTGATTTCAGACAACTAATATTTTAAGATGCTAATTGAATTAATATTAGATAAAATTAAATAATATAAAATTAATGATTGATCAAAAGAGAATCTATCAAATCTCAATAACAAGTTTGAGTTTTATAATTATAATAACTAAATTAAGGTCTTAACTAAGAAAATTAAATGAATAAAAAAATTATTTTTCAGTCATTTATCATTTAACTGATTAATGTTTAATAATTATATCATATTCTAAGGTTAATTAATGAAGAGTTGAAAAGATGGAAGAATTTTTTATTTTATTTTATGACTTTTAAAAGTAAAAGATTTTACCTCATACTATCTAACCACCAAAAAAATTTATTAGATATCAACCTTAATTAATGTAAACATTCAATTATGTCCTTTTGAATTGTTAAAATTAATCAAGAAATCGATACTAATTTAAATAATAAATATAAAAATAATTTAAATAGCAAACAAAAAAGGAGACAAATAAACAAAACCAGAAGAATAAATAAAAAGAAAAAAAGGGGATAAAACAAAATACATAAATAAAGACGAAAAATTGAAAAATTGAAACAAAAAAAAATCTGAAAACTTGAAAAATATAATAATGGGTAAAAACAAAAAAGAAAGAGTAACACACAAAAAAAATAAATGAAAATAAAATAAATAAAAATAATAAAAAATAAAAAATATAATAATAATAAAATATATATACAAATAAAAAATAAATTTTTATTACTAAAAGAAAGAATTAAAAAAACAGAAGTAAGGAAAAAAGGGCAAAATTTAAAAACTGAAATAAAACAAAAATAGAAAAAAACTAAATTATAAACGGAAAAAAAAATTGAAAACGGTTTTAATCGAATGAAAACAAAGGTAAAAGAAGGGATGCATGAACGCTTTTGGAGGGTTTTCAAAGGCTAACAGGAGGGGGGATTCAAAATTTTGGTGAGCCTGGGTTCTCTCAAAAAGGAGGAGAACAAACAGGAAAAGGATGAGAACAAAAGAAAGGGGGGAAGGACATATAAAGAAAAGGCACGCGTACAGAGGGTGAGTCTAAGGGGAGAAACTTTTTGGAAAAAGGGAGAGGAGTTCTGGCACAGAGGCTCCGGATGCTAGTTTTTGATCGGCTTCTTAGAGGTTCTCGTCGGAGACACACATCACCCACCCTCACATCCTGACCTGGAGGAAGTTAACGGAGAAGGTAGGAATCCCTCAAGGTCACTCTGGCTCAAGAAGCGTGACACGAGGACTTGCTTCAGTGCAGAAATTCCAAGTAAGACTTCAGACCTTCATATACATCTCCTTGATCTGGTTGCAATGTGCATTCCCTTGGGTCTCCATCTAAGGATTCATCGCTGTCATACAGTTCTTGAACCATGCATAATCTTGTTGGCTTTCGATTAAATAGTCTTTATACATGAATTCATATGTGAGAGTCAAGAGTGCTAAGGTCTTATTTCAATGAGCATCGGTTTAAATAGACTCGAGCATATTAAGATTCTTGGCCATGTAGGTTCTCTAACCCACTAACTTGTAGGGAAGGAGCCCCAAACCTGTGGTAACTCACAAGGATGCCAACACTCGTCTTAGTGACTTGCATGCGCATGCATGCACTCACCCATGCAGCTAGTTACACCATGCATTCCTCATCTACGAAAGTTTCCTTGTCTCTCTTGCGTCCCAGCACACCAGGGAGTTCTTTGGTATAGCCCATCCATGCAAATCCTCCAACAAAGATGGAGTCAGATACAAGGATGGCTTGGTTCGGTTCGTCATGAGATTTTTATAACCCAAGGTTCATGCATGCAAAAAGGGTACAAAAGCGGGTAATGATGTTAGTCTTGCACGAGCTACGAACCCACTGTCGCAACCGTAATTCCTACGAGACGATGAACTCGCTAAAATTTAAAAAAAAAAATTTATTTGATTAATGTGTGGAGTCGCCACCAAATTTTTATTTAAGGGAAAAAGTTTGGAAAAAACCTTAAATCGAGGATGAGATTCGAAGTTCGGGAGTCGGTTACGAATGGGGAAGGTGTTAAGCACCCCACTCGCTTATTCCAAAGAACGGTACCCTTAAACTGAGTGTGCGATTATTTGAAATTTGTTTGATCCCTTTAATTAGTGTGAAAATAAATACTTGATGGGGTTAGCCTGACAGGACTTGATCCTGCTCCTACGTATTCCCCGGTGCAATGGGAAACTCAAGGCTTACGTAGTTCTGGTTCATGAAGGCTTGACCTTCAGAGGGTTTAAAAGAAATATGACATTTTCAAAAGGTTTTCATTTTTTGAAAGGATCTTTAGTCCACTCATGCACAAGACCCGAGGCAGCTATGGCAGCACGGGGGCCTATCTGCACTACTAAACATTGGGACAAAGAACCACCATCCCACATTTAGACCCCGTCGCGTGAGACCAAAGATCCCAAAATATTTGAAAAAAGAGTTTTTGTATTTAAAGGGACCTTTAGTCCACCTATGGATAAGACCCGAGGCGGCTACGGCAGAACGGGGGCCTATACAGACTACTAAACGTTGGAGAGCAGGTGAACCACCAGTCCCACATTTAGACCCCGTCGCGTGAGACCAAAGATCCCAAAATATTTGAAAAAAGAGTTTTTGTTTTTAAAAGGACCTTTAGTCCACCTATGCACAAGACCCGAGGCGGCTACGGCAGCATGGGGGCCTATACAGACTACTAAACGTTGGACAGTAGGTGAACTGCTAGTCCCCCATTTAAAGCCCGTTGCGTGAGACCAAAAATCCCAAAATATTTGAAAAAGAGTTTTTGTTTTGCAAGGACCTTTAGTCCACTCATGTACAAGACCCGAGGCGGTTACTACAAAGACAGTGGGCCTAAGGCTGCACTACTAAACGCTGGACAAAGAAAGAACCGCTAGTCCCCCGTGCATAGCCCATTGCGTGAGACCAAGAATCCCAAAATTATTTAAAAAGAATTTTATTTTAAAGAAGAGGATCGAAAAAGGAAAATTCATTGTAATTATCAAGAGCAGAGCGTGCTTTTGGAAAGGAAGCAATTTTATTTGACGTTAGGGGATTTATTAGCAATTAGGGAATTTTGAGGGGCAAAATGGTAATTTTGAGGCAAGGGACAATTTAGGAATATTTGGAAAAGTGAGGGGGCAGAATGGTAATTTTGGGGCAAGGGACAGTTTAGGAATTTTTGGAAAAGGCAAGGGGCAAAATGCTAATTTTGGGGCAAGGGACAGTTTAGAAATTTTTAGAAAAGGCAGGGGCAAAATGCTAATTTTGGGGCAAGGGACAGTTCTGTAATTTGGGCTTTAGTTTAAGGAGGAATTTGGAAAAAACAGGAGCATCAAAGTGTGGCTGCCTGGGCTCGAAGGCGGGTCAAGAGAGATGCAACGGGGAGTGCCAACCACTAGGCCTGACGCTCTTTTGAAGTATATGTGGCCTGAATTTAAATTTGAATTAAGTCCTAAGGGCTTGCATGGGGAGTGTCCTTGAAGCCTTAACAGATATCTTACTGCTGCATGAAGGACAAAAACAAGTCCACAATTATAACAATTGTCTCGTTTCCTTTTGAAATTGAATGATAGACGGCAAACGTAACACATGGATCGGTCAACAAATGCATACCCATTTATTGCATGCGCATGCCGCAGTTGAAATTTGTACCACATGCAATATCTTTGACTTGTTTTGTCTTTCAGAGCTTCTACTAATGTAGAGGAGTTTCTTTCATCAGTATCCCCATGGCCTAAACAACCGTTTGCACCTTTCCCCCCAAGTATAAACTTCAGTCCTTGAAGTTAAAACCATGATAAGCACCACAAGCTATCTCCTCCACAAAATTCTTCGAAAATTTTCCTTCAACACGAGCTCAGAAGCTTCCCATCGCCGAGGATTTCCCACCGGCCGTATACACCAATCGCCCATAGTATAGACATGGCCTGATCTAGAAAGTGCAACAGCCATACTATGACCACAAGCAACTTGACAAAGATTAGGTTCAACTAGAACCACAACACAGGTTGGAACAAGTATTGATTCCTTGTCACCATGCCCAAGTCGACCTTTGTCTCCATCACCCCATGTAAACAGTATGCCAACCATGACCTCCACAATCCGCAACAGTGATGATAAACACCACAAGCCCGCACAAAGCACGAAGGTCCTCAGACTCTATTTCCCTGGGATGAAACATTTTTCGGTTCCATGATCTTGAACACTAAATGTACCATCACCAAAAGTAAGTAATTGCCCAAGAGGTTACAATAAGAAGTTGTGTGGGTGGGCATTAGGATTCAGGGCCACTACTAGATTTGCGTAAATAATTCCAGGGACGAGGCCCCGATCCTAGGTGATTAGCGGGCTGCAAAACTCGGTTCAAGGAACCATACCAACCAAAGTTTCGAGACCGTAGGGGGGGAATTTGGACCCCATGATTCATTTCTTATCGGGACAATTTTGAAATTCGTAGTTTGGTACGGAGAGTCGAATACAGGATCGTAGGCAAGTGGGCATTCGGCACTATTTGGAGCTACGCTGCTCAATTTGGTTTTACTTCCCCTGATTATCCACGTAAGTTTCGATGGTTTTGGGATGCCACATACATGCGAACTTGCACGTGCATCTCCTTATATGTGTGGAATGACATTCTACCCACTTCGATAGACAACCTAGTGCCCGGTAACCCGTCATGCGGGAAGCCTTGTATAGGGAAGTGGCAGGTTTATAGGTGCAATGCTATGGTCCAAAACCAACCAAACCTCAAGATAAATTTTCGCAGAGAAATAGAAGGCCGGAGCATGTCCGTAGAGGTCAAGATTAGGTCTTGGGGCTCAATTCAATATATCAGAGCTTGGGGCAGAGAAAGAAAAAGTTCTAGGTGTCTATTAATGACTACAATTTAGCCCGAAGACTCTAGGTTTCAAATTAGAGAGGCGAAGGTCTCCCACCAAATTGCAAGTTGGAATCAGTCTCAAGCCTAAGGTCTCAAATCATCGAGGCAGGAGGTTTCTACGATCGTTACAAACCAAAATCAGGTTCAGGAACTCAAATTAATTTCTCAAAAGATAAGTTCGTGCAAAACAAGGGAAGGCTTCTATGTGTCTGTTGCAGGATAGGAATAAAACGCTCATGAACAAGCGTCTTGGTGCATGGTTCCTAAAGCCTGTAATATGTACTTAGTCTTATGCTAGGGTGGACTTCGCTAAGTGACTCTCCGTGGTGGCTTTTTAGCCCAGATCTCTCCAATGAATTCGAATACAAATGGTCATGGTGTAGGAGGTTAGAGTTCATCACTACGGAGTTGATAGCCCTTAAGTGGCTCCTGTATGGCCTGAGTTGGTTCAAGCAATGATGTATTTTCGATATTGATACATCAAGAACAGCAGTGTCTCATTCTCGATATTGATCTACCAATAAAGTTCTGTATTCTGTCCAATATCAGTGGCGGAATCCAATTTACATGCTTACCATTTGTTTCTAATTTGGCTACGGGATTTGGTTGTCCCTTGACTAATTGACATCACAAAGCCTAGAACATGATCCTAGAGATCCATATAGACTTTAATCCAGAATCGCAAGGCATCACACACAACAGAGTATGAAAATTGCAAAGCAACATTTACATGCAAGCGATTTCAAGATTTGCATTCGGAAAAATAGGAATCAGAATGAGCCAAATAGATTTATATCCCTTTAAGATTCATCCAAATTAAGAATGTATTCGTATCAAACCTGTACATCACCAAGAAAATTGCATCGCAGAGAAAGCCATCCAAGAAACCTAACCTAAATAATATTCACGCTTCAAAGGTGTGGAAGCTGCCTTCACTCAAAATCGTCCTCTCTGCCTCGCGATCACCCCCTTTTTTGAAGTTCTCCTCCAAAAAACCTCCTTTCCCCGATCACAGTATATTTTCTTATATACTCCCTCACAAAATTCAAAATTCCCACTCCTTTTTTTTTGCTTTTGATTTTCTTTTTTTTATCTTTGTACTTTTTTTTTTTTATTTTTTATTTATTATTATTATTTATTATTTTTTATTTCCAGATTTTCCTTTTTATTTTCAAATTAGTTTTTTCTTCTTATTGGTTTTGGCTTTTCTTTTTTTGCCTTTTCCAAAATTACGCTTCCATTTTTGAGTTTTTTGTTTTATTATCTATTTTTCATTATTATTATTAATATATATATATTCGCTTTTTTTAATTTTCATAACTTTGTTTTGTCTTATTTCATTTTCTTATTTATCTCCTTTCATTCATTTTTCTATTTTCCTATTTTCTTTGACTTTTGTTTTGTTTGTTTATATTTATTATTTAAATTAGTAAAAAGGGTTTTTGATTAATTTTAGTAGTGTTCTCGTACATAACCGATTGTTTATTATTGGCCTCTCTTACTGCTTTTCTTACCAGATAATGTGAGAAATGATACTCAAATTATCGTGGTTGAAACGAGTAAAGACGAAATACACATGTCCCGAGGCAAACTTTTTGAATAAAGTCCGAGCAACACTAGAAGCTCAGGCTTAAAGTGAACCTCATGAATCCCCCGGAGAAGAAATGATGAAACGACTTTACCGACTTCACGTATTAACAGGTTTAAATATGCAAGGCTTGATGGCTTAGCTTGATTAGGCTAGGTGAACCAAATAAAGGGCCCATCGGGACGAGGCGTGAGTGCAAGCAGGTTGCTCGTTCGACATGACAAATGAAATGAAGATGTTATTCGTTAAAAGCACGTAAGTTAGAAGATGGTCCGGTCTGACAGGCTCAATGTGGATGAAAACTATTTACCTGAGTATACTGTATGCAAACTAAAATGTAAGGTATGTACAAGGTGGCCTAGCAACATAGGCCGAAATGTGAGAAAACCTATGCTATGTAGGCCCGACATCATAGGCCCAGATATGGAAAGTGGAACCGATGGTGGCACATTCACTATGAGCCAACTACGCAGAAAGAAAATTTGAACATGCTAGAAATGTAACCTTGATGGTGGCACCGACACTATAGGCCCAAAATGCGAGAAAAAGTAAACTGGAAGGGGGGCTGACATCATAGGCCAAGAAGCGAGAGCTTGAGGAATCCCGTTGTCGAGCGAGACGGAGTCTTGCCGAAAGTTAAGACATGTGATGTCCGCTCGACGGGAGAATGCGGTGGAATCCCTGGCTGACAAGAGTGAATGCAGAAATTTAAACATGAAGTGCAGCTTCACAGGATGTATGCAAATAAGATCTCGCTTGACAGGATGTGTGCGGAAATTTCAAACATGAAATCTGCCTAACAGAGATGTATGCAATGAGATCTTGCTTGACTAAGTATTGTCAGAAGAATTTAAACATGAAATCCTGCTCGTGACGGATAAATGCAAACGAGATCTGCTGACATAATGTGTGCGAAATTTAAACATGAATACTGCTGACGAGATGTGTGCGAAAATTTAAACATGAAATCTCGTTTGACCAGAGTGTATGCAAATGAGATCTCGTTGGACAGGATATGTGCGTGAAATGAAATCCCGCTTCACAAGGTATGTATAAAGTCTAAGCATGAAATCCTACTTGAGCGATGTACTGCAAGCTAAATCTCGCTTGAGCGGGATGTGTGCGAAAATCTAAACATGAAATCTGTGACAGGATGTATCAAAGACATCACTCTGGCGACGATGATATATGCAAATGAAATCTGCTTCGACAGATCATATGTGTAAATCTAACATGAAATCTCCGCTTGACAGATGTATGCAAATGAAATTTATATGACGGGATGTATTGCAGAAATATAAACATGAAATCTGTTGTTGCAGGATATGCAAACCTGCTTAATCAGAGGTGAACGAATTTAAACATGAAGTCTCGTTGTTGTGGAGAATGCAAATGAGATCTGTTCATTAGCAGGAAGATCAAATCAAATCACTGTTACTTTGAGATAAATAAACATGTTTAATGTTGGACGAAAATTAAACATGAAGTCCTGTTGTTGACAGGAGAATGCAAATGAGATCCCGCTATTGCTGGGAAGATGCCAATGGAATCCAACAAGGTTAAGATAAATGCAAGCCAGCGGACAATTGAACGAAAATTAAACATGCTTGAAGTCCGTTGCTAACAAGTGAGAATGCAAATGAGATCCACTGTTGCTAGGAAGATGCAAATGACTCACATGTCAGATAAATGCAAACCCGACTGTGAACGAAAATTAAACATGCTTGAAGTCCTATTATTGACAAGAAGATACGCAAATGAGATCGCGCATTGTCAGGGACGATGCAACAAAATCCCTGCTATCGCTGGATAAATGCAAACCGTTCGAGCCAATTGAACTAATTTAAACAAGAAGTCATGTTGTTGACAGGAGAATGCAAATGAGATCCCGCTGATGCCGGGAAGATACAAATGAAATCTCACTGTCGGATAAAATGCAAACCTGTTTGACAAAAAGTGATGAAAATTAAACAAAGTCTTATTAAGGATGAGAATGCAAATGAGATCCCATTATGCTGGAAGATGCCAATGAAATCTTTCAAGGCTGATAAATGCAAACTCCGTTTTGGACTTGGATGAAAGCAATGAAAGCTATTAAGATAGGCAAAACAAAAGATCCTATTTGCTGACAGATGGAGCAAGACGCCATTAAGACAAAATGACATATCATGAAGACTGTTAAGACAAAGGGAAAATGAAAGAATCCGTTAAGACAAGTATCGAAGAAAAGCCCCGTTGTTGGACAGAAAGAAATGAGCTTGTTAAGACAGCAGGAATCATGTGGAGGTCCCGTTGTTGACAGGTGGAAAAGAAGATAGATACTTGTTAAAAGATGGTTCACACTGTTGACGAGGGCGAGAATGACTCGTGAAGACAGTGAAAACTGTGACTTGATGTGCCTTGGGGTGGCACGAAGAGGGATTATGGACTTCTTCGTAAGTTTCCTTGACAACTTTATTTTGAAATGTGTTTTCCTTGAATTAAAATAATAGCTTTTATCCTTCCTTGAACTTGAAGGTTTTTTAAGCACTTGACAAGTATTGAAGAAACTCGGGGCCAACATTTTGCCCCGCCTTAGAAAAAAATTCTTGATAATTGAGAGATGTCTTGATTTAAATGAATTTTGGGTGTGCGTTTTGTCTTGGAGGATTTTCTAATCAAGGAATGCCTTAACTTGAGAGATTTTGGGTAAACGTTTGCCCGTTTTGTTCTTGAAATTAAATCCTTCTTGGGCAAACCTTTGCCCCGATTTTGAACTTGATTTGGCATTTGAGGATGACCTCAAATTGAATTTTAATGTGGGCAAGCATTTGCCCCCACTTATTTCGACTCCATTTGAGGAAACCTCAATCAATTTCAAGTGTGCCACCGATGTTTTGCCCCACAGTTGATCGACTTTGAGGTAACCTCCAAATTGAATTTTTATGGGGCAAACGTTTGATTTGTCTTGTCTTGACTCAAAATTTGAGGATGACCTCAAATTGATTTTGTGGCAAGCTTTTTCCCATTTGAAGTCTTTTAATTATGATCGATTAGCAATTTTACCTGTGTCTTAATTAGTTTTGAAAAAAGAGTTAGGAAATGCTTGAATGAACGAAAGCTTATTGGATACTTGAATGAGTGATGCTTTGAACAAGAGATGCAATGTTTGTGATGCTTTGAATAAAGAGGATGCGATGTTTAATTTATAGATTACTTTTTGATGGTTGAAGCCGGTATTTGATGAGATGGATGCTATGAGATGAACGTAGACCATGAGATGGTGTAAAAACTTTGTTTCTCTTGATTTTTGATTTATTTTTTGACACATGTCCTTTCCTCGACAACCTCATAGTTGGTGTGAAAGGAATCAAGAATCTGGACGAGCTGGATTGACTCTGTTTTTGACTTTTGGACCAATTTTGAATTTCCTTTCTAAAGTCCTTGAGACTCCAACACCGGCTCAAGATTATCGTACGAGACACACTCTTCTTTCGAGTGGCACGTGATTTCTGGGGAGGATGACTTTACTAGAGCAATCATGCCCCCGTTTGCAAAGTTGTGAGAGTCATCCGACTAGACGACTTTTCAAAATTAATCTTTTTATCTTTTGGCGCCTCACGTCTCTTTTGCATGTGTACCTTTGAGGTATGCGAAAGTGTTTTTGAATGGTTTAATGGGAGAAGGTAGTATATTTGAAAGTGCGAAGAAAAGTGTTGGTTTGATTGGCCCTAATGGCATTTTTTTTTTCGTGGAAAAATGTTAATTCAAACAAATGGAAAAATTTATTTTCGTTTTAGAAAGATGGAGAGACAGATACGTTGCTAAATGACACCTTTGGTGAAACTCATATCTTTTATAATCTCGGTGCAAATTAAAAACAAACTAAAAGTAGCAAAATTTTTCTTAATTTTGGGAGTTGTGAGGCAGAAGCATTGGTGTGCTTGGATTCTTGTTCTGGACCAGCAGACATTTTCTGTTGAGTAGTTTGGGGATTTTCTTCCCAGTGACCCCTTATTACTGATTTTCTATTAGCCACTAGGTTTTCAGCTAGCGACTCTGATTCAGTCCTTTCTTTTTTACCCAGGTGATCTTGAGTTGACCACAAAAGACCTTGCATTTATCATTCCCTAACTTTTCCTGGTCACTTGGGTTTAGACCTAAAGCGGAGCTTCGTTTGGCCTTCTCTTTGCCTAGGTCACCTTTGAGGATTTGTTCTAAGGCTTTGTTTGTGTGCCTAACTTTTTCCCTGGAGGTCTCCTTGAGGAGTTGTCAAATGTGGCTTCTATTTGTGTACTAACTTTTTCCTAAGGTGCCTTGATTCGACTGTGACTTTGTTTGTGTGCCCTAACACCTCAGGAATATATTTGAGGTTTATCGACAGTGAGCTCATTTAAGTCACCAGTTGCTGAATTGTTTTTGAATCCCTCAGACCTTTACGATCATGCCTGTGGATTTAATCACCAGACATGAACCACCTTTTGCTGAGTTGTTTAATCCATGAGTTTCACTGCCCATGAATCTTGAATTTTTAAACACTGATTTTCTGGATGGTTCTTGATTTTAATCAGGCAGGGTTTCTTTCTTTTTCTTTTGATTTGCAGTAGTGGATATTGATCTTGTCAAGGTCTTGGCCCAATTAGGCGAGATCTCATCCTAATTTTCTTTAGTTGAACTTGATTCAGGAATATTGTGCTTTTGTTAGACTGGATATTGAATGTGTGATTTGAATATAGTTATTATATGTTTTGGGCTTTTCGACGATTAAAGTTAAGACAGTTCAAGATTATTTATTTATTGTGAACATTTATTATGACGGTATTTGTTGTTTTGAATTGCTGGAGATAAAATAGGTTGATAAAAAAGATGACTTTACAAATGGACGATCATCTGAAACATACTTAAGAAACATGAAAAAATGTAATTTTATTTATTCTGTTGGTTATTTACAAAAGATTAAACAAAGTGACAATTTACGGTTGGTACGATCAGTTTGTACAAGAAACTCATTGTCTTCCTCTCTTTGATTAGCGAAATCATTTTCTGACGTTCATAGCAAATTATTTTTATCGTTGAACAAATCTTGAAATTGATAAATTTAGCATCGATTATTTGATTGAATACTGATCTTTAACGATGACATTTCGAACCTGCACATGATAATCATCAAGCTTTTGCATGTTACCATTTTTCGGATATGAGACTCTTGAGCTTTGAAGGTCAGGTGCAGCAGAGTTTGATCTGGCAGGGTAAAAGCGGCTGGTAGGAAGGTGGAATGGTCCGGTGGGCGAAACTGCTTCTATTTTTCTGGCTTTAGTTTAGTATTTGCAGCTCTTGCTTATAAACTGTCGTCTGTGGGCGGTATATATGGTGTTGTTGTATTAGGCTTATCACGGGATAGTTGTAAGCGGGAAGGTATGGTGTTATGATAGATAATGGCCGATGTAGATATGGTATATAGGGTGTATGCAGTGGTGGTTGGTAACCAAGCTTGAATGATAGCGCCATTTGTGGTGTATAGTGACGTGACCGGAGAAACCACGTTGCTGGGTTTCACCTGCCTTAACAGGTCCAGTGGAAGCCCATAAGTGCCATCGCGGACATGTGCGATCTTTGCGACGCATGCCTGTGATCTCTCAATGATGGATGACATGGAGTGGAAGTCTGCTGTGCAATCATCTTGTTATAAGAAAGGATCTTGGAGTGTGTCCACGAACATGTGACCATTCCCGCACTTTGAAGGAGGTTGTACTTGGGCAGCTAACTCCTCGTGGTGAAATATTCTTGAAGATCTCCATCTCTTCTTGGCCATATTTTGGAGTTGGATTCGATGAGGCATCTCAGCATTCATCTGGTATCTTGCTTAGTGAAAGCCTTAGCAAGGTCTCACCTTTGTATAGTGGATGCGTTCATTATTGGTATGGGTGTGGCCCCAGTTAAGGCTGTCTTGAAAGAAATGGATGAGCAAGCTCATCGGTAGTGCGTACGGTTATCTTCCTACGGTACATAGTCGGTGTTTCTTTGGACAACTGGTTCCTTGATATTCTCGAACTCAGAACCTTGAATTTGGGAGGACAGGCCGTCGGGACAGCCACGGAATCTGCCGTCCGTGGCTTCATGAGCTGCTCCTGGTCTGTGATCAACTCTCTGGGCCTTCACTTGCCTGTCCTCCTTAGGATGGCTTGGGTATTCACTCTGCATATTGAGATAGGAAAGGTGACCATGTGCTTAATGGATGAGGTTTATGGTGAACATGGGATTGATTCCCTAGCAAACTGTTTCTGATAAAACATGGAGTGGCGTTTGGAGGTAGGTTATGTGTTTTGTTTTGTGTTTGGGTTGAAGTGTGTGTGCATGCCCAGCAGAGAGCTTACCTTCATTCCAGTTTGGTGGTGGCATGGTGTAGTGAGATGCAATAGGGTGGAACCCAGGAGGATATGTGTAGATCCAGTTGGCAGTTCTTTAGGAGGGATTACCACCTCCTTTGGCTGAATATCGTTGGATGCTCCATCGGCTTGGCCATACGCCACTGGTCACCGGACCTCATTTCTCAGCTCCTCATTTGCCTTTCCAGCTCATCCATGATTCCTAATTGTGATCTCGTTCTATAAGGATGTCGAGGAAGATATCTTTCTCCAATTTTTCTATTAAAGTTTGAAACTAACTTCGATGGAAACGTTTGAATGTTAAATCATGAATGATGAAGATGTCTTCTTTAAGATGAATGCTGAATGGATGATTTTTTAAAAACTCTTTTTTTTTTTTCAGAATGATAAAACTTATGTGAACAATGACTTTGCATATGACAAATAAATTGAGAGATTTTCAGAGTTTCGGAACAAATAGTATTGCTTCTTATTTATTCTGTTTTATTTTTCAAAACTGTAATTTTATGTTTTTATGGAATTGGGTATTTTATTTTGTTAGCGAACTTTTGGTTTTTGTTTGGAGCTTTTTGTTCCTAAAAGAAATTTTAAACGCTTCTTAAGTTATTAATTTTATTTTTGTATTTTTTCAAGTTTTAGTTTATGGATTTTTCTTACGCTTGGTTTTCTTTCTGATTTGTTACATTTCCAATGGCTTCCTCTTCTTCCAACAGTGATTTTGTTACTTAAGACCACAGTGAATAGCATATAGACCATGTATTCATGAAGGGATGTGTGCCCTCATTGCTTCTGTGGTTACCTGTGCCAAAGGTTTAAAACCTTTAATACTGAACTGCCTCTCAAAGTGCAGTTGAGAAATAATCCTGAGGTGTGAAGGTCACTAGTACCAAGTTCAGGTCCTGTGCTACATGATTAAAGTAGCCCTAGACCAGAAAATTATCAGATAGGAATTTTTCTCTGCAGGAACCTCTTCAAATCTTTTATTACCTGGACGTGGCCCCAGACGTGTTTCTCTTAGATCCCTCTCTGAACCATAATGAAGACCCAGTGTGAATTTGCCTGTAAATATTCATATGCAAGAAAGTGCTGGACCTTTGAAATTATTGGATACTAAATTGAGGAAATAACACACTGCTCATAACAATTTGTTATTCTGTCTATCTCAGATTTGTTGCAAAGAATAGATAAACAAGCGAATATGATCAGATAAACTCAAATAAATAAATAATTTTCAATAAAAATAGTAATGCCATGAATAAAGCAGGGGAAGGATCATCAAAAACCTGCTGAATTGAATGGGCTTGATACCAAGTCCCAGTAGATCACTTCATCTGTCCATAAATAAACCAATTAAAATGAGGCAATGAACCTAATAATTTTAAAAAAGAATTTTCTTTGATTAATGTGTGGAGTAAGCCACCAAATTTTTATTTAAGGAAAAAGTTTGGAAAAAACCACAAGTGAGGATGAGATTCGAACCCAGGGAGTGGGGTTACGAATGGGGAAGGTGTTAGGCACCGCTCATGGATTCAAAAACCGTGCATCGCGAGTGTGTGATTATTTGAAATTTGTTTGATTCCCATTATTAGTGTGAAAATCATACTTGATGAGGTCTTTGACGGGACTTGATCCTGTTCTCACGTGAAATTCCCCGGTGCGATGAAACTCAAGGCTTACGCAGTTCTGGTTCATGAAGGCAAGCATGAGGTGTTAAAGAAGATGACATTTTGAAAAGGTTTCGTTTTGAAAGGATCTTTAGTCCACTCATGCCTGAGGCCAAGAGCAACTCACCATGACACGAGGGCTATCTGAACTAGCGTTAGACAGTGAAGTGAACCTTGGTCCCAATTTAGAACTGATCGCGTGAGACCAAAGATCCCAAAATATTTGAAAAAAAAATTTTTGTTTTTAAAAAGGACTGCTAGTCACCCATGCCTGAGCTACGAGGCGGCCTACGGCAGCCTGGGGAGCCTGAGACTATAAGCGTTTGGCAGGCAGGTGAACCACCGTCCCGAATTTGAAGTCGTCGCATGAGACCAAAAAGTAAAATATTTGAAAAAGAGTTTTTGTTTGCAGGACCTTTAGTCATCATACCTGAGGGCCGAGAGAGGCGGCTACGGCGGCACATGAGCCTGGAACTCTAACGTTGGACGACGGGTGAACCGCCGGTCCCGTTCATAGCCCATTGCGTGGACAAAATCCAAAATTATTTAAAAATTTTATTTTAAAGAAGAGGATCGAAAAGAAATTCATTATGTTATCGGAGTAGAGTATGCTTTTGGAAAGGCTTAATTTTATTTCAAGTTGAGGGATTTATTAGCAATTAGGAAAATTTGAAAAGAACAAAGGGTCATTTGAGGGTAGGGACAGTTCAGTGCTTTAGACAATAAGAGACAAATGGTAATTTTGAACGAGGATAATTTGGAATATTTAGAAAGAAGCGAGGGCAAAATAAGTAATTTTAGAGTGAGACCCAGGTTACGTAATGGGCTTTTTAGAACAATGCCGCAATTTTAAGGCTTTTGAGAACTTGAATTCTGATTAAAGGGAATGCGAGGACCAATTGCAATTCCAAGAACATATGGACAAGTTTACTTTGAGGAGGAATTTGGAAAAAACAAGGAGCATCAAGTGTGGCGACACAGGCTCGAAAGGCGGGTGAAAGGGATGTGGGAGTGCCAACCACTGAGCTGACTTTTTGAGCCATATGTATGAATTTTAATTTGAATTAAGTCTAAGAGACTTGTGGGAGTGTCCTTGAGGTATATGAGATATCTTCTTCTTGCAGAGGACAAAAACATGTCCACAGAATTATAACAATTGTGTTGTTTCCTTTTGAAATTGGTGACCGAGACGGCGACAGACATGGTGGTCAACACCGGTGCCCATTTTATGCGAGGCGAGGAAGTAGCTTTGGGTGATTTTAGCACACATGCAGTGTCTTTGACTTGTTTTGTCTTTCCAGACTTTACTAATGTAGGGGAGTTTTCTATCCTTCAGTATCCCATTGGCCTAAACAACCGTTTGCACCTTTCCCCCAGTATGATCTTAGGAGTGTTAAGAAGTTAAAACCATGATAAGCACATGAGGCTATCTAGAATTCTTCCAAAATTTTCCTTCAACACGAGTTGGTAGCTTCCCATCGGCGTGAGGATTTCCCATTAGTATACCATTGCCTTAGTATGGTGTGCTTTGATCTAGAAAGTGCAACAACCATCTTCATAAACCACAATCAACTTGAAAAAGATTAGGACCTTCAGAACCACAGCACAGGTTGGAAAAAGTATGATTCCTTGTCACCATGCCAGGTGACTTTGTCTCATCACCCATGTAAACGATTACCTGTTGCAGCCTCATGGCTTCTGCGTACCGATATACCCAGACACCACGGCTGCCTGTCTGAAGGTCCTTGGGGGACTCTTATTCCATGACTTAAAGGAAACACTTTTAGGTCCTCATGATCCAGAACACCAAATGTGCCATCTTAAAGTAAGTAATTGCCTAGCGAGGAGGTTACAGCGCGTTATTGGGTGGGCATTAGGATTCGGTTAGCCCTTCTTAGATTTTACATTAAAGAAATAATTCAGGACCAGACACAGTCCTGGGTGGTGTGAGTGCAGCCCGGTTCAAGGAACATACGAGAACCTAAGTGAGACATAGGTGGGAATTAGGACCCATGATTCAGTTTCTTATTGGACAATTTTGGAGGTAGGAGTTTGGCATGTGAGAATCGAATACGGGATCGGGCGAGTGGGCATTTTAGTTGTTTGATGTGCTGAATTGGTTTACTTCCCTCAGTGATTGTCACGAAGTTTGATGGTTTGGGATGCCACACACATGTTAGACTTGCACGTCACGTCTCCTTAGATGTATGGAATGACATCTCTGCCACAGAGTCGATGAGCACAAACCTTCTAGTGCCCCAGGGTGAAGGTGGTTGTGAGAGAGAGTGTTATATAGGGAAGTAAAAAGCAGGTTTATAGGTGCAGTAACTGTGGTCCAAAACCTGTAAGAGCCTCAGAATAAGTACAGGAGAAATAGAGGCTGAAGCGTATCTGTTAAGGGTCAGATTAGG
This sequence comes from Canavalia ensiformis, assembly GCA_026541065.1. Classification (NCBI taxonomy): domain Eukaryota; kingdom Viridiplantae; phylum Streptophyta; class Magnoliopsida; order Fabales; family Fabaceae; genus Canavalia; species Canavalia ensiformis. Next base: position 553,025 of record JAMKYM010000845.1, on the reverse strand, counting down.
TCTTGGAGCTCAATTCAATATGTGAGGCTTGTGCAGAGAAAGGAAAACTTCTATAGGTGTACGAAAATCTGACCTGATTTAGCCTTGAACTCGAGTTTCAAATTAGAGAGGCGAGAATGTCTTCACCAGTCTGTTCACAGCTTAAATTAAGGTCTCGACCTAAGGTCTCGAGATCATAAGCTGGAGGTTTCTACAATCGTTACAAACCAAAATCAGGTTAGGGAACTCAGAATTAATTTATCCAAAGAATGGATTAGAGCTGCAAAAACAAGGAAGGCTTCTATGTGTGTCTGCCAGGATAGGAATAAAAGCGCTCATGGCGACAAAAATCACTTGGTGCATAGTTCCTAAAGCACATGTCTATCACCAGTCTTATGCTAGGGTGGAGCGGTTGTTGACTCTCTGGGTAAGGCGGTTTCTTTTACTTGAGGATCCTCAATGGTCTGAATACGGGGGTTAGGAGGTGTAGGGAGGTTAGAGTTCATCACTACGGAATTTGATAGTATAGTGGCTCATGGCATTTTGAGTTGGATGACAATGATATATTCTGATATTGATACATCAAGAATAGCAAGAGACTCATTCTCTGTATGTTGATCTACCAATAAAGTTCTGTCAGATCTGGCCCAATATCATTGCAATAAATCCAATTTATGCTTACCATTTGTTTCCTAATTTACAACTTTTGATTTGGTTGTCCCTTGACTTCTAATTGACATCACAAAGCCTAGAACATGATCCTGAGATCCACATAGACTTGAATCCAGAATCGCAAGGCATCACACAATTTAGGTATGAAAATTACCAGCAACATTTACATGCAAGCGATTTCTCAAGATCATTAGGAAAAATATAGAATCAGATATGACCAAATAGATTTATATTCCTTTAAGATTCATCCAAATCAAGAATGTATTAGTATCAAACTCAAAATATCACTGAAAATTTGTATCCAATCCAAGAAACCTAACTCAATAATATTCACGCTCAGGTGTGGGCTGCCACTCAAACGTCCTCTACTTTAGGGATCACCCCTTTTTTGAAAAGTTCTCAAAAAAACCTCCTTTCGTGATCGCAGTATATTTCTTATATACTCCTCAAACAAAAGTCAAAATTCCGCCCCTTATTTTTTTGCTTTTGATTTTCTTTTTGTTTATCTTTGTACTTTTGTTTTTCTTTTTTATTTTTATTTATTTTATTTATTTATTATTTATTTTTTATTTTTTAGATTTTTCTTTTATTTTCGTTGAATTAGTTTTTTTCTTCTTTTTGTTTTTTTGGCTTTTCTTTTTGCCTTTTCTGAAAATTACTTTTCCATTTTTGAGTTTTTTTGTTTTATTATCTATTTTTTCATTATTATTATTAATATATTTTTGTTGCCTTTCTTTTAATTTTCATAACTTTGTTTTTGTCTTATTTCATTTATTTATTTATTTCCTTTCATTCCTTTTTCTCTTTTTCTATTTTTAACTTTTTGTTTTGTTTGTTTGTTTCTTAAAGTTAGTGTGGGTTTCTTGATTAATTTTTAGTAGTTGGGGCCTCGGACATAAATGAGTGTTTACACCCACTATCAAAGATTAACTTTGGCGTTTAGTCGAAGCAAATCTTCATGTGCAAATTGAAGCCGGACTAGATAGTTGAAGCTTTTAGGTGATATGCGCAATTTTTGGTGTAATCATGAGAAACTCACTGAGTCCTTACAAGTGGCATATTAGCTTCAATCTCATGTTGCGAAATGCGATGATAACTTTAATCTCTAGGCTATAAGCGAGAGGCATCGCGACGCTCGCGTTAAGCCATAGAAATGCATCAAGCCATTTCGCGACTCAGGCATCAGGCTAGGAGATAAAGACGCAGGACATTGCAATGGTGGAGACAGGCAACCGCCCGAGAAAGTCAATTCTAGTAATCAAATGCTAAGTCCACGCGATGAGATTCCGACGACTACGACTCGAGCTAAATTCTCAAAGGTGTCAATATACCCGCGCAGTAATGTGCGGGTGTTTGATGTGCCACTTCATGCACGGACTCAGCAACAACTTGGAGGCTCATGGTTCACCTTTACGAGTAGATAATAGTTCCCCTTTCGGTCTTCTTCCACTTAACCCCTCGTTAGGATCTCCTCTCCCGCCTCAGATGCCGGGATGATGCAGAAGCATGCACACATCATCAAGAAGAATAGCGCGAAAATACTTATGGTAGGTAGTAACAGAACATGGCGAGAGATGGTCGCCTCTGCTGCTGTTTTCGATCTAGAATGATGGACACATCTTGGATGCATAAAGTGCGTGCTCGTGGATCCTTGCTAACCAGGGCAATGCACCAGGCGATTGGACGTGTATCCTCATCAAGATAGGGGTACAGCGCGGTTATCATCAAAACTGCCTTTTCGAAATACTGTAGCATCAACTGTTCGGTGCCGGTATCTTCGCCCCAGCAAATGGCGGAAGAATTTTAGTGTCAAGTCCAGGGCTTCAAAGGAAATGATTATCCTATAAGTGCTCGCCAAAAAAGAACACTAGAGTCACGCGTCACAAATAGAAGATTTCATTAAGTGTCTAGAGGCAAAATTGCACGCTTTAATTAAAGGGAAGGTAGCAAAACATAATTGGGTATGGTCCAAATGGTCACTGTTACACACGTGTTTGCATCTAAGATCGTCGGTCCCCTATATTCTATCATTGTGTTTAATATTCTATTTTTCAGAATGGTATGACGTCATTATCGGCTTCACATGCACATATATGCAAAATTTTAATCAACCACATGCCCTTATATTCACTATTGCATGATAGTCATGGCCACCATGGTATTCATTATTTCATATCCTAAAATTTTTACCACATATCATAAAATCAATATCAGGTACTAAACAATGCATTATAAATCCAAAGTTGGCATTGTCATTTTATCAAGTTTACCTTATTTTCAAATCAAACTAAATTTTTTTTTTGGCAAGTTGAGATCCAATTTCTTTTGTATTTTTTATTTCTTTTTTTCATTTTTATTCCAAATCTAAAGAAAAGAAAAAGGAAAAAAACAAAAAAATCAATAAAAATTCTTTTATTTAGTTTCAAATAAATTCTTTTCCTTCAAACTCCATTCAAATCTTCTTCCCAAAATTTAACTAAAACAAAATTTTTGTTCCTTTCCAAATTAAATTCAAATCTTCGTCACTAAACCTGAATAAAATTCTTGTTCTTCAAAATCAATCCTCTCTTTATTAATCTCAACCCAAGATCAACAAAACCAAATCCTTTTTTAAATATTCAAAACCAAATTTTCTTCAAATCACATCAAGATTAATTCTCTTCTTCAAATAAAATCAAAATCAAATTCAAGTTTGTAATTTTCTCTCCAAAGATTCCAAAATAAAATCAATGTCTTTCTTAAATCAGTTTAGTCTAAAATCACTCAAGTCAAGTCAAGTTCATTTTTAATCAAAGGCAAAATCCAACTTTCCAAATTCAAAAAATTAAGTTTCATTCTTCTTAAATTTGACTTAAAATGCATCTCTTGTTTCAAATCAAGGCCTAAATTCTTTTCTTATTCCTATTTCTTTAACTAAGTTTTGGAATCATAAGTCTCACGCTGATGAACTCTAACGGAAATCGTTTTCATCAAGGTTCGAGTTTGGAGGATCGTATAGGCCCCCGTGCAGCCCTAGTTGCCTGACCTTTATGGGTGGACTGGGAGGTTCCATCCAAAAAAGTGCAAAACTCTTTTCAGAAAGGTTTTGGGATTCGTGTTTTCAAGGATTTCACCTGACGAACTCAAAACGAGGGAGAAGCTGACGCGTCTTCATCAAGCTGTACATTGGATGTTTAGAGGTTACTATGACAGGCCCCTGGCATCTGCTTCTTCTGCGTGTACCTTAATGCTATGTAGTGGATTTGAAGGTTCCTCCGAAATATAAGCTCTTTTCAAAAGGTTTTGTGAACCGATAGTCCTCACTGTGATGAACTCTAAATGGGAAGCCCGTGCTTCATTACTTTGTTGTCGGGGCTTTAGAGGTTGTACAGACCCGTACTCTAGCCCTACTTGCCTCGGACCTGTGTTTGCATGAAGGTAGAGATTCCTCCAAAAAATAAAAAGCTTGTTAAAGCAATTCTATTCCTTTTTAAAGCACTCTAGAAGATTAAGCCTTTCAAAACCAGAACTCGTAAGTCTTGAGTTTCCCATTGACATCAGAATACTAGGAGAGGATCAGAATCCTATCGAAGCAACTTCCATTAATTATTTATTTTCATTAACTAAAGACTCAAACAATTTTCAAAAGGAAATCACACACTCGGTTTAAGGGTACCGTTCTTGGAATCAGTATGTGGGAGTTAACACCTTCCCTAAGTGAACCGAATTTCGAACAGAATCTCATCCTCGGAATTAGATTTTTCAAATCTTTTCCTTAAATAAAATTTGGTCACGCTAATCCACTTAATCCAATAAAATTCCATTTCAAAATTTTATAGTTAACGTCGTTCTCATTTTGAATCAAATTATCCAAATTAATAAATTAATATAACTAGTTTACTACCAACTTCAGAAAAACTTAAATAAACTTAACCATCCTAATATGTATTTCAATCTTTATTATAGAATTCTTTTAATTATTATTTGATAATTAAATTATAAAATTTAATTTATCAAATAAATAATTTTTAATTTAAATTTAAATATTTTAATATATTTTTTATAATAATAAAAATAAATAATATATGATAATATTAAAAATATTTTATTTTTATTTTTAAATAAAATTAAAAAACTTTATTTAAATGCATTATTATTTATAACATTAAAAAGAAAGATGAGAATATGTTATTTAAATCTTACTATAATGTTACTTTTAAATTATAGAAAATAAAATAAAATGAATTATTAATTTTTTTATTAACTTTATAAAATAACATATAAATGAAGAATGAGATCATTATTACTAAAAATATTATGATTTTTTTTTTAAATACATAATATATCAAACTAAGATTATTTTTTTATTAGGATTGATTTTAAAACGATTAAATAGTCAAACATAAACATATAATTATAAAGAATCTTTCCATTATGTATGATTAATAGTTGGAAAGCTACTAAAGTAAAAATATATATTTTGAGTAAAGATGAATAAATAAAATATAAGGTAGTTACATATAATTAGATTTAAAATTGAGTATTGATTTTAAAATTTAAAAAATATAAACAAACTAAAATCTATTTTAATTTGTTAAATTTTAAAACTTAAAATTAACTATAAATAAAAAGATAGGTATTTTTAAGGTTTGGACAAGTATAATTAATGGTTCTTAGATGGTTAATAAGATCAAATGACAATATCTTTTATCTCATTTTTTTCAATTACTTTATATTTTTCTTTATTCTTGTATTTCAACCTATTAATTTGTTTTCTTTCTATTTTGTTCTTCCTCTTACTTTTTAAATCAAAGAGTTAGAAAATTTTTTTCAAAATAAAATCCACATCACCGTTATCTGTAGTTGGTAACTCTAATCCACACCTAAAGGTCAGAACAGGTCCGCGATAAAAATATCCATGACCTATTTCTTCCAGCCATTGTGAAGGCAGAAGAAGGCAATACCAATCGTAACTCATGTTAAAGCATCACTGAGAGTCAAGTAAAATAGTAAAATAACTAGTAATTATTTAATCGAACAAATTAGTATAACTTTGATGATGAAAAAAATATATTAGGCATTCAGATTTTTCTTGGTGAACAATTAATTGTATAAGATTTTAATTAGTTTTAAAAAATTAATTAATTATTTTTTGTCCGGTGATTCCGTAAAATTAATTAGAATTTTATGATTTACCTGAGATTGTGTTACTATATCACATCAAATTTAAAAGTGGAATGCAACAATACGACAATCTTGAAATTGTGAAGTCCTTTTGTTCACTTTATGATTTAACTTTGAAATGCTTCAATGCGTCTTCAATTACATCTCCACCGAGTCTTTAAAGAAAATGGTGTTAAATGAGTTCCAATGCTTCTTCTTCTAAATGCTTTGAGTCAAAGTCCTGGCTAATAACGAAAATAGGTTTAATAGCATTGATGGAGCGAAAAGGTACCAAAGGTTCAATATATATATACATTATCAAGAAAGAAAAGTCAATTGGCTTCTTCAGTTCATTTTACAAATGATATACACACCCACGTCACATATTAGTTACTTGTAAAACACCTTCTCAAAACCTCAACCCAACACATAACATGATTCAAAAGAGCTATTTTAATAGCTTATTTCTTACAAAGTTTTTCAAATATTCCCTTTCAATAATTTTCCATGGTGAATCAATTTAGCCATCACCTAACTAATGCATTCTTTTATAGAAACATTATCTACTAAAGTCACTTCATCAATGACAACCTAAGAATATTGATTTTTGTTTTTCATGGAAAAAGGAAATATAATTTTTGGTTCTCGTCTATACATAAGATATTCAAGACGAAATCTAAGAAAATTCTCATGAAAAAGAACTTCTCAGCCCACTTTTAAACCTATCATGCATCTTCAATAAATTGAAGGTGTTCATTTGAATAACTTGTAGGTAATTAAGACCACCACTTCATAACACCAAAACATGCTTCTGTGCCTATAAAATACAAGTAAATTCAACTTCTTCATTTGAAAGATTGGCTTTGACATGAGAAAATTAAAGAGGAAAAAAAGAAAAAAATGAGATTAAATTCAACCTTAGGATAAAAACATCATTCAATACAACATCTTCCGAAATTTCACTTAATCATCCTTATGCCTTTACGGACATTATTTTGGTAAAGTGCTTGTGTCCATGATTAGCATCTCCTTACTCTTTTGATAAGTATTTGTGAAATGATTTCTTGAACCACTTCCTTACTTATCTACCATTCTATAGACTTTTCTCGGTTTTCATTTTCTCCTACAACTTGCCTTTTCTTGTTCATACTATTGATCCGAACCTTCAATAGTGAAGAAAACCTCATTATTTAGACAATTTGGCCTTTTTGGATTCATATTAGGTTCAAGATCATGCTATGACACCTTCTCATGTCAAGAAGAATGTACAAGTAAGAAACCAAATATTGATTCCCGAGTTAAAGAGATTTTTTTCTTTTTCAAAAAATTTCAATTCAAAGACTGCATCATTGAATTATGATTAATCCAACACTCTTAGCTTTCTCTTGAAAATAAAGAAGTTGAAAACATTATTATTAAAAAATAGACAAATTAAAAATATATATACCAAGAAGATAGGAAAATGAAGAATGTGTTAAAGTTGTACTCTATTATTAATTATTGGAACATCAACATTTAAATAGAGAAAAATAACGGTTTTTTTCTTATCTAGTCGACATAAAGTGGATAAAATGAATGCAAAAGAAATTATCATTAAATCATTAATGGCTTTAACCATTAAGTTTGATTTTAAAAAATAGAAAAAGAAATATGGATAAAGAATTGGAATTAAAATGCCCTCTTGTCTAACACCATTCTTCATGACATTCTTGATGATAGACACCACCTTTTCACTCATTCTTGACATTTGATGACAAACACCAATTTGCTCCTAAAATCTTTTTTCAAATCTTTTCTTTGGTAAATGTGAGCTAGTTGTTTTTGAAGTGATGCAAACGGAGCAAGAAAATACTTCCATTAGATTGTTGAACTCCCCTCCCCAATAATATAAAACTTGGACGTTGTATGTTTTTGATTTCGGCCCATGAGACATTATGTATTTCTTGATGTGTAAGCTTTTTGTTTGTTTATGCCCCAGGTCATTTTGTAGCATATTCCTTAAGCCATAAGCATGATTCATGATAGGCGGCATCGATTATCGAGTTCATGCATTGTTAATTGAGCTATAGTTCTCTGCTTCCTAAAGCTCTAATCAAAAAATCATGGTTCACAAGGAAATAAGTATCCAAAAGTTACTTTTTGAAATCACCAATGCAGACATCCTAATCACTATTTGTAACAGCGATTTAGCCCACCAACCTGATGATTTTTCTACAAATTTTGAAAAGAGCATCTCAAGCCATGTTGGTTCACTTCAATATATTTCAACGACTTCTTAAAGCATCCATAAAAATGTATACATTCTCTGAGGTGAATGCATAAAACTCAGGAGAGAAAATTGACAAAAAAAAGTAAAAACGTTAGACCGCTCATGTTCATGAAGACATAAAAGATTGCCAAGCAGATTCTAAACATGTACATTCATCTACCTCTTAGAATTCTCACCTTGCCGTACAGTTCAAATCAATGGTAATCGGAGCCACTTTGTGCAAGTTTTCGTACTCGCATTTTAAATCGCTGCAGGATATGCATAAATGTATTTCTTTGCGAGCATAAAAAGATGTCACGTCATAGAGATTGCATTACTTCATCTGTCAGTGAAGTAAATGCCATGACTCTTAAGATCAACATTTCCTGCAAAACGATCTCCTTTTCATCCTTAAATGTTTGGATTGGTTCAACCTTGTTTCTTGTCGCAAGGATCGTTACTCACATAAATTGAAACATACCAAAAGACTACTACCGTTGATGATTACGTATTCACTTTCAAAGTAACCTGTGCAAATACGATCGAAACTAAGCTGGATAAAGATAATTGTCCATCTCTTTCCGTACCATACTTTCAAAAGGTTTGCGTTTAGTCTCATATAGACTTTTTATTTCTAAAGATACAAACTTTGATCTTCTTTGATAGAAGTCGAGAAACCATTCATCTCCATCAAGTTACATTGTTTATCAAACTTGAACTGAGTTCTGAGATTTTAATAATTTAATAAAAGAGAGAAAAATGATTAATAACGCGTTCAAATACTTAAAAATGTCAGTTTTGTTTTTGACATATAAAAGATTTAAAAATAAGATAAAGAAAAGTTCACAAAATAAAATAGTAATCAATTAAGGCCATCCAAGACCTCTACATGTTATCGCTTTTTTGTGTTTAAGAAATCAAAATCTCAATTCCCCTTTGAAGATTTGGCGATCGCACGCGCCTCGTAGGCCTGTACGCATGCAACAAGAATTTGCGCACCTCCCCACTTTCACATGGGACGTGATTCTTGACTAATTCTCCTTCATACTCATCCAGATATACGTTCATTGGTCTCTCGAACCACAAAGGCGCTCTAGCTCTTCGTTGCCCCTCATTGCTCACAGAGACTAGAAAATCCTCTCTCACTTCCTCCTCACGTAGTTTTTTGTCCTATTCATCTAACAAGCAAATTCACGACTCCCTCTTGCTCGATTGGCTAATGATTCCTTTGGGAATCGTACTTTCTGCTATGGCTCCACAAAACCCCTAAACTTGTAAATCAACTTCAGAACCTTCTTCAATTCTTGCCAAAAGAGGCAGAATCTCTTCCTAATTTGATGACTCTGCCTGACACCCATTCCATTTTTTTTCTCCAAAAAACTTACTTAAAAAGGATGGAGCTCCCCTATTCTGCAGTAGAGTAACCTTTTCCAGAATCCACGCACTCGCCTCAAATCATCTATGCTGCATATAAGTACTTCTAACAAACTCTACCCAAACTCATATTTAACAGAACCTGCTCCTCTAATCATTTTGAGCTTGTACACTCACTTCTACAAACAAAACTAAAAACAAGAACTCTTCTATCTCAGAAAACACATATGATGTGTACATGTGCATGAGGAAGACCTTTACTAAATTATCCACAAAGGATTCTCTTTCTTAGTAAATATTTACTTGCTGATCAGTTCCTCAAATTTGAACAACAAATGCAAAAACATTTCTTCTAAAAATTTTTCAAGTTGGCCTTAACTTTAATTTTTATGTTTAAGATAATAGTTTTACAGCAGAAAGTCCTACACCACCTTCATTCTTTATGTGCTTCCTCTTAATCTTTTCTTTCTTCTTCTCAAAGTGACCTAAAGATCATTAACTTTCATGTCCAACTTTATGGCGGTCTAATGTTGTCGCTGCAATTCCTATCAAAGTGAGGAGCATGAATCTTATTTAACTAATTTACTAATGTATCTCCGGATGACTGGTCTCTTTTCTAATTGATCAAGAATTCTATGTTCATCTAAACCATATAGCCACTTTGTGACTCAAATTTATTCCCAGGAAAGATAAACACACGAAAGAGTTTGTTCAGTTCACGTCTTCATTGCATGTCTAATTCTTCCTCCTTTTGCGATTTCTAATACCTTTATGAACTTGAAGAGTAATAAAGTTATTATTCATATTTCCATGCTTTTTGTTACCAATATGTTAAAATTAAAATCTTATTAAGAGTGAACCTCTTTGCTCGCTTACCTAATGAACTACTTTTACCAAGACTTAACACAATTTGAAAGTAAAGTGCTTTACGTCTTGCCTATTCCTACATCAATCTGAGCTCAACACTGCATACTTCTCTCTAAATCTCCTCTCAAACGATCTCAAATTATTCTCTTGTAAATTTAACTAAGACTTGAACGAATTGATTCTTTCAGTTAAGAATTGACCATGATCAATTTTCTTGTACTTGATAGATTGTAAACCAATTATAGATTGATCGACTAGTAAATTTTAAGACTTTGCTTTTAATTATTGGGTATTTGGATCGAATGGCTCTTCAAGCTCCCACAATTCTATCATTGACTTTTAATTACCCCCTTGTGGATGATTGAATTTATTTTTGGACCTTAATAACATTTTAACTTACTTTCACTAATTTCACTAAATATGGTCGAATGGTTACCTAAACTATCACCAAGTATTTACTAAACTTTTAATTCCTTTCTTTTACTTGATTAGGCTCCTTTGCACACATAACAACTTTCAACTCGCTCTCCTTAATTTGCCAGAGAAATGGATTGAATCTTACCATCGATCATCAAGTCATTTTCTTAAAATTCTTTCCACTTGACCTTTGCTTCATGAATTTTGACACTTGTTACATCATTTTCTCTTAGGTCCATCAAAACTTGTCCTATCGTCATAACTTGGGTCATGATTATGGAAGATTTTAACAGTCTTAATCAAGTTTTTGTTCATAAGTCCACTCTTTCTCATATTAACTTTAAGATTTTCTTTTGGAGTTAAGTATATAACTTTTAGGACTTAGCTTTTATAGTCATATAGAGTTATGGTCGTAGGGGTCCAGATCTAAGATTTTATCATGTCCAAATCCAAGATTGAAACTTTTTAAGAGAAGACATAGTAAGTTCACAACTTTGAACATAAAGACCATAAATAAGTCATTTTTCAAAGACAACCAAGTGTAGATATACTCCAAGATCTATCTATCCTTTATTTTTAGCATCTCAAAATTTTTAATAAAAAATTTCAAATCTTCCCAAACTTTAAAGAAATCATTTTTAAGAAATTTTAACAAATTAAATTTCTCCATAGGTTGGTAGAAGCACTTTAATTCAATAAAATTCCCTTTAACTTCTAAAATATCATTAAAAACTTGGTGATGTCCATTTTTAACCATCAAAAGAAGTTTTAAGCTCTATAAAACTCAAGAAAATTGCATCCATAGAACATAGAGAGAGATCCACCAAAAATAGAATGAAAACAAACCATAAACACATAATTAAAAGCTTAGAAAAAGTATATAGTAAAATCCTACTTGTTGAAAACTTATGAAAGGATTTGATGGATCTTTTGAAGTTGATTTTCCTTTTCTTTCTTGTCCACAAGATTTCCTTCAATGATGATGGTGAGACTTTGTTTGTTTGGCTTATTTTAGCTTAAACTTCAAAGATGGAAATTCAAGCTTAGTGTAGATTTTGGTATTTTAAGAGAAGTTGGAGTTTCGAAAAAGTTTAGAGAGGTTACACAAGTGTTTATAAGAGTGTTAATGGAGAAAATGAATTTTCCCTTGGTGTTCCCAAGAAAATTCAACCACCTAGGGCGTGTGGTAATTAAATTTTCACTTAAGGGTGTCCATTTACATATATTTTTTCATTTTCTAATTAGTAAATGTAATAATTGACTGTTTAGGATTAGTTTAAAAATAATTACTTATAATTTTTCACTAATCAAGGTTAACTTATTCTAAGCATGGTTAATTTTTATTAATTAAGGTTATTACTTTAACTATGATTAATTTTATCTCTCCTCATTAATATTTTTGTCCTATATGACATTAATGAAGTGATGACTCGTAGGATGAGTTACCACCTCTTTTTCACATGTCTAATTCTTTGCTCAATGGGCAAGACCCACTTTCGACTTTGCTTCACATTTTCTTATCTTACCTTTCAGGGTATTTTGGTAATTTTCTAGAAATTTCCCAAAAGTTCCCAAATTGTCCTTACAATGTTTCTAACACTTATTGATTCATTCCCGAATAGTTATTATGTCCTTTTCCATTTTTCCAAAAATATTTTAGCCTTTATAAATGATAAAGCTTTTTAAAAGCGTTTTGAACATTTTTGGATGTTTCAGATACCATTTTCATTCTCTTTGTTTCTATTTTTTTCTTGTGACTTTGTAACCATCATTAATATATTATAAACCTTTACAATTTATTTTAACTTTTTTTTGGTTTTCTTGCACATTTATTTGGGTCATTCTAGTGTAGAGATATTTTTGTCATTTGCTAAAAATTCTCTAATTTTTCTTTAGCTTTTGTTCTTATTTAAGTTTTATTTCTTGGTAAATGGTATTTTTAACCTAGGGAGTCTATCATGAAAAATAATAGGTGTTACATTCTCCACCCTCAACATCAAGTTCTTGCTTATCATCTTCACACTCAACTCCAATAAAAATGAAAAGTTTAATTGATATCTATTCTAAATGTAACTATTACTTGGTAGAACTAGAAAGTTTTGAAGAAGCAATCAAATAAGATGCTTAGAGGAATGCTATGAAAAAAAAAAAGATAGATGTAATTGAGAATGATAAAAGATGGCAGGTAATTGAAAAGATAATTAACAAAGAAGTTATTGGCATGATGTGGGTATACAAAGTAAAATATAATCCAATGGTTTAGTCCAAAGAACCAAGGCTAGATTGGTGTGATAAGGTACACACAACAGCCTGAAATAGATTACAATGATACTTTTTCACCTTATGCTCAATTGGAAACCATTAGAGCAATTATTGCATTGATTGCTTAAAAGGGTTGGGAATTTATACCTACCTGATGTAAAATCTTTATTCTTGAATGTATAATTAAAGAAAGAAGTTTATGTGTAAAAATCCCAAGGCTTTGTGATTAAAGGCCAAGAGAAGAAGGAGTACAAATTGAAGAAAGCTCTCATGGGTTAAAAATAAGCCCCTATAACATGATATGGTGAGATTGGTGGCTCTTTGGAGAAAGAATTTTAGAAAAGCAAAAGTGAGCCTACTTTATATGTTAACATTAAGGTAAGATTGATATCCTTATTGAAGTTTTTATGTATTTAGTTTATATGAGCAAATAACAAAAGGATGATTGAAGATTTTAAAATGGATATGATGAAAAAAATATAAGATGAGTGATCTTAGATTGTTATATTATTTTTTTGGTGTTGAATTTATCAAGATGAGAATGGTGTGTTTATTTGTAAAAAAAAATATACTGAATTTTTTTGAAGAAGTTTGGAATGCTTTAATACTCTCTTTGATGAATGAAAATTTTAAAGAAAGATGGTGGAAGATTGATTGATGCAAGTATGTATAGAAGTTTGATTGGAAACTTATTTTATCTTACTACTATAAGGTTTGATTTGATGTACGCTACTAGTTTACTCTCAAGGTTCATGAGTAATTCAAGTCATTTATGTCTTGGAGCAACAAAAAGAGTGCTAAGGTATGTTACGCACACTATAAAGTCTGTTATTAGGTTTGAGAAAAATCCAAAATTAAAATTAGAAGGCTTTTGAGATAATGATTAGACAGGAAATGTTGATGACATGAAAAGTATTTCAAGTTATGTATTTTCTCTTGGTTCTGGTTTAATTTTTTGGTGTTTAAAAAAAATAAGAAATAGTGGTGCAATTTTCAATAGAAGTAGAGTATCTAACAAAGCATTTTCTCATCAAACACTTTGGTTGAGAAAATTTATGGAAGATATTGAGAAAAACAAGGGAAAAGTAAACATCTTCATTGTGATAATAAATATGCTACTTTAATTATAAAGAATTCAATAATCAAACCAAATATATCAATATAAAATACTATTTCATAAGAAGAATGTAAGATGAAACTAGTGTTTTGCACTTCACAAAAACAACTAGTTAACCTTTTTACTAAAGCGCAATCAAGAAAAAAATTTCAGCAAATTAGAAAAACATTAAAAGTCAAACAATAACGTATTAAGAAAAAACATGTTGATGAGTAATGTTTAGTTACAATTTTGAAATAAATTAATACTTATAGAGTTATAATTTTATAATAAAATAAATTAATGGTTCATAACCCTTTATGAAGTTGTTATATAAAACTTTTAGTCTCCTAAAATTATTTTATAATAACTACTTTATTTATAAATAAATATATTTGTATTATTATATAACAAGAAAATATAAAAAATTATTTTTTTATTTTATATATTTTTTAAAATATTTTTATCTCTAAATAAAATAGTAAACAGTTTTTTTGTTTTTCCTTTCTCATTGTGAGAATGGTTTTCGGTAAATAAATTAAAAATAATTAAAATAAAAAACTTAATCTAACATATAATCTAATAATTTTTTGATGTGATAAAAATATAATAATAAAATAAGTGTCAACCTTAAATTTAAAGCTCCATGTTCTAAATATTAAATAGAATGTGCAACACTTGATTTTTTAAGTATTCAATTGTTAGTAAAATGCACAATAAGTTCGGGGAGTTGTATTTCTTCGTTTTTTAATGAAATGAGTTCCTTTACACATACGTCCAAAAGCTATTCATTTTATCACGTTAATTAAGTTGCTTCTATGAATAGAATACTAGAGTGGAAAGCTTGTGAGTGAAAAATAAAGCTAAAAGTGGGAACAATAGAAAAGTTATAGCGGAAAACAAAGTTAAAAAAGATGCATTTATTTTTTCCAATGAATGGAATGCTTTTAGAGACTAATTCTAAAGGTTTTGCTTTGATGAATATAAAATGTTTTTCTTTAGTCAGTTTAGAGAATTTTGAAAGACTTACCCTTCTTATAAGGAACGATAAGTTATTGGAAACTAGAAAGAAATCTCCTTAATTGTTACGTGATTTCCAAAACGTATGAGAAACGAGATGTAGTATGTGATAGTTCTGTATAGTGTTTTTATTTAATTATAAGTGGTGATAACACATGGCTTAGTCTAGCTGCAATGTTAGCTACGAAAATTGATCTGTAATCTTCTCTTGCAATATTAGCAATACATATGATAATGTGTCCACCAAAAATCTAGCAATTGGATTGATTATTGTACAATAATTAAAAAGGAGAGAGATTTTGACGGTAGAGAACCCATTGAGATGAGGCCAGAGATAATGATTAAGTTTAGGAAGAGACAATACAGAACCTTTCTATTGTACAAAAAAAGTAAAGGGCAGTCAAAAATAAAAACACAACTTTTTAAAAACTAAAACAATAAAAACACAAAATTGTTTAACAAATCCTGAAACCCAGACTCTTGAAGTATATAAATTTGAAAATCAGCAAGTGAATTTAGGCAGTACCTGGATCACCATCCTCAAATAAATGGATGGGTGCATGGTGACAAATTAATTGTAAAATTTGACTTTCAAAGCACAATCTACTAAGAAACCATTGGATTAAATTATTTTTAAAAAAGTCGTATAATTAGAGCAAAACAATTTGTGCTACAAAGCTTGCTTAAGGCATGGCATGACAGCCCATTTACCCATTCACTAATATAAGGTATTACATAGTCTTCAAAATAGTTGTTGTATGTTATTAAAGTAACTCATGGATATTTTTAGATTTTAAATCTTATTCAAATATAAATTTTAATATCACTATAATTTAATAAATTATAGGTTAAATTACTCTTTAAATCTGTGAATAATTTGGAGTGTTGTAAATAAGCCTCCATATTTTTAATTAGTTCTTGAAATTTAGAAATTTTTTTAAACAAGAACTGTGTTACTGGTTTAAGTATTTACTATAAATCTCAGAACTATGTTATTGATTTCTCAACTTTAAATTTGTACAAGAATGTTTTCATTATTTGAATAGATCAATGAGAAAGTCACATGTATGAGATATAATACATTTAATTGATATAATTAAGGTAATTAAATTAGTTTTTGTGTTCCTTAATTTACATTTTTGACATATTTTTATTAATTTGATGCAGTATTTTTTACAGAAAATATTGTATAAACATGATATTTATTTAAATTTTTCTTACAAGAAATAAATTTGTACGAAATATTATTTTGACCTGGTAATTTTTTTTAATGTTTCAGTTTTATCATTTCATTTGTTACGAGGATAGTTAAATGCCACAAAAGTAAAAAAATGAATGTTATTAATATAAAATTGTTATAAGATTTAACTTTGCAAACCTTTACAAAATTAAGGGACTGATTAAAAAAATAAAAAATCAAATATGAATTGACCTGCTTTTTATTATTTTAGCATTTAATTTTAAAAAAATCTAAAAGGATTATAAAAATTAATATATTTATATAAATAAAAGTAAGGAAAGAATTTTTTAATTTTTATTTAACCAATAATATCTTTTTTAGTACAAAGCAAATATCAAAATAAATTCTTAAACTATCATTTCATTTAAATATAAATTTTCTATTATTAGATAAATAAACAAATATTATTAATCATTGATAGTTGCACTAAAATATAATCCTAAATAAATTTTAGGAAAATAAATTTTTCATATTTTTTATATATGTATGTTTTCAGAAAGATGAAAAGATAGATAGAAAAAGAAAGAAAATTAATAAATACAATGAATAGTAGAGTAAAAATAAATAATATTTTTAATAAAGAAAAAAATAGTTAATAAGATAGAGAAAAAATTGAGAATAACCTTTAAAATTAAAAAAAATTAAATCATACCATTAAAAATATATCAGACGTTGTTAAATGATAAAATTAAAATTTTGATGGTAGAATCAAACCAAGATTTTTCTTTTCTATATATTATATTAGATAAAAAAATTGAGTAAATTTAAAAATAAAAATAATAAATAAGATAAAGAACAATAAAAATGAAATATAACAACATAAAAATTGAAAGAAATTGTGTGGAGACATCATACTTGGTTGAGGTGCATGTGGAGGCATCATATTAGACTTGGGTACATGTGTAAAAGGAGGCTGAGTATTACAAAAGTTAAGGGTGGCTAGAACTTGGAAAAAGAGCCACCCTGAGTTTTTAATAATGTCATAACCATAATTCTGACGAAACGACGAACTCGCTAAAATTTTAAAAGGATAGAATTTATTTGGATTAATGTGGAGTCGCCACCAAATTTTTATTTAAGGGAAAAACTTGGAAAATCCCTGACTCGAGGAAGAGATTTAGGTTCGGGAGTCGGTTACGAGTGGGGAAGGTGTTAGGCACCCCACTCGCCCGTTCTGAAGAACGGTACCCTTAAACTGAATGTGTGACTTTTGAAAATGGTTTGATCCCTCAATTATTGTGAAAATAAATAGCTTGATGGAGGTTAGCCTGACAGGACCTGATCCTGCTCCTACGTATTCTCCGGTGCAATGGGAAACTCAAGGCTTATGTAGTTTTGGTTTGTGAAGGCTTGACCTTCAGAGGTGCTTGAAAAAGAAGTGTTTGAAAATGAATGGTGCTCAAAGGCTTGACCTTTGAAGCTGCTTGCAAAGGAATATTTGAAAATGGCTAAAGTGTTTTGAAATATTTCAGAGAGAAACCTTAGTCCACATATGCATAGGATCCAAGACAACTACGGCTGCATTGGGATCCATACGAATCCATAAGCATCGAACAACAGAAAAAGCTACCAGTTCGTGCTTAGAGCTCGTCGCGTGAGATTAAGAAATGCAAAGCGAGATTTTTATTTGTTTGAAATGAGGGCTTTCTTAACTCACATATGCATAGGGCCTAAGACAACTACGGCTACACTTGAACCCATACGAATCTCTAAGCATCGAACAGCAGAAAAAGCTACCAGTTCGTTCTTAAAGCTCGTCGCGTGAGATTAGGGTTTGCAAAACGAGTTTTTTATTTTGTTTGAAAAGAGTTTTTTATTTTGTTAGGTAGAAAAAGGAATTAAGCTTGATTGTAATTACTGGAAGTGCAAGGGTTCAATCGTAATCACTGAAGCAGAGGGGTCTTGATTGTAATTACTGGAAGTATAAGGGCTTAATCGTAATTTTGGGAACTTTTGGGGTCTAAGTTTAATTTTGGAAAGTTTAGGGGCCAAATTGTAATTTTGGGAAGCTTAGGGGCCTAATTGAAGTTTTTGAGAAATTTAAGGCCCTAAGTGGATGGCCCTAAGAAATGCAAAGCGAGATTTTTATTTGTTTGAAATGAGGGCTTTCTTAACTCACATATGCATAGGGCCTAAGACAACTACGGCTACACTTGAACCCATACGAATCTCTAAGCATCGAACAGCAGAAAAAGCTACCAGTTCGTTCTTAAAGCTCGTCGCGTGAGATTAGGGTTTGCAAAACGAGTTTTTTATTTTGTTTGAAAAGAGTTTTTTATTTTGTTAGGTAGAAAAAGGAATTAAGCTTGATTGTAATTACTGGAAGTGCAAGGGTTCAATCGTAATCACTGGAAGCAGAGGGGTCTGATTGTAATTACTGGAAGTATAAGGGCTTAATCGTAATTTTGGGAACTTTTGGGGTCTAAGTTTAATTTTGGAAAGTTTAGGGGCCAAATTGTAATTTTGGGAAGCTTAGGGGCCTAATTGAAGTTTTTGAGAAATTTAAGGCCCTAAGTGGATGGCTGGAGGAGTTTGCAACTCATTTGGCTCCTCAAAGACTTGTCTGGTGGCTTGACACTCACTTGGTGGCTTAGAGGCTTCTGTGGCTTGTCTGGACGGCTCGGTGACTAGACGGCTGGGTGGCTCGTGGCTTAGGTGGAGCTTGTTGGCTCACATAGCGGCTTGGAGGCTTGACCAAATAAAAATCAAAATGGGTCCAGGGGGTTTCGAACCTGTGTCCTGGAAGCGGTGGACCACCAGTAGCGCCACCAAGCCATGCTCATGGTTGGGCTTATGGTGCCTCTATTTTAATATAACCCATGCTTGACCGCTTGGGCCACGCTGAAGCTTATGGTTCGTAATCAAATGAAATTAATATCACTACGTTCAAGGCATATGCATTCTCCTCGCTTCAGCCCAGTGTAGGAGACGACACAATTTGGGCCCAGTCAACGATTGGTATGCGTAGATCCATCGAGGGCCCAATGCAGCCGACCCAACCTGTAACGCCCAAGAGAAAATCCATGTTAGGATAAAAATGCTCCAGGCGGGATTCAAAGATTAGCCTCAAGGGTAACTAGGCGGCGCGCCAACCACTAGGTCGAGCGCCTGGTTGTAATTCTAATGCCCTTGGCTAAATTTAAAGCGAGCCTTGGATGAACTGGGTTATGACTCAAAGTGAGAGGCGGCTGGCTTGGCCCATTATTCATTTATGCTGATTTCAGTAGTGACGTGACCCACTTGTTGAGTAGCCAATTTTAATGGAAGGTGCATGCGTACCTCGTGATCACGTAGGGCACAATTATGGAGTCAACATGCAGCATTCACTCTTAATTTCCAATATTGAAGCCAGGGACAGGGACGGCCAAGGATAGGGGTCGCATCACGGTGTTTGTTTAGGAATTTAGAATAAAATACAGTATGCAAGGATCGAACCATGGTTTCAGGGATTTGACGCACTAATTGAACGTATAGAGACTAGAACTTTTAAGTGCCATGAAGTTATTTTCATCATTGCTCCCCACAAGATAAGGCCAAGTCTCTTTGTTCGAACCCGTTTTGTGTGGACCCGTACTTCTCCTTAAGGAACCCAGCCTGCATGGGTTGTTTCTTTGTTTGCCACAAAAGACCCTTGACGGAAGAATGCCACTCACGAGCCACATTATCATTACACCCAACGTTCACTTAAGCATGCATTTTGTGACTTGAGTTTAAAGTGCTGTACGGGACGAATGCATGGCGCCGAGCTTCTAGTTGCCTCAGAGTGTGTGGAGCTTGGTCTCTAGGATTGGATCATTCACGCTCTCCATGCCTTTCACACACTAACAAGGGTCTTTGGCTTACGTCCATTCTGCATGCATGTGATAACTTCAGTGGATTGTTTTCAAGAAGGTGAAAACTGCTCACAGCTTACATATTACCAATCCCTATGAACTTTTTTAAGGGTGTGTCACCAACCGCTACCTTGTTCTAATGACTAAAGTACATTGAACATGGATGTTCTCTCCCCATTCTACATCATTTTAAATCTCCCTTTCAACCCAAAACCATTTCGAACCCATAGAGACATTTTGAGCTATTAACCATGTCTGAAGGTAGCAGTATTTGCACCATTTAGCTCCCAAAGTCAGAGTTGATAGACCAAGCCACTACCCACATAGCAGGGTACATATTATCGACAATGAAGTGCAAGCCCATGTTTACGAACTCACAGGTAGGTTCCTAAAGATGTATGGAAAATCGCACAAGGGTGTGTTGACTGGAACATGCCCCCTGAACGATGCATGGTGCCCCATATGACATCTTTGTAGCCAATATGTACCATTCAGATAGCCATGAGAGTCATCGTACTATGAATCCTTACTTGCATGGCCAAGGGACGCAGGCAGGACAAAACACAGCAAGAAGTAGTAGCCTTGGAACATATCTATTGCCAAAGGAATTCCCTACAACTTAGCCATCAAGAATGCCCTTCACATGTGCTATGTTTTAGTTGAGGCTGGCAACAGTATAGCGTTCCCTAACCAGAGCCTCTGTAGCAACATTTACCATGATTTCGACATACTCCAAGCTTAGTATGATATCTGAATATCATCATCAACCACTCCAAGCCAATCATAGATTCAACCTGTGAGCTTACCAAAACTACATAGATCTAGGGTGGAGATCAGGAGCTTAAGGAGCTACATTATACTATCTATTTCTCATTGAATGGAAACCAAACTCCCGTAGCGAGACAATAGGGACTAAGACTGAAATCTTGCAAAAACGTATCTCGATTATTCACTAATTGTAACAACAAACTAGATTCCTCTACCAACCTCATTACAAGAATTCCATGGTATTTAAATAAATCATCTCGAGATTCTTGATTCAAATATAAGCTGAATAGATCAATGCAATATCAAAAATGTGACTGACCTATTATTAGATCGATCGAGTGTTCGTACCTGGATGCTTAAGCTTGAATTGCAGGACTTTCTTCTCTTTTAGGTGAGAGGAATTATTTATGGGTGCTTTCTTTGATCAAGAGCAATCAGAGCAGAAACCCTCAGCCTTCCCAGAATTGAGATCCTCAAGAGAAGACGCCCCCTCCAAACTTCTATCCTTCACATGCACTTCTGTCTTGAGCCGCTGGCAGGATCAGCTTTTGACATCTCTACAACAGTGAGAGAATTCGGAACCAACCCCCTGGAGAAGTCTTCCAACAATGTTCCCAATCTTCGGGCCCGAATAGAATCGAGAGAAATCCTCTCCAAAAAATTGTAGCATACCTCCTTCTCTCTCCCTTCTTTTCTTCTGCAATGGGCCCCCTTGGCCGAATGACCTTGCAAGCTAAAAGCCCTCTCTCCAGGGGCCAAGAAATCTCGCCAAAACCGAAAAGGACGCCCTTCAGCCAGACCCACCCCTCTTGATTAGTTTTCTGTTTATTTAGTTAATTCTATTTTTCTTCTTTTTCCGTTACTTTCTTTTTCTGTTAAAAACGTTTTTCTGTTTTAAATTTGTCTTATTTTTGTTTTCTGCTTTTAAAAATTATTTTGCTTTATTATTATTTTTTTCTTTTTTAATTCTGTTTTTTTTTCTATTTTATATCCTTTTTTTAAAACTTATTTATTTTGTAATTTTGTATTTTTATCTCTTTTAGATTTTTATTATTTTATTTTCCAGATTTTTTTTACTTTTATTTTCCTTTGTTTTTATTATTTTTAGTTATTTATTTTCTTTCTACTTCTCTTTAAATTTTTTGTAATTTTTAGTTTTTCTTTTTTTATTCATTTTGCTGTTTTTTTATTTTTCTTTAATTCTGTTTTTATTTAATTTTCAACTTTTTTCGTTTTTGTTTTTATTTTATTAATTTTATTAATAATTTTTGTTTTTATCTTTTTTTTGTTTTATCTTTGGTTTATTATTATATCGTTTTGGTTTTTTTCTTTTTTTTCTCCTTTTTTTGTTTTTAATATTTCAATTTTTGATTTATTATTTTTATTTATTTTGATTTTATATTTTTAATATATATTTTTTTATTTTCATATTTTTTTTTTATTTTGTTCTTCACTTTAATCAACCTTTTTCTTTATTTGTTTTTGTTTGGTTGTTTTCTGTTTATCTTGTTTAGTATTTATTTACTTTAAGTTATTAATAGTTTCTTGGTTAATTTACTATTTAGTTACTTAATTTTAAAAGTGAGAGGTCTCAGACATAATTGAGTCTTTATAAATGGTGATGCATTAGCTTTATTGCTGGAGAATCACTTCATCTTCAAGGATCTTGAAAAGAAGAAAAAAAACGCAATTTAAATTAACAATTTAATAGATAATGTATGTCGTAACCGTAATTATAACGAGATGACGAACTCATTAAAAATTTTAAAAGAATTTAATTCGATTATGTGGAGCCGCCACCAAATTTTATTTTAAGGGAAAACATTTGGAAAAACCCTTACTTGAGAAAGAAATTATAGGTTCGGGAGTTGGTTACGAATAGGGAAGGTGTTAGGCACCCTACTCGCCCGTTCTAAAGAACGATACCCTTAAACTGAGTGTGTGATTTATTTAAAAATTGTTTAATCCCTTTAACTAGAATAAAAATAAATAGGTTTGTGGAAGATAGCCTAACAGGACTTGATCCTGCTCCTACGTATTCCTTGGTGCAATAGGAAACTCAAGGTTACGTAGTTCTAGTAAAGAGACTTGATCTCTTAGAAAATTGAAGGATGATTTTAGGTAACAATTAACATTTTTGGACGAAGTTAGTGAAAACAGTGATTTTCTGAAATCGCATGCTTGCAGAATCCAAATCTTCGTAAGCCGTGTTTCGGATCCGCATGAATTAAAATAGGGTACAGTAGAGAACGCTACTTGTCTGTATTAGAATTCGTTGCACGAATTTTAGAAAATTTGAAAATAGATGTTTTAGACAGAGTTGGTAAAAACAATGATTTTCTGAAATCAAGTGCTCGCAGGATCCAAATTGTCGTAAGCTGTATTTGGAATCCGCACGAATTAAAATATGGTATAGTAGAGAACGTTACTTGCCCGTATTAGAATTCGTTGCACGAATTTTAGAAAATTTGAAAATAGACAATTTGGACAGAGTTAGTAAAAACAGTGATTTTCTGAAATCACGTGCTTGCAGAATCCAAATCGTCGTAAGCTGTATTTGGAATCCGCACGAATTAAAATACGATACAATAGAGAACATTACTTGTGCATATTAGAATTCGTTGCACAAATTTTAGAAAATTTGAAAACACACATTTTGGACAGAGTTAGTAAAAACAATGATTTTCTGAAATCGTGTGCTTGCAGAATCCAAATTGTAGTAAGCCGTATTTGGAATTCCCAAGAATTAAAATAGGGTACAGTAGAGAATGCTACTTGTCTGTATTAGAATTCGTTGCACAAATTTTAAACACATCAAAAATAGATGTTTTTTTGGACAAAGTTAGTAAAAACAGTGATTTTCTAAAATCGTGTGCTTGCAAAATCCAAATCATCGTAAGCCGTATTTGGAATCCGCACAAATTAAAATACGGTATAGTAGATAATGCTACTTGTCTGTATTAGAATTCGTTGCACGAATTTTAGAAAATTTGAAAACAAACATTTTGGACAGAGTTAGGAGAAACAGTGATTTTCTGAAATCATGTGCTTGCAGAATCCAAATCGTCGTAAGCCGTATTTGGAACCCGCATAAATTAAAATACGGTGCAGTATAGAACACTACTTTTCTGTATTAGAATTTGTTGCACGAATTTTAGAAAATTTGAAAACAGACATTTTGGGCGTTTTTTAATAAAACAGTAATTTGCAAACTGACGTGCTTGCGAAATTCAAACCGTCATATTTGAATTTGCACGAATTAAGATACTGAACAGTAGATAATGATAGTTGCCCATATTATAATTCTTTGCACAAATTTAAATAAATCGAAACAGAGACGAAGGTGAACTCGAAAATCCAAGAGGAAGTACGAAAATTAAGGAGAATAAAAGCTGGATCTAACCTCCGTTGATGTTCCTTGTTCAATTGTCTCCAATCCAGCTTAGGTCATAAGGTCCAGAGGTAAGAATTAAGTTTTTTTTTTTATTTGATTCAAACATACTCTTAACTCTTTAGGTTCAATGACTTAATCATGCATGACTTAAGCTAGACTTAGCATATAGGATGCATGCACATGGTCATGCACTCTTAGGAATTTTTTTCAAAGGAGGACATACAAACACAAACACATAAAAAAGAAATACGTATAGAAGGATCAACACATGAAAAAATAATACCTAAACGAGGTTAAAAGAACAAGATCTACACAAGAACTTCAAGAACACAAGAGATTTTGGCGCCAAAATTTCAATTCAAATCTCATAACTTTTTCGAAAATATTTTTTGCTAGATCTGAAAAATTAAAACTGACCAATTGAAATATATGGATCATAGGAATAAAAAAAAACAAGTTTGACAAAAATCATAACAGAAATGAGCAAGTTATGCACAAATCAAACAAGCTAGGTTCATTTGCACACCAGGACGAACATGCTTCAGTAATCAGGTGATAGAAATTTCATTTCAGATCTAAATTAGACAAATAATATCATTCCAAAAACTATAAAGAAATACGAAGAGAACACAATAATAATCACCGAAATTAGATATCATTTGACTAATAAAAAATGAAAATGAAAAACGGAGACGAAGATGAACCTCAAGAACACAAGAGACTTTGGTGTCAAAATTTGAATTCAAATCTCAGAATTTTTTTCGAAAATATTTTTTGGTTGATCTGAAAAATTAAAACTGACCAATTGAAAGATATGGATCATAGGAATAAAAAAAAAGTTTGACAAAAATTAGACTAGAAATGAGCAATTTATGCACAAATCAAACAAGCTAAGTTCATTTGTGCGCCAAGACGAACATGCTTCAGTAGTCAGGCGATAGAAATTTTACTTGAGATTCAAATTAGACAAATAATATCATTTCAGAAACTAGAGAGAAAGAAGAAGAGAACGCAACAAAAATCACCAAAATTGGAGATAATTTAACCGATCAAAAATGAAAACGAAAAACAGAGATGAAGATGAACTCGGAAATCTGAGAAGAAGAAAGAAAATTAAGCAGAATAAAAGTTCGATCTAACCTCCATTGATGTGCTCTGAATGCCACTTGATAACACCTTTAATGGTGATGAAGAACTTTTTCAATGGAGGCCAAGGAGATGTTGAATTGAATGCAGAAATAGAGAGTATCTTAGGTGCTACTCTTGGAAAATTATCCTTCCTCTCTCAAAGTGTCCCTCTCCCCTTATATATACCTCTTCTTTTTTTTTTTGAATTTTGGTGGGTTCTCTCCTTTTTTCCTTTTCTGTTCTTCTGCTTTTTCTTATTCTTTTCTTTTTTTCTTTTTTTTTCTATTTTTATTTATTTATTTATTTATTTATTTTATCTTTTCCATTAATTTTATTTTTATTTTTTGAACTATTTTAGACTAAATCACCTTTTGGCTAAAAACAAAATAATTTATTTTGAGTTTTGAATCCTCGGACATAATTCGGTGTTCACATGCAGTTTAAGAGAATATCCATGAAAATAAATTATAAATTAAGATAACTTACTGAAGAAATGGATCAACGTATCTACAATTAGTCAATACGTGACAATGTGCTTGTAACTTCTCATTTGAAGAGAGAGTGAAGTAATTAAAACCACCAACTGGTTTTCCAATTAGGGGCATCAAAGTGTTTGCACTAGATGGAGCAACATTAGGTTGATCATCAACATGATTCAATCAATTAAAAACAGTCTCAATTCCCTCTATATATCTCGAGCAAAAAGTTAAAACCTCTTCAGTTATGTAGCTCTTAATTATTGAGCCTTCAGGTTAAGCCCTATTACGCACATAAGACTTTAATCTTCCTAGGTACCTCTCAATAGGGTACATCCATCAATATTAGACTAGACCTTCAAGTTTGACTTCTTCAACTAAGTGCATAACCAAATGGACCATGATCGTAAAAAATGAAAGCAGAAATAACATTTCCATTTGGTATAATGTGACAACAACCCTATTTTGTAATTGGTCAAGTTCATTGACATTTAAAACTCTATCACATAATTTTCTGAAAAATAAACACAAATCAATCAAGACTATAGACACTTGTGTAGGAAGCTTATTTCTCATTGCTAAAGGTAGAAGCTGCTCCATCAAGATGTGTGAGTCATGATTGTTTAATCCTCCAAGCTTACATTGTTTAATATCAACGCATCTACTAATGTTACTGGAGTACCCATCTGGACAGTAATATTCTTTAAAATCCTAAGAAATATATCCTTGTTCATATTATCAATGTAAATATAGCAGAAGATATTTACCATTTTCATTCGCCCAAAGATCAGATCTAATGCCCCATTCTTGTAAGTCTCTTCTTGCATTCAAATGTTCTTTTAATCTTCCAATTTCAATTAACAAAGTAAATATCACATTATCACATACATTTTTTCAATGTGCATGACATCAATATTGTGGTGCAAGAGATTGTTAAACCAATAAGGAAGTTGAAAAAATATACTTTTTTTTCTCCATTGGGAAGGTTCTGACTCAATACCATTAGCTCTACGTGGTCTTTTTGCCTATCTTTCATCTTCTAGTTATTTTCCAAGTACAACATTAATAATCTCAATTTGTTTCCATATATTTGCACCTGCCATTGCCATGAGTTGATTTCTATTTGCTACATTTCCATCAAATAAACTTGGAGCCAATCTAAATTTATGCCCTATATTTAAAAAGCGACGGTGATCCATGAAACACCACTTTCGATTATAAGTAAGACGTTTGGGAGTAGAGTCAAAGTTACAAGTAGGACAAGCTAATCCAGTATATGTGTTTCATCCAAATAAGTTTCCAAAACAAGGAAAATCACTAATAATCTGTAATACAGTTTACATGCATATTAAACACTTCATTACTGTAAGAATCAAAAGTTTTAGCACTAACATTCCATAATTCTTTCAACTCTTCTATTATAGAAATTCAATTTATGGTGAATGGAAAAATGTGTGGAATATAATTGATCAATTTTTTTTTTCTTTATAATCGCTCTATCTGAGCTTTGCTAGAAGTTTCCTTGGCCAAACCTCATGGATTATGCAGTTTATGATAACCATAGATTTTCAGAATTGTCACTATATAAAGTGATTAAGATATGCGTACTTGTTTTTAATAGAGATTTGTCATTTTCCATGTGTTTTTGTTTTTGGGTTATATGTATGGTTTGCATGCAATGATTCCATTTAGAAAGTTGTTTAACATATTGTTATTTAGAAAGTTGTTTAACATATTTTTATTTAGAAAGTTGTTTAACATATTGTTACATAAGGCATGAGAAATATTTAACGTATCATACAGGTCCCCCTGAAAGTTGTTTAGTATGTTCTAAAATAATGTTTATCTTTTATTATTTTTCTTAGATCTTAATGTACAGTGATAAAATTAATTTTTTATTCTATAATCTAGATTTACTCAACGACTCTCTGGTCAAAGGCTATAATCACAAAACATGGTATATAATAAAATTTATTATATATATACATATTATATACCATCAAGTTTCTTTCAATCATTTTATCAAACACTTTACAGTCAATAATTCTATATGAAGTTTTAAAAAATAGCATTAACAATTTTTAAATCTTAGTTCTAATATAAAAAATCAAAAACCACACAAAATAATTATATTATAAAATGAAGCATATAGAAAGATCTAAGTAGAAGAAAATGAGAAACCAAATGCATAAAAAACTAAACCACAATGTAAATGCATCAAGTAAACAAAAAATTTGACACAAGTTATCTAAAAATTAGGAAGAGGAATGAACAATGTTCAACTTACTTGGAAGAAAAATACAAGATGAATGAGATCTCTTACTTTGAGAAGAACCAAATGAAGCTTGCTTACTTGCTCATTAACATATTACTTATTTTAAAAAAATTTCAAAAAACAAAATTAACTGAGAACAAGAGATATAATAAGTTTTCAGAGGATAGGAATGGTCATTTGGGGCGTAAGAGAGAAAGCACAGACACAACATGGGTAAAGGAGATAAAGCACAGGCACAACATAGTGTGAACACTGAATTATGTCCAAGGATAAATTTAAAACCCAAAATAAATTAATTTATTTTTTATTCTAGAATTAAAAAATAACAAAAAAAAGAATGAAAAAAGAAAGAAAAAGAAATTTTTAGTTAAGAATTTAGTTAGAAAGTTAGCTAGATTAGTTAATGACGGTTAAGAATTCTTAGAGAAAAAATAAAAAAATAAAAAAGAAAATAAAAGAAAAATAAAAATAAATAAAATAATAAAAAGAAAACAAAAAAAGAGAAAAATCAAAAAAGAAAAAGCAGAAGTCCCGCCAAATTTTTCCCTTTCTTCTTTTGAAATTTTATCTATAAATAGGGACTTTCATTTAATTCAAGGGGGATTCTTAACTTCTGAAAAATTTTCAGAATTTCTAAGGAGAAAGAGAGAGAGGAGCACTTTGAGTCATTGCAAGGAGATTTTCAGATTTTTTCCAAGAGCAGCACCTAAGAAACTCTCTACCTCAGCATCCAATTTAGCACCTCCTTGGCCTTCATTGAACCAACTCTTCATCACCTTCTAAAGTGCTATCAAGTGGCATTGAGGAAAATCAATGGAGGTTAGATCCAACTTTTATATCGCATAATTTTCTTGTCGAATTTTCGAGTTCATCTTCATCTATGTTTTTCGTTTTCATTTTTTATCGATCAAATGATCTCTGATTTTGGTGATTTTTGTTGTGTTCTCTTTGTATTTCTCTCTAGTTTCTAGAATAATATTATTCATCTAATTTGGATCTGAAAGGAAATTTTTATCTCCTGATTATTGAAGGATGTTCGTCTTGGTATGCAAATGAACCTAACTTGTTTGATTTGTGCATAACTTGCTCATTTCTGGTTTGATTTTTGTCAAATCTGTTTTGTTTCACTCCTATGATCCATATATTTCAATTTTTTGGTTTTAATTTTTCATAAATACTAAAAAATAATTTCTAAAAATTATGAGATTTGAATTCAAACTTTGGCGCCAAATTTTTGAGTTCATTTTCGTCTCTATTTTTCGTTTTCATTTTTGATCGGTTAAATAATCTCTGATTTTGGTGATTTTTATTGAGTTCTCTTTGTATTTCTCTCTAGTTTCTAGAATGATATTATTTGTCCAATTTGGATCTGAAATGAAATTTATATTTCCTAATTACTAAAGTATGTTCGTCTTATGACAATTTGGATTCTGCAAGCAGGTGATTTTAGAAAATCACTGTTTATATTAACTTTGCCCTGTTTCCAAATTTTCTAAAATTCGTGCAACGAATTATAATGCGGGAAAGTAGCGTTCTCTACTGTACCATATTTTAATTTGTGCGGATTCCAAATACGGCTTACGACGATTTGGATCCTGCGAGCACTTGATTTCAAAAAATCACTGTTTTTACCAACTCTGTCTAAAATGTCTGTTTTCAAATTTTCTAAAATTCGTGCAACAAATTCTAATACGGAAAAGTAGTGTTCTCTACTGTACCGTATTTTAATTCGTGCGGGTTCCAAATACGACTTACGACGATTTGGATTCTGCAAGCACGTGATTTCAAAACATCACTATTTTCACTAACTTCGTCCAAAAATGTCAATTGTTACCTAAAATCATCCTTAAATTTTCCAAGAGATCAAGTCTCTTTACGAGAACTACGTAAGCCTTGAGTTTCCCATTACACCAGGGAATACGTAGGAGCAGGAGGTCCTGTCAGGCTATCTTCCATCAATCTATTTATTTTCACTCTAAATAAAGGGATCAAACAGTTTTCAAATAAATCACACACTCAGTTTAAGGGTACCGTTCTTTGAAACGGGCAAGTAGAGTGCCTAACACCTTCCCTACTCGTAACCGACTCCCGAACCTAAATCTCTTCCTCAAGTTAGGATTTTTCCAAATCTTTTCCCTAAACATAAAATTTGGTGGCGACTCCACATTATAAAATTCTTTTCAAAAATTTAGCGAATTCGTCGTCTCGTTGTAATTACAATTACGACACATAGGTAATTTAAATTATAGGTAATTTTAAATATTTAACATGGGTTTAAATAATTATGACTATTTTTAAATTTTCATAGATTATTTTAAACCCCAACTAATAAACCATTATTAAAATTATATTTTTTAGTAGTGTTTCCATTAGGTGTGGGCAATTTTTCTCTTCCCCCCCAAAACCTGATAAATCTGAAGGCCCATAGAAGGGTAGCGGTCAACATGGATGAATATCCAATAAATCGAGTGTAAAAAGACAAGTAGATATGGTTTTATTCAGACGAAATCACTTGGGAGGTGTATGCCTAAATAGACTTGTGATAACCCACCACATATATTATTATAATATGTTTATTAATTTTTTAGGGTTTAGGGTTTATGTGGAGAATCTTAGTCGGGTTTATAGAGACACTCTAGGTTGGTTGTGGGTTTGTGAAGGAAGGCATGTAATTGGGTGGCAGTCCATATGGGTGCTATTCAAGATCAGCAACCTCCTGTAGTGGCATCGACACACTAGTTATGCCTTGTGTTTCCACCCCAGAGGGTCCCTCTGTGCTCTTCTTCTCTAGTAGTTTCATCATCTGGACCATCTGCCCTTTTAGTTGGGCCACTTCATTGCGTAGTTCCTCGTTCTGTCTCTAGCTCATTCATGATTTTTGTTTTGGAGCATATGCTATAGGAATATCGAGGAAGTCGTGAGTCTTCAATTTTGTTTCTGAAAATTCAACACTTATTAATTATTATTAAAAAAACAACCTTAAATTTTGAAGCATGAATTAAATATTGGGGATCAGATGTTTTGGTAAACATTGCTATTTTTTTAGCGCGCTTGTTAAACTGAGAATGAAATGGAACTCAATGCAGCATCAGACTTTATAGGAAAATGAATTCCTTATTCATAATATTCATGGTGCATCTTGTTCTTGTTTTTCTGCCAGAGCAACATCTTTATTCATTCTCAGGATTAACTCTTTACAAAAATGAATGAGCTCTTCAACTTCAGCTGGGGTGTGGAGTGGGTGTAGCGAGCCTTCTGCTTTCTTGAGTAATTGAGGGACTTCTGCGATAGTGGTATTTGCCAAACTGGCTAGCCTTCCGAAACACCTGGTCCAGTGATCGGCCGTGTATTTATACCACTACATCTCATCTTGTAAATCACTTATCCCTCTTTGTTGCATCTTGATCACTTCAATAACATTCCACTTTTCCTTGTTCACCTCGTTTTCACATGCGATTAATAGGTTTTTAATTTGCTAGTTTAGGTCCTCCACCTATTGGCGCAACTCATTCCTTTCATCGACCATTCGGCTTTTTTCTGTCAATTCTCTATCCCTTTTGCCCGTCGCTTGATCTTTCTCTCGTCTAATTTGGTGAATTCGGCTTCTAATCTGGTCGACGACATCCCTCATCCTCTGATTTTCTTGGATGGTCGTATCTCTTTCTTGTACCCTAATTCCCAGCTCTTTATTAGTAGCTTAGAGGCTCATATGAACCCTAGCTGCATGTTTTTGTTCAGATTTTTGCTGTTTGCGAATACTTTCCAGGACATCATCTTTTTCCTGATTTTCTCTCTTGAGCATGGCAATCTCTTGTTGTGCTTTTAACAGCTCTTCCTCCAACCTGCTGTTTTTGACAGTCATGCTTTCTAATTTTTCCTTTAGCTCTTTCACAGCCTCATCCTTAAATATTTCTAGCACCGGTTGGCTTCCTGAAGTAGCGGCTTGAGGTTTGAAAGGTAACTTGATCTGTTGGCACCTCTCTCTTACCCATTGTCGGTATTCTTCATTTGTCACGTAACTCCTGACTCCTAATTCCTTTTCTTCCTTAACTCTGATCCCACCTTAATTTCCATTTCACCTCCTTTGGATATTTACCAAGAATTTGATCCCCTCATAAGGAAAAAGAAAAAAGAAACAAGGAAGAAAAACAAGCAAATAAACAAGTTAGTTCCCTGAATGAATAATCTAATGGATGATAAAGAAGAAATGATGCATGGCATGAGATATTATGAGGGGATGCAGTTTTCAAAATTTATTCTATTTTTGAACTATTGGATTTTGACTTGGAAGGGTCCAGCACTGACCCCCATTTTTTCCTTTTCTAGGTCCTTTCTTTTTGCCTTCGCTTTTCTCTCTCTCTCTCTCTCTCTCTCTCTCTCTCTCTCTCTCTTTTGTTTTGTTTTTTCGTTGTTTTTTTTTTCCTTTCCTCTTCTTTTCTTTTTCTCTTTTTCTTTTCTTCTTTTTTTATCTCTTTTTTTTCTTCCTTCTTTTTTTTTGCTTTCTCTTTCTTATTGCTTTCTCTCCCCTTTTCCTATTTTCATTATGCTCCATCCTTCAGGGTAATCTTATACCAACAATATATACATGAATTGATATATATAAACCAACATTATAATAGGAGTGTGTGCCCTCCGTGTTTCCTATTCCGAGGTTACCTGTCATATGGATCTAGGATATCTAGTCTTT
Source organism: Canavalia ensiformis (assembly GCA_026541065.1). Taxonomy (NCBI): domain Eukaryota; kingdom Viridiplantae; phylum Streptophyta; class Magnoliopsida; order Fabales; family Fabaceae; genus Canavalia; species Canavalia ensiformis. The sequence goes on along the minus strand of JAMKYM010000845.1, from coordinate 520,147 downwards.
GCATCTCATAAAAGGTAAGCCATAATCCCACGGTATGAAGGTCACTAGAGCCAAGTTCCAATTCTTAGTGCTTGCTGCAACTGTAGAGAACACTACTAGTTACAGGGCACTAGAAAAGGACGCACTCTAGCTGAGATTTTCGTGATAACCAAATGGGACATGCATCCCAAGTGACACCACTAGACCCCTCTATTCCTGGGTTACTCTCAAACCCGGGTGTAGGGCCCTTCTCATGTGCATGCACATGTGTGTGGTGTGTACAGAAGGCATACAAACCTCTTATTGGCGGTTTGGGCTACCTGCAATTGGGGAAATTGCAATAAGTATATAGAAATTTTAAATTCGTCTACCCTAGGGTTGAGCAATAAACAAATGAGCGAATAAATGAATAAATAAACAATAAAAGGATCAATACAATATGCACACCCAATCATAATCGGGCTTGACTCTCTAAAGTCCCTAGTGAAGTTGTCATCTGTCGTAACCGTAATTACAACGAGATGACGAACTCGCTAAAATTTTTAGAAATGATTTAATTGATTAGTGGAGCCGCCACCAAATTTCATTTAAAGGGAAAACATTTGGAAAAACCCTAACTTGAGGATGAGTTCTAGGTTCGGGAGTTGGTTATGAATAAGGAAGGTGTTAGGCACCTTACTCACTTGTTCCGAAGAACGGTACCCTTAAACTGAGTGTGTGATTTTGATATTTTTGAAAAAACTGTTTGATCTCTTTAGTTTAGAATAAAAATAAATAGGTTGGTGGAAAATAGCCTGACAGGACCTCCTGCTCCTACGTATTCCCTGGTACAATGGGAAACTCAAGGCTATGTAGTTTTGGTTAAGAGACTTGATCGTTTGGGAGAAAAAAGTGATTTTTAGGTAAACAATTGGTTTTTTTTTAATGAAAACAGTGATCTTCTAAAAATCATATGCTTGCCAAATCTAAACTATCATAAGCTGTGTTTGGATTCGCATAAATTAAAATATAGAACAGTAGAGAATACTACTTTCCTGCATTAGAATTCGTTGCACAAATCATAGAAAGATCAAAAACAGACGTTTTGGCCATATTTAGTAAAACAACAGTTTCTACAAACAGACGTGCTTGCAAAATCCAAACCATCGTAAGCCGTGTTTGGATTCGCACGAATTAAAATACAGAACAGTAGAGAATGCTACTTGCCTGCATTAGAATTCATTGCACAAATCTTAGAAAAATCAAAAATAGACGTTTTGGACGTGTTTAGGAAAACAGTAATTTTCTACAAATAGGTGTGCTTGCAAAATCTGAACCGTCATAAGTCATGTTTGAATTTGCACAAATTAGAACACATAATAGTAGAGAATGCTACTTGCCTATATTAAAATTCATTACACTAATTTAAAAAAAAAACGTCTTGGACATATTTAGGAAAAGTCATTTTCTACAAATAGACGTGTTTGCAAAATCCAAACCATCATAAGCCGTGTTTGAATTTGGACGAATTAGAACACAGAACAGTAGACAATGCTACTTGCTTGTATTAGAATTTGTTGCATAAATTTAGAAAAATCAAAAATAGATGTTTTGGACGTATTTAGGAAAACAGTAATTTTCTACAAACAGATGTGCTTGCAGAATCCAAACTGTTGTAAGTCGTGTTTGAATTCGCACGAATTAGAACACAGAACAATAGAGAATGCTACTTGCCTGTATTAGAATTCGTTGTAGAAATTTAGAAAAATAAAATAAAAAAAACAGACGTTTTGAGACAAATGTTGAACAAAACGAAAACCCAAAACAAAAATAGAATAAGACTGAGGGATGGCAAGGATATATTTGCTTGCTGATTCACACCTGAGTTTCAGGAATTTCAGATCTTAGCAGACTGTTTGTTCTGATGTGAGTCTGCAACCATCATCTTGACTTGGCCTAAATTATAGGATCTGGGAATATTGAAACATCTATCAACTCTTCTAAGTCCAGGCACTGTCATGTTTACAAAGATAGAGGCCTTTTGCTAACCCAAAAATTAGCTTTCTGATTCATTTTCTCCTATCAAGATACTATAATAGGTTTAGGTTGGCTGTCATTCCTGACCCTCATCTCCCAGGTCAGCCTTGATTGATGAAACTATTGACCAATCTTGGGGCTATAAGTGCTGTTAAGGACTACCAGCAGGCATAGGATTCTATCGATGATATACTAAATTTGGTAAACCAAAAGCAAACCCACACAAAAACAGCATCCTGCAACTATGGTTATTTTTATATAAAGTTTAGCATCTACCCTCCACCCATAGGCTGGTCTTGCCATCCATTTTATCTAGACATGGTCAACAAAGTCAATCAGAGGGTACTCTAACATGATCAAATGGTCTTTTACATGTCCTCTATAATAGAAGATAGTCAGCCACTATATGCCTAATTACAACTGCACTTATATAGTTAGAGTATGACCTATAGTTTCATTTATGGTTGGGAAGTCTGTGACTGTGACTGCTCTAAGACAATGCAGTTTGGTGGCCGACCATAATTTTGCCTAACTTTTGGAACTTGTGTTGGCTTAATTATTTACTCTTCCTTATAGTGTTGTCATGACAGATTTTAAGGATATAATGCTTGTACCTATTCATGCTTTCCCATGTTTTAAAGCTCATGTCATCCATTCATAAAACTGGGTTCATGTTATCATAAGAGGGGAGAAAGAGAAGCTGAGAACATGACTTAGAAACTGATAGTACTGCACCTGACCAAAGGAAGAACCTGAAGTAAGATCAAATGGTGCTATATGGATTAAGCCTTTTCTTAAACTTAACCATATGCAAACAACCTTATAAATAAAGAGTTATCCTACAACTTTCTTTCTTAATCTAAGGGCTCTGGAACTTCACGTTCTAAGTTTTTTTTTTACAGGCTCGCTTTGATCTCTACTTGGTTTTTATGGATTTTTGTTCTTATATGAATGATCTGCTGAACCGAAGGGCTTTTAATTTTACAACCAGGATGTTCTTAAGCTTACTTTAGCTATAGGAGGGACAACCTAGTGAATGCCTCGTGATTATGACTCATGTTTTTTCCTTCCAAACAGGCCAAACTTCCTAGCGTTGGCTCCAATTCTGGTTTTCTGTTTAGCTGTGGTTGACCTGTAACTGACTTACTTTGTACACTGGCCAAGGGTCTTATAACAGATGCCTCTTCATTTATGGTTTTTTCCTAAGACTATGGGTGATATTGAAAACCTGACACTAGGTTCACTATCCAAGCTAAACTACAACCAGGACTCAGATTCCTACAAAATCTGAGTGCTCCTCACACTAACCATGCATCAACACCAGGCACTCAAACAGTTTTAATGCCTCAAGACCTTGTCTAATTCACTGGACAGACCTTAGCTCCCAAGCTACAGAGATTTGGTTTCTATCAGATATAATTTTCCACCTTTGCCACTACTGTAATCTGATCAGGGCACCAAGGCATCAATTGTACAAAGAGCCTCTACTACCTGATTTGAATTCTCTTAGAATTTTTCCTTTTTTCTAAAATCTGTTCCTGTGTTTTGATAAGGCCAAGCCCAAATTTGTTCCTCTAATTCAAATTGTTTTGCCTGAGGTGTGTGGTCTAAAACCAGAACAAAGGTTATGGTGGACCTGGGCCAGGAAAACCTATAGCTATGGTTGTTATTTCTGTTGTTACAGAATCTGTGCAATCAATGTAGGTAGCCTATGCTGAAGTAGTTGTAGCTACTAAATCAGTGGTTTTGGAGCACCACACAACTGACCTGAAAATACCACTCAGCTAAGATCCATAATACTGGCCTACACCTGCTTTGTATCTTTCTCAGGCTTAGTAATTTCGTACTAAGGGGAAAAGTTGCAATAATTGATGGTATAACAAGTTCAGGAACCGGAGAACTAACTCTTAGAGACTCACCAGAACCTTCCTAATTGAACAAGGTATAAGATGACCACCTTGGACATGATCTGTTGCTAAGTGTTATAGGCCACAACTAACCATATTCCAATTCCTAACACTGTAAGAGGACAGATGCTACAACTCTCAGCTTTGTCCAAAGCATAATTCAGTTATTTGCTAAATGCTGATCCCTACAAAGTTGCAAGGGCTGATTTGTTACCCTTATATCCTTGAAACTTTGCTATACTATTATTCTGCTAAACAAACCTGCAACTATGACTAATTCGTGGCTGGTTTATTCTCTTTTATTCAATTATTAGAACCATTAGGTACCTATCCTAATGCCTAAAAGGACTTGTATGTCTTTTTAAAGACCTGAGCAAACCTGTGAGTAGACTCTATTTATTTTGCACATTTCAAAAACTATTTTGCTACCTATCAAGCCACCATTATGGCTATCCTTAGTATATGGTATAACTCACTCTAACCCTCCAGACCTGCTGGATTCTAATCCTGGAAGTTACTGGATGTTGGCCTTCTAATCCATGAGTTTGATAGACGGCGCTTGCCTAAAGTTTCACTTGCTACCATAGCTTGCACAACCCTTAACATGAATTTGATTCTTCTTACGACCACCCCAAATCATCATCACTATTCCTATCCCCCTACTCCCACGAAATCTGTATACATTGACTTGGGTGTGGATCCTAGACTTACCTACTAGATTAGTAGTACCAGATCCTAGCCTGATTCCTTTAAGCACAGATATAAGTTTCATGAGATTCAATCATTGAATATAATCCTAGCTAAGGCTCAACTAGTTTGGAAATTGCCTATTTAAATTTTTTGAATTAATGCTACACAACTTTGATGGGTACTCCCTAATAGTTTTCATGATGGCCTGCTCTAACAAAATTTTGGACAATGGCCTCTTAGATTGCCTAAAGAATTGTCTTTCCTGATCCTAAGATCAAGGGGAGGATGAACCTAGGCTTGATTGAGAATTCTAAACTTTTAATATCAGGTGTTGACCTCCCTGCCCCCAGATTTCTGTTTTAGCTAAGGATTTTCAGCTGAGATACCCTTGACATCTCCCTTTTCATCAAAATCTGGCCTCAAGACTCCAAGTTTCCTCAACCAGAGAAGCATAAGGCCTTCACAAGTCTATTGCTAACTGGAATCAAGTCTCCAGCTTAAAGTTTCAGATTAAAGAGGTATGAAATCTTTCCAACTGTTTCAGACTAGAATTAAGTATAGGAGACTGAAACTGCAACTGTCAAGTGCAGACCTTTATTTTAGTAACAAGGCTAGACTCAAAATCACCTAAGTCACTCATCATTTGGTGAGAGATTCTAGACCATAGTTCAGATGTAGAAATGGCAAGTATATGCCATAATTAGTCTAAACTTATCCTTTGGTAGTTTCATCAAACACAAAATTAATCATATCTGCTTCCTAAGGTTTTTACCTAAACATTCCAGATTTAAACAGGCAACCAGAATCATTCACGCAGTTAGATTTCTTCCTAAGATATGATTACACCTGGCTATTGAACACCTACTGACTGTACAAGAAAAATAGTTTAGTGATTTGCAAATATAAGGAGCTTCCTAAGGTATTTCAAGAACTGAACTACAACAATTAAACGATGAGATCAAATTTTGACAGATTTTGTAGACTCTAACTCTAATTCAACAAAGAAACCTTAATGTACACATGCAATTTAGTTATCACATTCCGAATTAAAGATGAAAACAGAATCACGATTATTTAGGTATCCTATCCTTTGCGTATCCCTCATTTCCAGGTCTCATACACAATGTAGAGAGGACTAAGAAATTGCACAACTATAAAAAATGCAATGCAAAAAATATGAGCCTACCTGGAAGCGTGGAATAGAAGATAAGAGAAACTTCGCGGTTCTGCCAAGAGAATGAAGAAAACCAAAGAGAAGCTGAATCAACCTCGTGCAAGGAAGAATCAAAGAGAAAGGTGAAAATTCCTCTTCCAGCAGCAAACGGAAAAGATTCTGTAGAGAATTGAGTGAGCAGAAGAGAATTGAGAGTAGCTCTGAGAAGGTTTCTAAAGGATGAATCCAGAAAACTTGAATGGCTCCAGGGAACCCAAGAAGCTCCAAGAGAGAAAAACTCATAGTGTTTTGTGATAGCGTTTTTTTCAATTTTTGGTGCCAAAATGAAGTCGTCCCGTTTTCTTTTTTTTGAAATTCCATTTATATCCCTAACTCAACCATGGTAGCATTAACCCTAACCATGGTTATTTTCTAACCCTACACTAGTGCAAAAATACGATATTATAACAGGATTTTACCTCGGTTCTTCAAAAACCGATATAAATAAAAACGCGGTGACATTTTTTTAAATAAATGTAAACTTTCTACATCGGTTGGGAAAAGAACCGATGTAGAAATTCTACATCGGTTCTTTTCCCAACCGATGTAGAAAGTGAGTATTTTTTCAAACTTTCTACATCGGTTACGAAACAAGCGATGTAGAAAGTACTTTTTGCATCGGTTGCTCTGTAACCGATTTAGAAAGTGGATTTTTTTAAAACTTTCTACATCGGTTTAGAAAATAACCGATGTAGAAAGTACTTTCTACATCGGTTCTGAGAAACAACCGATGTAGAATGTCTTCCCGTGTCACTTATTTTTCGACGCTGTTCGTGATTAACCTCATTTTCCAAAACCCCAGTTTCTCGTTTCGGCTTGTTCTCTCTATTTTCATTTAAGTCTTAGCCATTGTCGACATCCTTGTTGTTCGTCATTTCACTCCGTGCTTACGTTCGTGGTCGTTGTCGCCGTTGGAACGATTTCGTTCGTTCGAAGTCGTCGTCGCGCACCGTAAGGTTCGAAGTCGTCTTTGTTATTATTTATGCATCTCATTTTATTATTATTGTTGAAATATACATTTATTTTGGTTGTATTATGTAATTTTTAAGCTTCTTATTTGGCTACCGTGTTGTGTCGTCGTTCAACCACCGTTGTGCCTCCGTTTGGACACCGCATTGCCCACTCCAACCATTTTGTGTTATTTGTGAGGTATGTTCTATGCACCTCTACTTTGTGATTGCGATGTGAAAGTTTGCTTAGGGTTTATGTATGTTATAGTATTGATTTTGAGTTTAAATATGTTAGTTTGTTTTCTTGAGTTCAAATATGAGCATACCCTTAGTTTCCTGTTCAAGGTTGAATATAATGAGTATATTACTAAATAAGTAAATCATTCATTATATTAAATCTTGAATTGTCCAAGTTGGGACTAAAGTTTTTTATTCAGTGGTTAATAATTTCTTCATAAATCTTGTAAATTGTACTTGATGAAATTTTGGTTTAGTTCATTTTACATTGTCTCTGGGTATATGCTTGATTATGGTAAATGAAACCATAATGAAGTTATGTACTTGGAGGCGATCTGCTTTGCCGAAATTTCACAAGTATGATATTCAAGATTTTAGAAGTATGTTAATCGATGAACAAAAAACTTTTTTCTCGAATGGGATAGGGTCTTACCAATAGTGAGGATAATAAATTAACAACAATGAGTGACAAGGTTAATCCTAAATCATATGTTGATGATTCTTGTATAGTATGGATCGTAGTTGGATAAATGCTAAACAAACGAACGATGAGTACGAGAATGGGGTCGAAGAGTTTTTGAATTTTGTACAGACAAATCTACCTCAGAGTCATGGACAATTTTACTGTCCGTGTGTTAATTGTCTAAATGAGAGACGTTTGGGTGTTGGTCAAATTAGAGAGCATATTCTTTGTGATGGATTTTGCAAAAGTTATACAAAATGGACATGGCATGGTGAGTTATTAGGCATGCCAAGTGTGTCACAGAGATGGTGGAGGTTGATATAAATATGGAAGATTGGGTAGAGGATATGATTAAGTGATGTAGGGCATCGTCATTTTGAGCGAAAAATATGTATGGTAACTTGTCTCGATTGAGAGAAACCTTTGTATCAGGGATGTACTACCTTTACTACGATTGTCAACGGTGTTAAGATTATTCACTCACGAAGGCAAGGAATGGGTGGAGTGATAAAGTTTCACCGAATTACTTGAAGCTGTTAGTAGAGATGCTTCGGAAGGTAACACATTGCAAAGCGTAATTATGAGGCGAAAGAAGGTATTATATCGATGGGTATGCAGTATAAGAAAATACATGCCTGCCTAATGATTGCATACTATCTACGAGAAATGAGTTTGAAGGATTACATGAATGTCTGTGTGTCAAGTTTCACGTTATAAGCTGAAGGATGGTGATTATTTGCAATTCTGACCTGTGACTCAGCCAAAGTGTTGTGGTATCTTCCAATAATTCCAAGGTTCAAACGATTGTTTTGTAATAAAGATGAGCAAAGAACCTTAGATGGCATGTAGATGAAGAAGCGATTGATGGAAAACTTAAGTCATCTGGTGATGGTTTGCAATGGAAGATGGTTGATCAACTATATCGATTTAGGGAATAGCCAAAAACCTAAGGCTTGGACTTGCAATAGATGGAATGAATCTAAATCTGGTAATTTAAGTAGTAAACATAGTTCATGGCTTGTACTTTTGACAATTTACAACCTTTCTCCGAAGTTATGCATGAAACGTAAATACATCATGTTGTCATGATGATTTCAGTCAACAACTGAAATAACGAGGCGTTTATCTTGCTCCTTTAATTGAAGACTTACAAAATCTATGGGAAGAAGGTGTGGAGGTATTTGATGCGTATGATAATGAAAATTTCAAGATGCGGGCAATGCTTTTGCACTATTAATGACTTTCCAGCATATGGAAATTTGTGTGGATGCATCGTTAAAGGGCCTGAAAGCATGTCCCGTATGTGAAGAAGGCACAAGTTACCATCAAAATGCATCATGGAAGGAGAAGACGTGTATCTTGGTCATCGAAATTTCATAGGACTAATCACCATATGTAGATTAAGGAAAGCTTTTAATGGGTTGCCAGAAAATGATGTTGCTCCAAAAGCCTTAACTGGACAACAAGTCTACGATCGGGTTAAAAACATCAGCTGTTTTTGGAAAGACTCAAAAAAAAGGTCAGGACAAGGATATGGAAGAAAAGATCAATATTTTTGATCTTCCATATTGATGCAAACTTGATGTTAGACATTGTATTGATGTGATGCATGTGGAAAAAAATGTGTGTGATAGCATCATTGGAACACTTCTCAATATCTGAGGGGCAAGACTAAAGATGGAGTCAATTCTCGTGGATTTGGTTCACATGGGTATCGACATCAGTTAGCTCCAGTCTGTAGGAGACGAACATATTTGCCCCTGTGTCATACATTGTCAAAAAAGAAAATTTCTTTTTGTGAGTGCCTACGTGGGGTTAAAGTGCCACGGGGTATTCTTTAAATTTTAAAAGACTTGTCTCGATGAAAGATTTAAAGTTAGTTGGGTTAAAGTCTCATGATTGTCATGTGTTGATGCAACAACTACTTCGGTGGTTATTCGTGACATTTTACCTAAAAAAGTTAGACATACAATAAAGTATTGTTGTTTTTCACAAAACATGTAGCAAAGCCATCGACTCTCTAAAATTGGAAGAGTTGAAAATGAAGCTTATCATCTTATGTCAATCGAGATGTATTTTCCTCCATCATTTTTTGACATTATGGTTCACTTGGTTGTTCATATAGTGAGGGAGATCAGATTATGTGGTCCAGTTTATTTGAAAGTGACGTATCCAATGTAACGATACATGAAAATATTAAAAGGGTATGTGAAGAATCCACACGTCCCGAGGCATCTATGATTGAAAGATACATTGCGGAAGAGGCCATTGAGTTTTGTGCCGAGTATTTGTCGAGGTGGAACCCATAGGAGTTCTAAGTCTCGTCATGAGGGAAGACACTAAGTAAAGGTACATAGAGGCAATGTGAAAAGTATGGGTCGTCGTGTCCTTCAAGCACATTTATATATTTTGAATATCTGAAGTTTCAACCTTACTTATCTACTCACAAAACTATGATAAGGGAGGAGAATGTTGAATGAGCGAGAAATGGTTGTTGAATGAGCATAACAAAACGTTCTTAAACTGGTTTGATGAAACAATTAAGAAGGATGATGGTGCCTCGATACATTGAAGTGGTTAGCAAATGACCCAAACTTTGAGGTCATATGTTGGACTGGATACGATATTAATCATTTTTCATTTTACACAAAATCTCAGGATGATAAAAGTACCATGCAAAATAGTGGGGTTATGGTGGTGGCAGAGTCGATGCATTTTAAAGTTCTAAAGATAAAAATCTTGTAAAGGCTTCCATATCCTACTTTTGGAGTGATTGAAGAGATTTGGGAGATTGATTATACCAAATTTAGAGTGCCTGTTTTCAAATGCGAGATGGGTTGATAGTATGATGGTGTGCAAATCCTAGATGAATTGGGATTTACATTGGTTAACCTTCAAAAAGTAGCTTACAAGGATGACCCTTTTATCATGGCCCACCAAGCAAAACAAGTGTTTTATGTTCAAGATCCTTGCTCCAAAAGGTGGTCAGTTGTTCTTCAAGGAAAGAAACAACAATCGCTAATGATGACACCAATGATCTTTCAAATATTGATATTTCTCAAACTCCTTATCATCAAGGATATCTAGTATCAATGAAGAAAATGAAATAGATGATGTACATGCTATTCGAGATGATCATCATGAAGGAATATGGAAAAATGTTACTACATGATACAAGTTAGTCACATCGGTTAATTATTTCATTATTGTATGTTTATTTTTAACTTATTTTAAAATGTTTATTACGTTTTTTATGTTTAGTAGAATTTTTAACATCTTTTGTCTTTGCTTTCAACATGTACATGGCTGATTACTACATTTCTTTTCAATTTTCAATACTTGTTTGATGTAATTTTAAGTTATTTCATTTGTAAATTAAAGTTTGATAATAAATAATGATGTATTTAGTTTAAATATATAGATTATGTGAATTCTGTATGGTCTGTCTAGTGATTCTCTATTGTCTGCCTGGATTCTGTGTCTATATGCAGGTATGTGAATAAATAATACGGTTGTATGCCTAAACAAAATGAACATTAAAAAAAAAAGGACTTTCTACATCGGTTACGATCATAACCGATGTAGAAAGTATACTTTTTACATCGGTTCGAGAACCGATGTAAAAAGTCTTATTTTCTATATCGCCGCAACACAGCTTTGAATAACCGATGTAAGAAGTGCTTAACAACCGATTGTAAAAGCCTATTTTCCACTAGTGCTAAATGTAAAAACCCTAACTAACTTCTAATTAATTCTAACTGAATTTTATTCCTTTTCAGCTTTTATTTTCTTTTGTTATTATTATTGCTAGTATTATTTATGTTTTTATTTATATTTTATTATTTTTTATTTAACTATTATTTTTATTATTTTTTTATCTTTAACTAGACCACTCATCTATTTAAATCTAATTATTTTTATTTTTTTATTTTTTGTTTCATTTAATTTATTTTTAAAATTTAATTAAAAAAATTTGAACAAAAATTAGTGTTCACATTCATATTTTAAAGTATATCTCGGAACCAAATATAATAATCTATACCTAATAGATTCATTCGAGAGTGAAAAAATTATCTATACATAAAATATATTTTTATTCTTTATATATAATTAAATTTAATTTATTCTCTCATTTTTTATCAATTTTTATCTTTATAAATTTTAAAGGTTTTTTAAAAAAATTATTTTTATTTTTTATAATATGATATGTATCCAACATGCTATGTTGCATATCATTTTAAAATTATTGCTAATATATATAATAATTAAATACATATATATAATAATATTGATCATTAAGTAATAATATATACTTTTCTAAAAATTTTAAACTTATGCCGATATTAAAACAATTTTAAAAAAATATAAAAAATTAACTGTATTTATAAAAATTATAAATATATTTAAACTAAATTTTAAAATATTGCCAAACTGCATCGGAAAAATTATACGTCTGAACTCTGAAGTAATATACAAGTTTTTAAGTTCTAAATATCGACCATCATGTTTCAAGGTTTAGGTCTGCCAACATATTTGGAGTAAAAAAAGGTTATACATAGTCGTCTTTATCGTCGTTTTTCCCATAACCAAAACTCTAGTCAGAGGAATCATATTTTCTTAACCGTTACCACTTTCATTAATGGTGGAAAAAAATGTAGTGATAAGTACTGGAGCATATTCGTGGCCCCAAACTGTTAACATATTCTTTTTGTAATTATTTTTTCAGTAAAAAAGGTAATGCTTTGACTCGCAAAAGTTAGAAGAGAATTTTATCAATCATATAGTTTAGGCTTCAAGAATATAGTAGTATCGTTAAAATTTTCTATTTGATTATATCGATAGGTTTAATAAATTAAATTTTTTCTATTAGGTCAGATTATTTCTTAACAAATAGATTATTTACGATAAAGAAGATTTTCTTAAAAAAATAATTTAAAAATCTTACCAGAAAGTTTTTAAAGAACAAGTCTTTTCTCAAATAAGTCAATTCATTGAATAATAAAATGGAAAGATCAAAGCCCATTGATCTGAACGTCAATTACCCCTTCAAAGCCTTCCAAGATGCCGTTTGAATTAGGATTTTGGCCATTCAAACCCAAAGAACTTCCTAACAATTTACTTGTCATGTTTAACATATTTACTTAGGTTTCATCCTTTTCTAATTCTTTTTTATATAATGTAAAAATTGATGAAAATCAAATTTAAAATCATATAAAATTTTCAACCTCTTTATAATTAAACCAATTCTAATAGTTTCATCCTTCTTTACTTTAATTACATTTATGATTACAATTTTTAATTTCAAATATAAAAATCAAAGTATTTCATAAGCTAATGTTAAATTTCATATTGTAATCATATTGAGTGATACTAAATTTTTTTCTTATTTAAATATGAAATTTATGTCAACATATACTATTAAAAAGATAACAATTCAAGTTTTTTTTCACTATTTATAATTTTAATACATAGCTTTTATTTTTATTATTATATTTTTTATTATAAATTAAATAATATGTCATATCTTCAATTGATAAATGCCTAACATGGGGGATTTAATTATATCTACTATTTATAATGATCAATCTGTCTAAAAATGTAAAATTCAATTTGTCTAAAATCTATATAAAAATGTATGGGTTTACTTTGTTCAAAATAAAAGTAACATCGTGGTATGGTTTTGCATCAAAACAAACACAGGGAGTAAAGTTAAAATTTTCTTATTCGTGCATAAATCCCTCCCATGTATAAATGTATCTCTATGCAAAATAGCGAATATAAAGGGGCAGGAGTATCCCTTATACTTCAATAAATAAATAAATTAACTTTTGCTGATAAAAAGAAATTACAAAAATTCTAGTCAATGACGGAAAATGTGCTAGCTAATGCATTTTGCATCAAATATTTGTCTTTGTGAAAACATTATCATTAAGTGAAGTTTTGTGAAACTCGTCATCTTTTAAATGTTAAACTCATCTACTGGAGTATTTTTCGGTGTATGTTCATAATTGATTTTACAATTTATTCGTTCTTTATTACAATAATGGAGAAAAAAAAATTAAAGCACATAGGGGACATATTTTCGTCACGATGTGATCGGCTCCTCAATCTAAACATATTAAAAGAATGTAGTGTCTAAATTTATTTTTCTCCATTTAAAAATAAAGACTTGATTTAGTAATGGTTGTCTTGTTCATGCAAGAAAAATTATTAAAGAGAGTGATTAACTACAAGCTAATTGAAATAACGTTATATTCATGTTCATAAATAAATCTGAGACTCGAATTAGACTATATAGTTGTTAAAAAGAACTATCAAATCTAAATTGGGCTTTGGATTCGATTAATATAAAAAAAAAAATTGAATTAATATATTGATTTGGATTTGATATTTAAATGGGTTTCATATTATGAGCACTTTATTTATTAACTTTTCTTGCCTGCACGAAACAACCATTATCGTACAGCAAGTCTCTATTTTATATGGAAAAAAAAATTAGCATTACATTATTTGATGCACTTTTTTTAATAGATATTTGTATTAATGAAATAAATTTATGTGAAACCTAAAATATAAAGAATAACATCCTCAACGCTTAGTAAGTTATCAGTAAATTTTGTTTAAAAATAAGGAATATGTTCAAAAATATATCATTAACTTTTTTTATTTTGATATGTAATTGATGCAAAATTATAACAAAAAAATATGTTAAAATATCATTACTTTTTAAATTTGATGCGAGAAATCTTTCAAGTTTTAAACATTGATTATTTTACAATATAATGCCGAGATTTTCCTTTATTCTTCCCTGACTTTTTATCGTGCAAACATGAACAAATTATGGTAATATAAAATTCATATTCACAATTCATGCATGAGTTATAGTAGATAATTTAAGATCCGATTATTCTAAACTTAAGAGACGTATTTTAGAAAATAAAATATATTAATAACCATTAATTAAAAAAGTAACTATTAAAGATTGTAACTAGTTTCAGAATTTATTGTGTATGTATTTAATTTTTAATATAATCTCAGTCATTATCCTCTAACAGTTATTACTGTATTTTATCTTTAAATACGCCTCTTCACTTTAGAAGAATCAAATATGATAATCTATACCTAATGCGTACATAGATTTATTCATGAGTGGAAAGTTTTTTTATGAATAAAATATATTTTTAATCTTTATATATATGATTAAATTTATTTTTTCTTTCATTTTTTATTAATTTTAATCTTTATAAATTTTAAATGTTTAAAAATAAGTTTTATTATTATTATTATTATTATTATTATTATTATTTTATGATAATATGATATGTATCAGACATTCTATATTACGAATTATTTTAAAGTTATTGTTAATGTGTTATAATTAAATACATATAAAGCATTGATCATTAAATGATAACATAAATTTTTCCAAAAGTTTTAAAATTTATGCGGATATTAAAAGAACTTTTTAAAAATATAAAAAATCAACTATATTTATAAAAATTAAAATTATATTTAAACTAAATTTTAAATATTACCAAACTGTACGGGAGAAATTATAAGTCTAAAGTAATATACAAATTTTTAAGTGGGGAAAAGGAAGAAATCAATGGTGGAGTAGAAAGTTTTAAATATTGACTGTCATCTTTCAAGGTTTAGGTCTGCCAACATGTTTGGAGTAGAATAAGGGTTATACTTATACATACTCATTTTTATCATCATTTTTCCCATAACCAAAACTCTAGTCAGTGGAATCATATTTGTAAACAGTTGCCACCTTCTTTAGTGGTGGAAAAAAATGTGCTAAGTAGTGGAGCATATTCGTGTTTTCCCCCAAAACTGTCAACATATTCGTCTTTTTATGTGCTATACTTTAGTCAGAAGCACTGCAATGAAATGGAAAGGAGGGGTGGGTACTGGGTAGTCGTCGGGTTGTGGTTATTGGGCTTACAACTGTAGTAGTCCAATATCAGCAAAATCCTGAGCCATTCTACTCATATGGGTTGTTGGGTTGGTTAGGTTTTATGTTCGGTGAGTAACGGGTTAGGTTTCAACAAAAAAAATGGTAAAAAATTGTATATTTTGATTTTTTTAAAAAATTTTTGGATAGTTTTTTTTATATTTCTTTTCTCGTCACCAAAATTTGACGCATTAATCTAAGATAGATAAATTGAAAGTTTAATTTAAAGTTTAGGCTTTCATATTATATTTATATTACTAATATATATATCTTTCAAAACTAAAAATTTTCCGTATCATATTACTTATATCATATTTTTTCTTCATAAAATATTTAAACCACAAAATTAAAAACGTAAGTTTACAAGTATAAATTATATGTACACAATTAAATTTGCTTGTAGATTTCTCATTCTCCAAGCAACTGTTCCTGCATTCCATATTATATGTTGTATAGAAAGTTCAAATTTTTTAGATTTAAAACATTTATAATTATAAAATAAAATTGAAATAGGTAAAGGTCTTAGTTACATGAACAATATTACCTATTAATAAATAAGAGAAGAATTAAAATAAAAATAAATGAGATGAAAAAATTGACCAATTAATATATTTTGGAAAATTTTAAATTCTCACTGGTGAAGCAATTTTTAAAGTATTAAGCAAGGTTTTTTAACCAATTTTATACATAGATAAGAACTTCAGTCATTTGAATGGATAAAGAACTTCTACAGGTGGTGTCCAGTATACTATCTCATGTGTTAAAAACACTCTCTGAAACTACAGTGAAATTTGGAGTAGCCAAGACATCTCTTACTAAGGTGGATAAAATAGGAAAACAAGAGCTATTTTATTTCCATTTATGTCAAATTTCTCATCAGCATTTACACATGATTTACTTAGGTACCTCTCAATTTTATTCTTGTATCAATTGAACTTTTTTTTCCCTTAGATGCTATCTAAAAGCATTTATTCTGGCTGACTAGCAATTGCAGGAAGGATGATTTCATATGAACAACGTTGAAGTGAATGTTAAGAGGATTGAACAATATTATATTGCTACTTATGAATAGCAGCATACCATTGATACAATCTAGACATATTTAATTTGACACAAAAAGTATTCCATAAAACTAGATTTTTCAAACTTAGGTTGATATTTTCAGCTAACTCTAAGTTTTAATAAGTTGAGTTCCTCATAGTAAATAAATCTTGACACACCAGTTTCCTACATAAAATCTTTGAATAGACAATACATTTCTTATATTTTGCTAATATTTGGGATGAGGACTTAACAAACCTAACAACAATCCTAATGCTAGATATTGAGAGATGTATGTCTTTTAACTCATCATTTACTACCAAGTTAAGTATATAAGCACAACACCTCATGTGAAAAAACTCACCAATTTAATATTAATGCATTGAAATGATTTAATCTTTTTTTTTAGATAAGCAGTGATCACATCATTGAAAACACAAGCCATATGCAAAATAAGAAATAATCAAGGGTCATAAACACAAAAATAATATATGTATTAAATAAAAATAAATATTAAATATAAATGTATACCATCAATATTCTTTAGTCTTCAATGTTCACTATTAAAGTTAGTCAAGTCACATGTAACAAAAACACAAATCAAGCCACATGAAATACAAACACAAATAGTGTTAGAAAATTTTAAAAAATAAGTATTAATCAATAATCAAAGTGAAAGCCTAAAAATTTATTATCTTTGACAAGAGAAGACAAAAACATAAATAACAAAAAAATTTATATATACGATACAACAATGATGAATTGACCAAATACAAAAGAAGAATAATAAAAATAATAGCAAAAAAAAAAACAAAAAATAGGTCAGAGAATTTTTAAAAACACATTAATTAATATTCACAACGAAACCCTTAAATAAGAATAAGAAATATCTTCTGGAAGAGAACCCATAACTGGAAAATAGAAAAAAGGATTAATATATATGACATTGATGATAAGAGAAAATACAAGGGAGAAGAATAATGCAAAACCTAGAAGTGGCAGCAACCCCAAAAGGAAGAAACTAAGACAACTTAATGACTCACAAGTCACAAGCGAAGACGAAGGGGAAGATGAAAACCCTAATGTTACCAAAAACTAAACCCTAGCAGAACCAAAGAAAAGAACTAAGGTTCTAACACTTGAGGAGATTGATCACTTCCTTCAATTGCAGATTCTTGAACTTGGCTCCAATAAATTGCGCGTGATGGAGAATTTCCAGAATCTCACGAATTTGCAGGAGCTGTGGCTTGGACGTAATCGAATTAAGGCTGTGAATTTTTGTGGTCTGAAATGCATCAAGAAGATTAGTTTGTAGATCAATCGTCTCACTTCAATGGCGGGGTTTGAGGGTTGCATAGCTCTGGAAGAACTATATTTGAGCCATAATGGTATCACAAAAATGGAAGGCTTGTCTTCGTTAGCCAAACTCCGCATTTTAGATGTATCATCGAATAAGCTAACCACTGTGGATGACATTCTGAACCTGATGCGATTGGAAGATTTGTAGCTCAATGACAACCAAATAGCATCACTTGAAGGAATTGATGAGGTTGTTGCTGGTTTAAGAGAGAAGCTTACAACTATCTACCTTGAAAATAACCCATGTGCCAAGTTACCCAAGTATGCTGAATTCCTGGTCCTGGGATCGATCCCCGTCCAAAACGTTTTGTTTACAAAGTGAAATGAATAAGATGGATGGCGCACCTCACATGTCTACGGCCCCAGCTACCTCACATGTACAGCAACCTAACCAAATGGGTCACAGATAATTTGTTGAATAGATCGCGCGGGACCCACACCCAAATGAGCCACATACTAGCAGGCCAAGTCCAAATCTAAATTTACTAAAATCCAATTGAAGTATGATTCGGGACCACATCAATTTACTTTTTACCAGAAATTTCCAATTCCCAAATTAAAATTTCAATCAAACTCCCTTTGCCAAAATTCCCAAAATACCAATTCTGTCTCCAGAATTCCCAAAATACCAAATCTGCTCCTAAAATTCCTAAAATACTAATTCTATCCCCAGAATTCCCAAATTACCAAATATGCTCCTAGAATTCTCAAAATACCAATTCTGTCCCCAGAATTTCCAAATTATCAAAATTATCCCTAGAATTTCCAAAATACCAAATCTGCCCTAAAATTTCCAAAATATCAATTCTGTCCCCAGAATTCCCAAAATACCAAGATTGTCCCCAGAATTCCCAAAATACCAATTCTACCCCCAGAATTTCCGAAATACCAAAACTGCTCTCAACTTCTCAAATTTATAATTAAGCCCTTACTCTTTCTAAAATCACAATTAAACCCCCAAACTTTCAAAAATTTAAATTAAATCATCTTTTCCCCAAAATTCGAATAAAGTCTTTTTCTTCAAAATTAAAAAAAATTCTCCTTTCCTCAAGATTCAAATTAAAATTCTTTTTTTCAAAATTCAAATTAAATTCTTGTTTTCAAAACTCAAAAATCAAGTTCCCTTCAAACAAATTCCTTTCAAGTCAAGCCATTTCTTTTCATTATTATTTTCAAATCAAATTCACTTCCAACAAATTCCTTTTTCATATCAAGTTATGTCTTTCCTTACCTTTATTATGTTTAAAATAAAATTCTTTTTCAAATATTTAGGGGATTGTTGGTCTCACGCAATGGGCTCTAAACGAGGAACTGGCGGTTCACCTGTTGTTCAACGTTTAACGTCCATATAGGGCCCCCGTGCTGCCGTAGCCGCCTCGGGTCTTGTGCATGAGTGAACTAAAGATCCTTCCTAAAATAAAAGGCTCTTTTTCAAAATATTTTGGGATCCTCGGTCTCACGCAATGGGCTTTAAATGAGGAACTAGCGGTTCACCTGCTGTCCAGTGTTTAGCAGTCTGTATAGGCCCCCGTGTTGCCGTAGCCGCCTCGGTCTTATGCATAAGTGGGCTAGAGGTCCCTTCAAAGAACGAAAACCTCCTCAAAATCCCATTTGTCCTTTAAATACCTCTGAAGGTCAAGCCTTCACAAACCAGAACTACGTAAGCCTTGAGTTTCCCATTGCACCGGGGAATACGTAGGAGCAGGATCAAGTCCTATCAGGCTAACCCCATCAAGTATTTATTTTCACACTAATTGAAGGGATCAAACAATTTTCAAATAATCGCACACTCAGTTCAAGGGTACTGTTCTTCGGAACAGGCGAGTAGGGTGCCTAACACCTTTCCCACTCGTAACTGACTCCTGAACCTAAATCTCTTCCTCAAGCCAAGGTTTTTCCAAATATTTTTCCCTTAAATAAAAATTTGGTGGCGACTCCACACATTTATCAAATAAATTCTATTTTTAAAATTTTAACGAGTTCGTCGTCTCGTCGGAATTACGGTTGCGACAGTATATATTTTTTTGTATATCAAAATTAGTTTTGTTTTTTTACTATTTTCCAATTTCAGATTTTTATTTTTTTATTCTTATTATTCAGACTTTGCTTTTTTGTTTTTGGTTTTATTTAATTATGTTTTTTCTTTTTTGTTGTTATTTTATGTATCTTTCTTTTTTCTTTTCTTTAGATTTTATTCTGATTGTATTTTTAAATTTTATTACTTAATTTCTATTTTTCTTTCTCTTTACTTTTTGTTTTGTTTTTATATCCTTTTTAATCTTTCTAGTTTTTTCTATTTTTCTAGAATTTTTATTTTTTGTATTCTTCTTTTTATATTATTATTTATTTATTTTTATTATATATATATATATATATTTGTTAATTCTGTTTTTTATTTATTTTATATTTTTTTATTTATTTTGTTTTTTCCATTTATTTTTATTTTTTATTTTTCTTTTCTTTATTCTATTATTTTTCTATTTTTTCTTATTATTATTTTTTTTCTCTTATTTTTCTTTGTTTTTGTTTATTTTTTATTATTTCTATTTATTAATCTTAATATTTACTAATTAATTTTAAAATGGGGGCCTCGGACATAATTGGGTGTTTACAGTAAGTAACCAATTCTTTAACTTTTAATTAATATTTAATTACTATATATTCAATTCTTTTAAACAACATTTGTTATGACTTAATTAGGGTTTTCTTAAGATATATTTATTTAAACCTTGAATATTTTTTATATAATTAATAATTATTTTATTATTTAATTTAATTTTTTATTAAAATAAACATTTACCTACATGGATTGTATTTTGTTTATTTATTTCATCATTATAATAGATGTCATAATTTTAATTAAATTTTTGGATCCTTTTAAAAGGTCTCATAATTTGCTAAAAATTGATTTATTTTACTTTCAATTTAATCTTTAAACTATGGCCAAATTTCTACCTTGTATTGGATTATTTTAATTAGGTCATATTAGAATCGTTTTTCCACCTTAATTATTGGACTTCATTTTTATGGATCAACTTATAACAAACCAAATTTTCTACAAAAAAAGAGATTTTATCTAAAAATAGGTTTATATTTAACGAACTGGCAAATATTAGAAAAATAATATTGTCCCACCCTAATCTACAAATTGGGAAAAAATATTTCAAGACTATGATTAGGTAATGTACATTTCCATACAAAACAAAGCAAATCAATCATAAACATCACCACAAACTTGAAACAACATTCAATTCACTACATCACAACAAATGAACCAAAGGTACTTAAAACTAGATACATGAGTTAATGATAGATAAAAGGATATAGATACCATGTTAAGGTTAAAAAAATACCTCATCAACCTTGTACTTAGTCAAACCGATGTTGTAGTCTTATGTTCATTGATTCATTCAACCTTATACGAATCAAGAAAATACTTTAAACCTTTAAAAATACCTATAAGAAAGAAATAACAAAACCTATAACAAGCATTGTACCTCTAGAATGCATCATAATTGGTACATGAGCATTGTTTCCTAATTCATGCAAGTTTTGAAATAAAGATGTGAAACTGGTGTTTAATTGAACACGTCCACTTGCCACAACAGCTTTAGGATCATCAACTTTCATATTTTCACTCACACCATTTCCATTAACACTTAATACAACCAAACAAATATCAATTGGTTAAATATAACATAAGAACAAATCAACGATTAACATACTTTAACATAGCAATGGGTCGATATTAATTCATCATCATATTATTTGGGTTAACATACTTTAACAGAGCATTGGGTGAGTATTAATTCATCCTCATTTTTTACATTAACTCCACAGTGAAATTATTGTCTACACCCTACACAGTATTGTATAGTACAATTTAATGACAACTATAATATTAGGTACCAAACCAATGTAAATAAATTGATAGCAAAATTTAAACTTTATATGCCTTCTGCTACTCTATATCATTACATATTATCATGAAAATTTTTCCTTTCTTTTCCAAATCATCGACATAATCATCCTACATAATAATCAACAAACAAGAAATTAAACATATCAACCATAATAACAACAGAAAAATGTTTAACTCTAGGTTTGTCACACATCACCAGAGGAGGACAAGTCTTCACTAACAGGTTTAAGCATATCTTGGGAAACAAATCTTAGGAATTTTCTAATAGTGTGTCCAATTTTTCTACAATTTTCACATATTTTTCTCTTCCCATACTTATTTTTCTTTCAAGGGGCACCTCTTATTTTAACAAGGATGGGATCCCCAATAACCAAAGATTGTTTCCTTGCTTGTTATCCACATAATTTTGTTTTTCAAACTTTGAAATAATTGTATTTATATTTGCACAAGACTCCACAAGCTTACTCCCATCACTACTAATAACCTTCACTAACCTATTCAAAAATCTTGAAAGTGCTCCTCCACGAAGCATAATTGTCGCAACCATAATTCCGACGAGACGACAGACTCGCTAAAATTTAAAAATAGAATTTTTGTGATTATGTGGAGTCGCCACCAAATTTTTATTTAAGGAAAAAAGATTTGGAAAAAACCCTGACTCGAGGATGAGATTCGAAGTTCGGGAGTTAGTTACGAATGGGGAAGGTGTTAGGCACCCCACTCTATTTCCGAAGAACTGTACCCTTAAACTGAGTGTGTGATTATTTGAAACTTGTTTGATCCCTTTAATTAGCGTGAAAATAAATACTTGATGGAGGTTAGCCTGACAGGACTTGATCCTGCTCCTACGTATTCCCCGGTGCAATGGAAAACTCAAGGCTTACGTAGTTCTGGTTTGATTTGAAGGCTTGACCTTCGAAAGGTGTTTGAATTTAAAGGACGAATGCATTGTTGTCTTTTTCGAAAATATTTTAAGGGGGCAATCCCAATCCACCTATGCACAGCGCCCAAGATAACTACGGCTGCACTTAGACCCATACGACTCTCTAAACAACGAACTGCAGAAAAAGCTACCAGTTCGCTTTTAGAGCTCGTCGCATGAAATTAAGGAATGCAAAACGACATTTTTATTTGTTTCAAAAGGGAAGGGCAATCCCCAATCCACATATGCATAGGGCCCAAGACAACTACAGCTGCACTTAGACCCATATGATTCTCTAAACAGCGAATAGCAGAAAAAGCTACCAGTTCGTTTTTAGAGCTCGTTGCGTGAGATTAAGGAATGCAAAACGACACTTTTATTTGTTTCAAAAGGGAAGGGCAATCCCCAATCCACATATGCACAGGGCCCAAGACAACTACGACTGCACTTGGACCTATACGATTCTCTAAATAGCGAACAACAGAAAAAGCTACAAGTTCGTTTTTAGAGCTCGTTGCGTGAGATTAAGGAATGCAAAAATGAGTTTTTATTTGTTTGGAAAAGGAGGGGCAATCTTCAATCCACATATGCACAGGGCCCAAGACAACTACGACTACACTTGGACCGATACGATTCTCTAAACAGCGAACAACAGAAAAAGCTAGCAGTTCGTGCTTAGAGTCCATTGTGTGAGATTAAGGAATGCACAATGGGACTTGATTTAAAACAAAATGAACTTGATTTGAATTTGATGAAATAAAATTGGACTTGATTTAAAATAAAATAAACTTGATTTGTATTTTGGACTTGAATTGGGCTTGATTTGAAATAAACTTGACTTGATTTGAAATTAAGGAAAAGAATTACGAACATGCTTCAGTAATCAAGCGATAGAAATTTCATTTCAGATCCAAATTAGACAAATAATATCATTCCAGAAACAAGAGAGAAAGAAAAAGAGAAAACAACAAAAGTCACAGAAATCATAGATTATTTGATCAATTAAAAACGAAAATCAAAAACAGAAATGAAGATGAACCAGAAGAACACAAGAGTTTTTGGCGCCAATATTTGAATTCAAATATCAGAATTTTTAGAAAATATTTTTTGGTAGATCTGAAAAATTAAAATTGATCAATTGAAAGATATGCATTATAGAAATCTAAAAAAATAAGTTTGACATAAATCTAATCAGAAATGAGCAAGATATGCACAAATCAAAAATGCTAGGTTAATTTGCGCACCAAGATGAACATGCTTCGGTAATCAGGCGATAAAAATTTCATTTCAGATCCAAATTAGACAAATAATATCATTGCAGAAACTAGTGAGAAAGAAGAAGAGAACGCAAAAAAAATCATGGAAATCTGATATCATTTGACCAATTAAAAACAAAAACAAAAAACAGAGACGAAGATCAACCTCAAGAACACACAAGATTTTGGCGCCAAAATTTGAATTCAAATCTCAGAATTTTTAGAAAATATTTTTTGGTAGATCTGAAAAATAAAAACTGATCAATTGAAAGATATGGATTATAGGAATCAAACAAAACAAGTTTGACATAAATCCAATCAGAAATAAGCAAGTTATGCACAAATCAAACAAGCTAGGTTAATTTGCGCACCAAGATGAACATGCTTTGATAATCAGGCGATATAAGTTTAATTTCAGATCCAAATTGGACGAATAATATTATTCCAGAAACTAAAGAGAATGACGAAGAAAACGCAACAAAGATCGCCAAAATCGAAGATCATTTGGCCCATCAAAAATGAAAACGAAAATGAGACGAAAATGAACTCGGAAATCCAAGAAGAAACAAGAAACTTATGAGGAATAAAAGTCGGATCTAACCTCCATTGGAAGGTGATGAAGAACTTGTTCCATGGAGGCCAAGGGATGAATTGGAGGCAGAGGTAGAGAGTCTCCTAGGTCCTCCCTTTGAAAATTCTGAAAATCCTTCGTAAGACTCCAAGTTCTCCTCCTCCCTCCTCATTTTGGTGAAGGACCTCTCCTTATATAGAAGGAGGAGGGATTAAATAATTCCTCTTTGTCCAATGTGGGACTTCTTTCCCACATAGGAGAATTTTTTTCTTTTTCTTTCCTTTTTTGGAATTCTTATTTTATTTGGTGTGGGGTTTCTTTTTTCTCTTTTCTTATTTTTTCCTCTTTTCTTTTTTCTCTTTTTTTTTATTCTTTTTTTCCATTTATTTATTTATTTATTTATTTTGTTTTATTTTTCCATT
Organism: Canavalia ensiformis; assembly: GCA_026541065.1. NCBI lineage: Eukaryota > Viridiplantae > Streptophyta > Magnoliopsida > Fabales > Fabaceae > Canavalia > Canavalia ensiformis. The sequence goes on along the minus strand of JAMKYM010000845.1, from coordinate 495,242 downwards.
ACTTTTATTTTGATTTTTTGAATTATTTTAGACTAAATCAGCTTTTGGCTAAAAACAAAATAATTTATTTTGGGTTTTGAATCCTCGGACATAATTCGGTGTTCACAGTTTGCCCCTCTTTACTCATTTTCCTACCAGATAATAGGAGAAATGATTCTCTAAATAATCGTGGTAGAAAATGAGTAAAGACGTGAACACATTATGTCCGAGGTAGAATTTTGAGGATGTCCAAAAGATGTAAAGAGCCTCGAGCTTGAAGAGGGATGCCTGGAAAATGATGAGTTTTACGAGTGACCTACCCGAACTTAAGTATGATAAGCCGATAAGGTTTAAATATGCAAGGCTTGATTGCATAGCCTAACCAAGCTATGAATACTGCTAAAGTGCAGACAAAGTGAGGTGAAATGGCCTGTTCAAGGCAGGAAAGCCTGCAAGAACTAAAATGTAAGATATGTACAAGGTGGCCTGACAACATAGGCCGAGGTACAAAAATCTATTTGTGCTTGAGGCCCACACATCAGGCCCCTGATGTAGAAAGGTAAACTTGATGGTGCAGAAAAGGAAACTTGAACGTGTAGAAAAGAAAACTTGAACGAATAGAAAAGAAAACTTGAACGTGCTGGAGACCTGACACTATAGACCGAGATACGGAAAGGTAACTTGATGAGGCCTGACACTATAGGCTGAGATGCGGAAAGGTAAACTAGATGAGGCCTGACACTATAGGCTGAGATGCAGAAAAATAAACTTGAGGGAGGCCTGACATCATAGGCCGGAGTGTTGGAAATTAAAATGCAAGGCCTGACATCATAAAGGCTAGTCTTGAGATTGCATGCATGGCGACAACATAAGTAGTCTTTGGAATTTAAACATGCAAGGCCTGACATCATAGGTCGGAGTGCTGAAAAGTTAAAATGCAAGACCTGACAACATAGGCCGGAGTGTTGGAATTTAAACATGCAAGGCCTGACATCATAGGTCAGAATGCAGAAATTTAAAATGCAAGGCCTAACAACATAGGCCGGAATGCGGGAATTTAAACATGCAAGGCCTGACATCATAGGCCGGAGTGCTGAAATTTAAACATGCAAGGCCTGACATCATAGGCCGGAATGCGGGAATTTAAACATGCAAGGCCTGACAACATAGGCCAAGGTGCAGAATTTAAACATGCAAGGCTTGACATCATAGGCCGGAGTGCTGGAATTTAAACATGCAAGGCCTGACAACATAGGCCAAGGTGCAGAAAAGTAAACTTGAGGAGGCCTAACAACGTAGACGAAGGTGCAGAAAAGTAAACTTGATGAGGCCTAACAACATAGGCCAAGATGTAGAAAAGTAAACTTGATGTGGCCTGACAACATAGGCCAAGGTGCGGAAAAATAAACTTGGTGAGGCCTGACAACATAGGCCAAGGTGCAGAAAAGTAAACTTGATGGGAATCCCATTGTTGACAAGAAGGAATGCAAAGGGGGGTCCCGTTGTTGCCGGGAAAAATGCGAATGATGAAATCCTGCTGTTTCCAGGATAAATGCAACTAAAATGACCTGTTAAGACAGGTGAAAGGAAATAAAAAGTGACCCACACTAAACTTGAAAAGAAGGCCTGTGAGGACAGACAAAGCAGGAATGGCCCATTATGACAGGTATGGAATGAAAATGACATGACGTGCCCTGGGTATGCATGTGAGGGTGGAATATGGGCTTCTTCGTCAGCTACCTCGAACAACTGATTTTGAAATTTGTTTTTCTTGAATTAAAGCAAGTAGCTCATTCTACCTTGAACTTATTCTCTTGAAGAAAATTGGGCAACCCTTTTTCCCTGGTTTAGAACATTCTTGATAATTTGAGGAATGTCTTGATTTGAAGGAACCTTGGGCAAACATTTTGCCCCAGTTTGGAAGACTTCTGGAAATCGAAGAATTCCTTAACTTGAGGGGATTTTGGGCAAGCGTTTGCCCCAGTTTGAATCTCGATGAAATTGAGGACTGCCTTAACTTGAATTTTCTAGGCAAATGTTTGCCCTAGTTTGATTTTTCTTCTTGAAATTGAGAATTGCCTCAACTTGAATTTTCTGGGCAAGCGTTTGCCCCAGTTTGATTTTCTTCTTGAAATTGAGGATTGCCTCAATCTTGAATTTTTCTAGGCAAATGTCTACCCCAGTTTGGATCTTTCTGGAGTTGAGGAATTGAGGATTGCCTCAACTTGAATTTTCTGGGCAAGCATGTGCCCCAGTTTGGGTTTTGATCCAGAATTTGAGGATGGCCTCAAATTAAATTTTTGTGGGCAAACATTTGCCCTAGTTTGAACTTGATTCAGAATTTGAAGATGACCTCAAATTGAAATTTTGTGGATGGGTGTCTGTCCCAATTCGAACTTGATTCAGAGGATGACCTCAAATGGAAAATTTTATGGGCAGTGTTTGTCCTAGTTCGAACTTGCTTCAGAGGATGACCTCAAATTGAATTTTTGTGGGCTAGCATTTGCCCCGGTTTGAACTTGATTCAAAATTTGAGGGTAACCTTGATTTGAAGTTTTGTGGGGAAGTGTGTGCCCTAGTTTGAACTTGATTCAGAATTTGAGGATGACCTCAAATTGGATTTTGACGGGCCATTGTTTGCCTCGGTTTTGAACCATAATCTTTTCAAAAGTCAGGAGCTGCCCCAATTTATCTTTTCTGGGCAAGCGTTTACCCCAATTTTGAGCTTGATCCAGAATTTGAGGATGACCTCAAGTTGAATTTTTGTGGGCAAACGTTTGCCCCAATTTGGACTTGATTGAGAATTTGAGGATGACCTCAAATTGAATTTTTGTGGGCAAGCGTTTGCCCCAGTTTAGCCTTGATTGAGAATTTGAGGATGACCTCACATTGAATTTTTGTGGGCAAGCGTTTGCCCTAGTTTGAGCTTGATTCCAAAATTTGAGGGTGACCTCAAATTGGATTTTGTGGGCAAGCGCTTGCTCCAGTTTGAGCTTGACTCAAAATTTGAGGTCTTTTAATCATGACTGATTCGGGCAATTTTACCCGTGTCTTAATTAGTTTAGAAAAATGAGTTATGAAATGCTTGAATGAATGAATGCTTATCGCGATACTTGAATGATCAAGGATGCGATGTTTATGATGTTTGAATAGAGAGGATGCGATGTTTGTGATGCTTGAATAGAGAGGATGCGATGTTTTAATCTTATTGACTGCTTTTTTATGCTTGAAATAATTTATTTGATGAAATGGATGCTATGGGATGAATGTAAACCATGAGATGGTGTAAAAACTTTTTGTTTTTCTTGATTTTTTGATTTTTCACATGTCCTCTCTCGACAACCTCATAGTTGGTGTGAAAGGAACCAGAAATCAAGATGAGTTGGATTGACTCAATCTCTTGGCTTTTTCGTCAACATTGGACCTTTTTTCCAGGATCTTTGGGACCCGATAGTGGTCAACATGATGGAATAAGACATACTCCTTCTGTCCAAGTGGCATTGTAGCTGGTGGGAATATGACCTTTTGGGAAACAGTCATGCCGTGTTGCGACGATTAAGGACTCATCCAATTTTCATGACTTTTCAAAATCAATCCTTTTTTATTTTTTTTTATATTTTTCACATTTCTTTTTAGCACGTGCACTATTGAAGTGTGCGAAGTGATTTTGGATGGTTAAAGGAAAGAAATAGAGAAGGTTTTCAAAAGATATTTGAGGTAGTGTACTTGAAAGGGAAGGATGACAAAAGATGTGGGTTCAATTGCCCAAATGGCACCTTTTGATGAAAAATGTCAGTGCTGCTTTTCATAATCTTGATTGTCAAATTAATCAAACTTGAGAAATGACAAAATTTTGCCCCAGTTTTAGGAAAATACGAGGTGTAGAATGTCATGTTGTCCTGGGATTCCTGGATTGACCTTATCTTTTGCCTGGGTTGTTCTTTTGAGTTTTCAACCTAGCAGGCCTTTCGTTTTGCCCTAACTTTTGCCTAGATTGCCCTTACGAGTTTCCAACCTAACGGGCTCTTGATTATGTGCCCTAACTTTTTCCTAGGTTGCTTTTTGAGGGTTTCTGACCTAGCAGACTTTTGTTTGATTGTGCCCTAACTTTTGCCTAGGCCGCCCTTTGAGGGTTTGTGACCTAGCGGACCTCTGTTTGGTTGTGCCCTAACTTTTGCCTAGGCCGCTCTTTGAGGGTTTTCTGACCTAGCGGGCTTTTGTTTGATTGTGCCCTAACTTTTGCCTAGGTCATTTTTTAGGCTTGTCGACTTAGCGGGCTCTGTTTTGATCCTGATTTTGCCTGAATTGTTTTTGGAATCCCTCAAGACCTTTTCTGATCATGCCTTTGTTGATTTAATCTTTTGAACTTGAACCCTGCTTTTGCCTGGATTGTTTATGGGTTTTAATCTAGCAGGTTTCATTTCTTCTTGAATTTTGGATTTTAACCCTGATTTTGCCTGGATTATTCTTGATTTTAATCCAATGGGGTTTCTTTTTCTTTTTCTTGAATTTTGCATGGTCAGATATTGATCTTGCCTGGATTATTTTGGCTTTCAATTCAGCAGATCTTATCTTGCATCCCTAATTTTTGCCTGGATTCGAACTTTGTTCCAGCGGGATATTTTTATTTGACAAGATATTTTCTTGATTTTAGGATCACAATGGATGGTTTATTTGGAATCCCTGGTTGCTTATTTTGCTTTCTCATTTGGTTTTTCTTTGAGTTTGATTGATTAGACGTTCAAGATTATTTATTACAGCACTAACATTGTCACCAACAGGTATTTATTGTTTGGGTGTAGGAATAAGGAGCGGGTTTTAATGATGAAAAGGAATGGTAAATTTTAAAAAGTAAAGCCAACAATGTGAGGCACATGCTTAATAAACATGAAAAATGTAATTTTTTCATTATTCATTAAGATTTGTTTACAAAAGATTCATTTTGAAAAGTACTACAAATCCTGGATGATTTTCCTTGATAGCTCCATTTGTGCAAGGCAACTCATTGTGCTGCTTCCATTTTTTAGCCAGTAGATGTACTTTTATGATTTGGCACTGAATTATTTCCCATATTAGAAGCAATCTTCCCAAAATCCAGCCATTTCGCATCAATCAGGCTTTGCACCTTACGCTTTAGAACTTGGCAATTTTTTGTAGAATGACCAATATACCCCGCATGGTAGTCACATATGACATTTGCATCATACCATTTAGGGTATGGTGGTTCTTGAGGTTTTAGAGGATAGGGGACCACCAGGGAATTCTGGATTAGCTGAGGTAGCAGCTCAGTGTAAGTCATTGGAATGGGATCAAACTGGACACGATATTTCTCCCTCTTTTTGGCTTTGACTAGGATTTGGGCTCACAGCTTGTGTTTGGATCGTGTATGGTGTGGGTGGTCGGATTTGCATTGGATAGTTGTAGGTTGGATAGTAGGGTGTTTGGTAGGTGGTGGTGATATAAGGATATGGTATGTAAGGTGTGTATGGTGAAGGTTGGAAGCCAATTGGTCCATAAGATGCCATCTGAGGCATGTACTGTCCTTGACTTGAAGCCGCGTTAAAAGTTTCCCCTGTCTCCTTCTTTTCTATAGAGGCATCAGCTGTCCCTGCGGACTTGTGCGTGATCCTTCCACGGCGCATGCCACCCTCGATCCTTTCTCCAATGATGACGACATCAGAGAAGCTAGTGGTCACACTGCCGATCATCTTGTCATAGAAAGGATCCTGGAGTGTGTCGATGAACAAGCTGACCAGTTCTTTTTCAGATAGAGGAGGTTGCACTTGAGCAACCAACTCTCGCCACCGTTGAGCGTATTGCTTAAAGGTCTCATCTCCTTTTTTAGCCATGTTTTGGAGCTGAGTTCTATCAAGAGCCATCTCCATATTATACTGGTAATTGTTCAAAAAGGCCTCAACCGAATCCCTCCATGAATAAATATGTGCCCGCTCTAGCTGAGTACACCAGGTAGCGACTGTCCCGGTTAAGCTATCTTGAAAGAAATGGACAAGTAGCTTATCATCGTGTATACAGGGGGACATCCTCCTGCAATACATGGCCAGGTGGTTCTTTGGGCAGCTAGTTCCTTGATACTTTTCAAATTCAGGAACCTTGAATTTGGGAGGGATGACCACATCTGGAACCAAGCATAGATCAGATGCGTCTCTGGCTTCACAAGTGCTCCCCTCAATTGCCCGAATCCTGTCCTCTAGGATTTTCCACTTTTCAGCATCCTCTTTAGAGGGATGGTTTGGTTATTCCTCTGGCATGTGGTGAGGTTGAGAAGATGGTATGTATATGGGGTGAGGCCCTTGGGTGAACATAGGATGCATTCCCCCAACGGCTGCTTGATAAGCCTGTGAGGTGGTGTTTGGGACAGCATAAGGGATGCCTGCAGTGTTTGAAGGTAGGTTATGTGTTTGGGTGAATGAGGGTGCATGCCTATGAGGAAACCCATAATGAACCCCTTCGGTTTGCGGAGGTATAGTTAATCGTGAAGGGTTTGGTGGATTGAAGCCAGGAGGATATATTGGGTTAGTTGGTTCTCCCGGGAGGGAATCCCTTGCATCCTTTTGTTTGGACAATTGGATGGCCTCCATCAGCTTGGCCATCTGCTCCTCAAAATCTTGACCTATTTCTCAGTTCCTCATTTTGTCTCTCCAGCTTATCCATGATTCTAGATTGTGTACGACTTCTATAAGGATGTCGAGGAGGCTGTCTTTTTCTAATTTTTCTGTTAAAATTAATTTTTTTTTAGAAACAATTTGGATGCAAAAATCATGAATGATAAAAATGTTGATGCAAAAATGAAAATGAAGATGAAAAATGTGTGGAGTGATTTTTTGGAATCTTTTTTCAATGATAAATTTATTTAATGCATGAATGCATGCATGCTATGCACAGATAACTGAAGATTTGAACATTTTGAGAATAATTGAGTGATTTAATTTATTTGTCCTTAATTTTTATGTTTTTGGTATTTTTATTTTGCTAAAAAAACCTTTGTTTTGGTTTGAAAAAGTTTTGCTAAAATATTTTTAAAAGGCTTTCTAGGATTTTTTTTTTGAAGTTTCATTTTGTTTCTTTTGAATCTTTTTAATATTTTCAGTATTTTCAGAGATTATTTTCCTAATTTTTCCTAGAAGTTTCCATTTGATTTTTCTTGAATTTTTATTTGTTTTTATTTTTCTCTCCTTTTGCATGATTTTTTCTTGATTTTTTTTTTCAAATTTTGGTTTATGCATCTTTCTTTTTTTTCTAGATTTTCTTTCTTGATTTTTTGTATGATTTTTCCTTCTTGATTTTCTGTATTTCCCCCAATCTCAGATTTCCCCTTCTTCTCTGCCATCTTGAGTGATTCAGTTTACTTGAGCATGTTCATAACATATGAACCATGTATCACGGAAAGGGGTGTGTGCCCTCCTTGCCTCTTTTGTGGGTTACCAGTCCTAAGGGTCCATGGCCTTTTATGAATGAACCTCTCATATGGTGGTTTGTAATCTTGCGGTATAAGAGGTCACTAGAGCCAAGTTCCAGTCTGCAATGCTTGTCACAACAGCAGAAAAAGCTACCAGTTGTAGGGCATTATAAATAGGATGCACTCTAGCTAAGATTTTTGTGATAGTCAAACAGGACGTAGGCCCCAAAGTGACACCACTAGATCCCTCTGTCCTAGGCTGCACTCAGACCCGGGTATAGGGCACACAAGGGATACGTGCAATTGGAGAAATTGCGCAGATATATATAGCAATTTATTGTTTGTCTATCTTAGGGTTATACAGAGAATAAGTAGACAAACAAACAAACAAATAAACAGAAAAATGAATCGTACAATCAATAAATCGTGCAAATAAATAGGGAAGGGATCAATACTACACACTCAATTTGAAATGGGTTTGACTCTCTAAAGTCCCCAATGGAGTCGCCATCTGTCGCAACCGTAATTCCGACGAGACGACGAACTCGCTAATATTTGAAAAATGAATTTTTTTGATTATGTGGAGTCCACCAAATTTTTATTTAAGGGAAAAAGATTTGGAAAAAACCCTGACTCGAGGATGAGATTCGAAGTTCGGGAGTCAGTTACGAATGGGGAAAGTGTTAGGCACCCCACTCGCCCGTTCTGAAGAACGGTACGCTTAAACTGAGTGTGTGATTATTTGAAACTTGTTTGATCCCTTTAATTAGCGTGAAAATAAATACTTGATGGAAGTTAGCCTAACACGACTTGATCTTGCTCCTACGTATTCCCTGGTGCAATGGAAAACTCAAGGCTTACGTAGTTCTGGTTTGATTTGAAGGCTTGACCTTCGAAAGGTGTTTGAATTTAAAGGACGAATGCATTGTTTTTTTGTTTGAAAATATTTTAAGGGGGCAATCCCAATCCACCTATGCACAGGGCCCAAGACAACTACGGCTGCACTTGGACCCATACGAATATCTAAACAGCGAACTGCAGAAAAAGCTACCAATTCGCTTTTAAAGCTCTTCGTGTGAGATTAAGGAATACAAAACGAAATTTTTATTTGTTTCAAAAGGAAAGGGCAATCCCCAATCCACATATGCACAGGGCCCAAGACAACTACGACTGCACTTGGACCCATACGATTCTCTAAACAGCGAACAATTGAAAAAGCTACCAGTTCGTTTTTAGAGCTCGTTGCGTGGGATTAAGGAATGAAAAAATGAGTTTTTATTTGTTTGGAAAATGAGGGGCAATCCCCAATTCACATATGCACAGGGCCCAAGACAACTACGGCTGCACTTGGACCCATACGATTCTCTAAACAGTGAACAGCAGAAAAAGCTACCAGTTCGTGCTTAGAGTCCGTTGCGTGAGATTAAGGAATGCACAATGAGACTTGATTTAAAACAAAATGAACTTGATTTGAATTTGATGAAATAAAATTGGACTTGATTTAAAATAAAATAAGCTTGATTTGAATTTTGGGCTTGAATTGGGCTTGATTTGAAATAAACTTGACTTGATTTGAGATTAAGGAAAAGAATTGCGAACATGCTTCAACAATCAAGCGATAGAAATTTCATTTCAGATCCAAATTAGACAAATAATATCATTCCAGAAACTAGAGAGAAATAAAAAGAGAATACAACAAAAATCACAGAAATCAGAGATCATTTGATCAATTAAAAACGAAAATCAAAAACAGAAATGAAGATGAACCACAAGAACACAAGAGTTTTTGGTGCCAATATTTGAATTCAAATCTCAGAATTTTTAGAAAATATTTTTGGTAGATATGAAAATTAAAACATATCAAGTGAAAGATATGGATTATAGGAATCTATCAAAACAAGTTTGACATAAATCGAATCAGAAATGAGCAAGATATGCACAAATCAAACCAGCTAGGTTAATTTGCGCACCAAGATGAACATGCTTCGGTAATCAGGCGATAAAAATTTCATTTCAGATCCAAATTAGACAAATAATATCATTCCAGAAACTAGTGAGAAATAAGAAGAGAACGCAATAAAAATAACAGAAATCGGAGATCATTTGACTGATTAAAAACAAAAACAAAAAACAGAGACGAAGATCAACCTGAAGAACACACAAGATTTTGGCGCCAAAATTTGAATTCAAATCTCATAATTTTTAGAAAATATTTTTTGGTAGATCTGAAAAATAAAAACAAATCAATTGAAATATATGGATTATAGGAATCAAACAAAACAAGTTTTACATAAATCCAATCAGAAATGAGCAAGTTATGCACAAATCAAACAAGTTAGGTTAATTTGCGCACCAGGATGAACATTCTTCGGTAATCAGGCGATATAAATTTCATTTCAGATCCAAATTGGACGAATAATATCATTTCAGAAACTAGAGAGAAATAAAAAGAAAACTCAATGAAAATCACCAAAATTGGAGATCATTTGGCCTATCAAAAATGAAAACGAAAAACAGACGAAAATGAACTCGGAAATTCAAGAAGAAACAAGAAACTTAAGAGGAATAAAAGTCGGATCTAACCTCCTTTGGAAGGTGATGAAGAACTTGTTCCGTGGAGGCCAAGGGCTGAATTGGAGGCAGAGGTAGAGAGTCTCCTAGGTCCTCCATTTGAAAATTCTGAAAATCCTTCCTAAGACTCCAAGTGCTCCTCCTCCCCCCTTTTTCTTTCCTTTTTTGGAATTCTTATTTTATTTGGTGTGGAGTTTCTTTTTTATTTTTTCTTATTTTTTCCTATTTTTCTTTTTTCTCTTCTTTTTTTTATTCTTTTTTTCATGTTTTTATTTATTTATTTTTTTTATTTTTCCATTATTTTTATTGTGATTTTTTGAATTATTTTAAACTAAATCAGCTTTTGGCTAAAAACAAAATAATTTATTTTGGGTTTTGAATCCTCGGACATAATTCGGTGTTCACAATAATTACTTTCTCTTTGTGAACATCGACATCATTTGTATAGATGGGAATGACAAGAAATTAACCTTCGCAGACTTCGTCCACATTTTACAAATCAAACTACTTGGAATGGTATGTATATGAAATTGCTTCATCGCTCAAAAAATGAGATAGAAAGGAATGCCATGACTTACAAATAAGTTGCACTCATAAACAAATGTAAACTCCTTGTTTAAAAATACAATTGTATACTCCTTGTTTGGGTTGCCAAAAACTTTCATTGTAGGTTTCACATCACCATCATACTCAACTTAACCAACCACATTAAGTTTTGCAGTAGAATCAATTTCTTCTTTAATCTCTTTAAATTTTTTACATGTGTACACTTTTTGAAGCTACTTGTTCAAACATGTACAACACAATTATCATCATAGGAAAATAGTAGGATGACTTAAAATCTAACACTAACTCATTATGTCAAAATTGTTGCATAGCACACTCTAAATTATGTATCAAATCAACAAGGCTGCTCTTATTTTTAACATGTTTCTTTATGAAAGAATTGATACCTTCGCATAACAAAGTCGTTCAAAAAAAATTGTCCTTGTAAGTATGATGACGACCACATATTCTTCACTTTGTACATCTTTCTCATCCATTTATTGTCCCCAAACTCATACTTATCATTAATTTTCTTCCATTCCTCAAATTCTTTTGGATTGTAAATGTGGTAAAGAAACTGCTTCAAATTTTCAAAAAAAAAAATTGTTCTTCACATTCTCAATAGCATTTTTTTGTCCTGCATACAATCTATGACAAGAATTAGGGAACACAACCTTCACAGTCTCTTTCACAACATGATCTTCATCAATTATGATACCTTTAGGATGTTTTTATAAAACATAGCTTCACAAAATGTTTGCAACAATCATTTGTATGCTTTTGTACCTTCATCTACAACCAATGCAAATCTAAAAATTATTGTTTCACCATGATGGTTGCAGCCAAAGAATATTACCAATAACTAGTTGTGTCTTTTTTTTTTGTACGTTGTATCAAATGCTACATCATCTTTGAAACATTCATAGTCAACTCTGCTACAACCATCTATAAAATTTTCTCTTTTCAACTTCCATCATCACAAGTTTTAAATTATAAAAATGCATCTCATCATTGTTGGCCTTTGCTTGCAAATAGCAAAGAGTAGCAAAATCATCACCATTTTCTATTTTAGCTCGGTTTTCCCTTTCAATATTGTACAAATATTTTTTACAAAAATTGACATTACCATGACCACCTTTTTGTCCAACCATCAAACCGTAAATATGTTATGTTTGTACACCATACAAATGCAAACTATTGACTTGTGCTTTATCCCCATAATGAAGAGATTGATGCCTAGGAATTAAATGAACACAGTCACCTGGGGTAAGATCATGGTTATACGAATCAACATAGAGTAGTAACTTCTATTTACCTAATTTATGGTCTATTTGCAGACAAAATTTAGCTTCAAAGTTAGTTCTTGTTAAAGGTCTTAGATCTCTCACACAGTTATTTATGAAATAGTGCTTCATGTGCCTAAAGCTTTCACAATTGCAATCTATTTGCCTCATAATTATGCCTCCTAAACAATCTCTACCAACTTCATCTTTCCAAGTAGAAAAATCTTTTATTCTCACAAACAATGTAGAAATCAACAACTTCACTTTCATAACTAAATTTCAATTCCCACATGTCATCATATGAAAAATTACCTACTTCCTTATAAGTAAAATTTATCATTTCTTCATCACCAATATATTTTAGGTTGTTAAAGGTTAGCTTCTCAACTACCTTCTCATCTTCATAAATTTTATCCATCCAGATCTACAAAAAATTATATCAAAAACTCATAATAAAAGCCACACATTGTTATACAAACCCAAATAGACATACCATAATAAATTGCTCACAAACATATATAAAATAAATATTAAAAAAATGATTGTACCAGTGATTATGAGAAATCACCATTGGATGTAGATAAAAGTCTTGCCTTAGGAAAATTATATCTTATAAGAACGAATATTCACTAATGTACCAAAAACTTAACACTTATCAGGATTTATCTCAAGCATGATGGAGAAGAAGTTCACATACTGTCACAAAGATATCTATTTTTCCAAATATGACCTACAAACTACATTGAAGCTGTCAATTGTTTCACCACAAAATGGGTAAACCATGGTTCCCATAACATACCACAATTAACCATTATAAATTATAATTAATTAATAAAACAAACAACAAATTTTTAAAAAAATAGGTTGTGATTATTAGGGATCAAAGTATAAATGCTATAATTTCTGGTCATATATAGTAAATATAAAATTGTTTAGAATTACATTGATCATAATAAATGTGTACAATGTCATATTTCTATTAATTTGAGTACAATACCCCTAAATTTACGAAGGTACTGAAAAATGCATCCTCCAGTAAGTGAGAAAAAGAACAAATAAATTGGAATACCAATTGTAAACATCAACTAAAAAATAATCAAGTAAATGAGTTTTAACTTTTAAAAGATGTTAAGATAAAAGATTATTAAGTTGATATCAACATCGGTGGATATATATATATATATATATATATATATATATATATATATATATATATATATATATATATAAAGTCAAGATTCATTAATATCGGATGTCAAACTTTAATATTTACACCAATTTGATAACATTATATAGAATACAAAATTTACTAATTTAACCATTGAATAATACTATAATATCTTTATGATCATGTATATCAAATTTTAAAAAATTTAAAAATATGTAAATATTTTATTCAATTATTGATATTTATATGTGTAAATAATATATGGATCACTAAAATAACGTCATCGATTAAGTATCTATTAATTTTTATGTTGTATAAAATTTTATATAAATGATCTATTTAATAATAACTTTTAAATTAACAATTAGGTTGATGAATTTTATATTTTATATAAGGTTATTAAGTTGGTATAAGTGTTTATATATATATATATATATATATATATATATATATATATATATTATAGATAGAAATTTAATTTCTTTTAATATTCCACCATAAATAAGTACAAAATAGAAATAAGACTGTGTTTAGCAATTAGAATAGATTATACTAGTCTGTTAGAAAGTAAAATCTTATATAAGGCGAAAATGTTAATAATTTTAGCCATCCAGTTTTGACTAGAGTGATTTTCTTCTTCTGGGTTTTCATTAATTAGTTTTAATCAATTTCTAAATAAATTTTCTTTTGAACTTCTAAACAATCAAAAGTAATTAAGTACCTAGTACTTATTTATTATTACGAGGGATGAGGACATTCAATTATGATTACTCAACTATATAAAATAGTAAAATTAAAAATTATTTAATAATAATCACATTAAAATATTATAGATATTTTCATTTTAATCATGTATAATTAGATTAAAAGTTACGTACCAAAAAAATTAAAAGTTAAAACTTATTTATTTTTATATAAATATATGTATGTATATGTTTTATTTTATTTTTTTCGTTGACTATGCACTTGTTTTATAAGTAAAGTTTTGCATGACTCTGCATTTTTGTAAAAGTAAACTTTATGTCCTAAAATCACAAATGTTAATGCTAGTAGATTTCTGGTGGATTACTTGATTTTTTTATAGTCTTTACATTGAAAAGTCTTTATATTGAAAAGTCTTTATATCTATAGAGTATCCACCAATTTAATATATTATTTGCTTAAAGAGAATACATTGAAAACTCGTCAACGCGTGAGTATTTTCCACGTTCTATGTGTTGACGGGAAAGTTCAAATCAATGCAGGGGAGATATTTTCTTCATCTGGCATAGGGTTGAATTAATGGAATGGAAATAGAAAGATTAATGTTTTGTGTATATAAGAGTGAAAATAAATTATAGAAAATGTATATAATAATTAATTTTTATTTAAAAAAATGATTTTCAAAAAGAAAATTAAAATATTTTCATTTCTGTTTTTTAAATTTAAATTTTTTTCTTCTTATTTTTCTTGCAACTAAGAAAGTATAATATAAGAAAAAAATTTGTTTAAAGATAGATAACGATGATTTTAATTTTTATTGAATTTTTTAATAAATTTATATTTGTTATAATTATTTATTAGAAAATATTTTGTGATAATTTAAATGGTATAATCACTAAAATTTAATATATTTAGTATTGATTTAATTTATTTTATATTAATTTTTGCGACTGTCAAAACATATCTTTCAAAAAATTTATAATTTTTTAGTGAGTCTATGAAGTGAGGCACATAGTAGGAAGATTAAGAAAGAAACATATTTAGAAAGAATGAGAATAATCGAGTAGAAAAATTGATGCTAAAAATGATAAATAATAAATTTTTATAATACTAATAATAAAATATTATGACTATTAAAATTATTAATATTAATTTATAATAAGAATAAAAATTATTATTATTATTATTATTATTATTATTATTATTATTATTATTATTATTATTATTATTTGTTTTATCATTTTTAAATTAAAAAATTTTTAGGAGAAAAGTTTTATTCTCAGTAAATTACTTGAATTTTTAGCATTGAACATTTAATTTTACTTTTATTTACAATTTTATTTTAATTTTTAACCATATAATATATAAAATTATTTTTATTTAAAATTAATTAAAATTTCAAATTGTTATAATCTTAATTAGTCTTAATTTAAAATTTTTAATTTTAAAATATAATCAATAAATGTGATATTTATTTATTTTAAATTATTAAACAATTTAATATAATAAAATATTTATTATTAATAATAAAACAATTCCATATTTTTAAATTTATTTTTTCTTATAAAGTTTATTTAAATTAAAAATACATGACCCATAAGGGACTTGCTAATTATTATTATATAGCATTTACTTAGAAAAAAACATTATTAAATAGAAATGGATTTAGACACAAGGTCAGAAGGTTATGCAACTACGAAAGAAATATGTTTACGAAGAATAATTGAGAAGATAATTGGTCTTCGACAATGTTAAATAATAATAATTTTATTATTTTTATTTTATTGTTAATATTATCATAATTGTTTATAAATTTTCATTTATTTTTAAAATATTATTTTTTAATTTTTAATGTAATTTAATTTAAAATTTAAGTTTTTATAAATTATATATTTAATTGAAAATGCATAAAATAGATGAGAGAAAGAGAAAGAATGAATCTCGGATGTTGATAACAAAATATGAAAGAATATGAAAACTGAATTTGTATATTTTATTATTAAAAAAATAATCCTATATATATAAAAATAGAAAGGTACAAATTTGCAATAAATTTAATTATTTTAGCAGAAACTAATCATTCCAACAGTTACATAACTATAAAGGTTGAAAGATATAATAGAAAACAGTTATTAGAAAATATTATTAGTTCTCTTAAGTTGAAGAATGTATACCATGTATTCCAAGCTTGGATATGGAGTTGTAAAACGAAGAAGGAGACAAAGCTTTGATGAAAATGTTAGCAATCTGCAATTTTCTAGAAATGGGAAGAAGATGAATTAAATCAATTTTTAGTTTGTCATGAACAATGTGACAATCAAGTTCAATATGCTTTGTTCTTTCGTGGAATGAAGGATTTTTAGCAATGTGAATGACAGAGCTATTATTACAATATAAAGGTGTAGGAGAGGAGAGAAGAGGCTAATGTTGAACTCCTGTAATAGATAGTGAATCCATTGAATTTCACAAATAGTGGCTACTAAGGAGCAATATTTTGCTTCATAAGAAGATTTAGCAGTAGTGGCTTGCTTCTTTGATTTCGACGAAATAAGGGATTGTCCCAAAAAGATGCAATAACCTGTGACTGATCTCCTTGTATTTATACAACATGCCCAATCACTATCGCTAAATGCCTTTAAGGAAAGCTTGGAGTTGGCAGAGAAGAAAAGTCCATTGCCATGAGAAGATTTGATGTAACGAAGGATTCTATGAGCAGCTTGAAGGTGAAGGTCTGTAGGGGTAGAGAGAAATTGACTTAATTGTTACACGGAAAATGAATATCGGGTCTTGTAGTTATAAGATATAATAGACGTCCTATGAGCTTGCGATAAGAAGTAATGTCTTGAAGAGCAGATCCAGTGTTTTTGCTAAGTTTTAAACAAGAATCCATAGGAGTAGTGACAGGTTTACAGGCAAGGAGACCAGAATCACTAAGAAGTTCCAAAGCATATTTTTGTTGAGAGAGAAAGATGCCAGTGGAGGATCATGCAACTTCTAAGCCAAGGATTAATTGCTCCAAGGTCTTTGATGCGAAATTGAGAGTGAAGAGATTGCTTGACAAATTGTATCTCAGAGAGGTTGTTTCCTGCAAGAAGGACATCATCAACATAAACCAGAAGGGCAATGAAGTTAGTAGTTGTTGTTTTGGTGTAAAGAGTGTGGTCAGAAACACTTTGCTTGTAACCAAGAGATTGGAGAAATGTGGAGAGAGTGGAGAACCATTGACGGCTAGCTTGCTTAAGCCCATATAATGATTTCTTAAGTAAACAGGCTTGATTGGGTCTAGAGGTGGTAATTCCAGGAGGAACTTGCATATAGATCTCTTCATCCAAAGAACCATGAAGGAATGCATTATCTACATCAAGTTGGTGGAGATACCAGTTCTCAGCAGCTGCAAGAGAAAAAAGTAACCAAGAGTAGTCATTTTGGCAATTGGAGAAAAAGTATTTAGGTAGTCGATCCCTTCCACTTGAGTAAAGCCTTTTGCTACTAAGCAGACCTTATATCTATCTACAGTTCCATCTGGTTTATGCTTGATGCGATAGACCCATTTACAAGCAATGAGCTTCTTACGCGGAGGAAGATCAACTAGGTCCCAAGTATGATTCTACTGCAATGCATCAAGTTCTGCTTGCATAGCTAACTGCCAACAAGTATGCTTAACAGCTTGTGAATAAGACTTGGGTTCAGTTATAGAAGTAATATGTAAAAGAAAAGATTTATAAGATGAGGATAATTTATCATAAGAAATAACAGAAGAGAGAGGATAGGAAGTACCTGTGTTTTCAGGATGATGTGAATCAACAGAAATAGAAAGGAGATTGCAATGATAATCTTGAAGATAAAAAGGAGGTTTTCGAGGTCTAGCAGATTGGCGAGTAGAATAGGAGGAAGAGGAACTAGGCTAAGTGACAAGTTTAGAGATGGTAAGGGGTTGAGGAACATTAGTGAGATGATCATGAGTAAAAATGGGAAAGGGAAGGGAAGAAGTGATAGAATTATCAATTCTGTGTGTAATATTATGAAAGGGAAAATGGTTTTCATAAAAACTAACATCTCTAGAAACAAAAGTTTCTCTGATTTTAATATAAAAAAGAATGTAACCTTTGACTCCATGTTTATATCCAAGAAAAACACACTTTCTAGCTTGAGAATCAAGTTTAGAGCGTCCTTGAAGACTGGAAGCAAAACATAAAGAGTCAAAAACTCTTAAGTTGGAAATATCAGGAAAAGTCCTATAAAGGACTTCAAATGGACATTTATTATGAAGGATAGGTGTGGGAGTTCTATTTATTAGATAAGTTGAGTGAAGAACAGCATAGGACAGAAAACTTTGGGTAAATTGGCTTGAAAAAGTAATGCCCGAGTGATGTTAAGAAGATGTTGATGTTTTCTTTCAACTATAGAGTTTTGTTGTGGAGTCTCAACACAACTAGTTTGATGGATAATTCCTTTTTGTGCATAAAAGTGTTTGAGATTAAATTCTTTACCATTATCTGTTCTAATAATTTTTACTTTAGTGTGAAATTGAGTGTCTACCATGGAAAGGAAGTGGATTAGAAATGGTCTAGCTTCAACCTTTGACTTAAGTAAATAGATCCAAGTGTGTCGTGAGTGATCGTCAACAATGGTTAGAAAATAAGAATGCCCATATAGGGAGGAGACAGATAGAGGACCTCAAATGTCCACATGTACAAGCTCAAAATTGGCAAAAGTAGAACTAGAACTAATAGGAAAAGGAGATCGTTTTTGCTTGGCAAAGTGGCAAGTTTCACAAACATGGTCTTTATTACAGGATATGAAGGGAAAATTATGCTTAAAATGAGAAAGAACAGCATCAGATGGATGACCAAGCCTATAGTGCCAAATATTATTTTGGTGAGTAATAGAATTACAAACAGAAGTTGAAAAAGTAAGAACAGAAGGACTGAGAGGCAGAGGAATGGTGAGAACATAAAGGCCTCCTTCTACTTTAGCTGCACCAATCATCCTAGAGGCATTAATATCCTGTATGAAACAAACATTATTCATGAAGGTCAATATGCAAGAAATAGTAGTAGTGAGCTTAACGATAGATATTAGATTGAAAATAAAATTAGGTAAGTAAAGAACATCAGTTAAAATAAATGAAGAGGAGAAATGAATGGGGTCAAATAAGAGGCCAGAAAGGTGACTTCCATTAGGTAAGGTAATAGTGATGGGAGTAATCTTTTTATAGGAAGTAAAATAAGAAAGAGAACTTGAGATGTGATCTGTAGCACCAGTGTCAAGGATCCATTTGCTGGAGTGTAGGTTACCATTTTGTGTAGGAATGGTACAAGAATTTATTCGTGCTTATTCATTGTTAAAGGTTTGGTCTTGCAAAGGAAGAAGAGCCAATAAGGAATTATATTGATCAGCAGTAAAGCCAAATTTGAGGTCTTCAGGTGTTGTTGGTAAAGAAGTTTATGTATTATCAATATGAATCATGTTTGTATTACGGTTAGCATATCTTGGATTCTTAAACTTGAAACCCAGAGGAAAACCATGTTTTTTGTAGCAGACATCAACAATGTGGTTGTTTCTTCCATAATAAGAACAAGATTTTTTTGGTTGGTTCTTGAAAGAAGGAGTACTTTTCTTGGAGGTAGAGGAAGTATCACTCCTGTTGAACAAGAGTGTGGGGTTGTCAACATGTTCAGCAGCAAATTGACATTCTTGTTAGGAAATCAAGGCAAAAACATGGTTAACATTGGGAAGAGGATCCATAAGCATGACCTGAGAACGAACGCCAGAAAAATGATCAGCAAGACCTCGCAAGAATCTAACAACATAATCGGAGTTGCGATTAGACTGGAGCTTGGATAGAAGGGAACAGGTGCAACAAGCATTGCAAGAACAGGTGGGGATGGGTTTCAAGATTTCCAACTCATCCCAGAGAATCTTCATTGCAGTATAATATTTTGTGATTGAAGAATCTCATTGTTTCAAGCTATAAATATCTTCTTGTAGCTCAGAGATCCTAAATAAATCAGCTTGAGAGTATCTCTCACCTAATTCTTGCTAAACATCCTTAGCTTTGTCATGCCAAAGAATGGATTGGGCAATTTCTGGATTCATGGACTTGAGCATCCAATTGAGAACCAAGGTGTTGCAACGCAGCCAGAAAGGAAAAACAGGATGACCCATGGCAGAAACAGGTATAGTTTCATCCAAGAAGCCAACTTTGCTCTTGGTAAGAAGACTTATTTGCATAGCTCGGGCCCAACTATGATAGTTGGTGTCAAATAAAGGAG
The DNA here is from genome assembly GCA_026541065.1 of Canavalia ensiformis. Taxonomy (NCBI): domain Eukaryota; kingdom Viridiplantae; phylum Streptophyta; class Magnoliopsida; order Fabales; family Fabaceae; genus Canavalia; species Canavalia ensiformis. The sequence continues at coordinate 475,301 of JAMKYM010000845.1, read as the reverse complement.
GAGAAACAAGGATGGCAGATGGACTTTCATTAGGATGATTGTGTGAACACTGAATTATGTCCGAGGGTAAACTTAAAACCCAAAATAATTGCTTCTTAGCCTAAAATTGAAAAAAAGAAAAGAAAATAAAATAAAATAAATGAAAAAATGGAGAAAAACAGAAAAATAAACAAAGAAAATGATAGATAAAAGAAAAAAAGGAAAAAGAGTAAGTACAAATACTTTTGGGCCCAAGGGTCCAAACCACCAAAATTAATTACCAAAACCAAAAAAAAAGAAAGAAAATAAAAAGAAGAGAGCTACCAGAAAATTCAAAAAATATTAAATAACTGATTCAGTTAGAATTCAATTCAATTGGTTAGAACCAGAGTTGGAAAATAATTGGGGTTAAGTTAATGTAACTATGGTTAAGAGAGGAGTATAAAAAACAATTTTTAAATAAGTGATGGGGACGTTTTTTGGGGACAATCGGGGACTTTTTGAAAAGACTGGATTCGCTCTGAAACTTTAGGGAGGGAAATTTTATCTTTTTTTTTTGTTTCTCTTTGGGAGAAAGCGTCTGTGGATTCTCGGAATCCTTTCAAAGCTTCATTGCACAAAGTGAATTTCCAACAAAAACCTTGGCGATTCCAGGGGACCTTCATCACCAATTTGTATTTGCTTCCAATCTCAGTGCTCTTAGTTGTTCACGACATTCAAGTTCGGTTTCTCACTTTCGCTTCTTCTCTACCTGATTTGTTGTACTTTGAGTACATGTTTTAGCTCTGTTGTAATTCATATGCATTATAATGAGAAATTGAGAGTGGAATATGTCCACCATCTTTTGCGATTGAGTGATAATTCTGATTCGTTTCAATTGGAAACTTAATCTCTTTTCATTTGTATGCATATAAGATTCTAAATTATTAGAATATTCGGTCGACTTCCTCTTGATACCAACTCTGGTATCTAAAGAAGGATTAAGATTACTGCAGGTCATGATAATCGGCTCCTTTTCCTAAACTTCGTATTGGAACTTGTGAAAGCTGGTCAACATGCTTTGGCTGGACTTTGTGGTCAAAAAATTATGCACACTTTTCATTCATTTAGTCTCATTAGCACCGTCGAGATTAGTCTTAGTAGGTACCTGGAAACACAGCTGCACATGTTGTGTCAACAAGTTATTTGCCAAGAGGACATGTAAAGGGTTGAAGAATGCTATTGGCAAGTTAAGAGGCAAACTGAATGATTTGATTCTATCCATACTGCTTTCATTTTCTGCCAGGATTAGTTGATAATTGTTTTAGTTCGATCAATCCCGTTACTCCTTCTATCCATCATGTGATTTAGAATATCTCTTATATTAACCAGGATACGATGTTTTGGCAATTATTATTATTTACATAGATATTTCCTCTTTCGGGTAGAAATGAATTGGGTAGAATAAATTGCTGATTATTTCAGAGCTTTGCTAATTCCCAAGCTTTCTAGCATGTTAAAAGATCAAAGGTTCAAATGATTTATTGTCCAAACTAAATGCAAACCTGAAGGCATCAGAAATGGAACTTATCAACATGAACGGAAGTGCTGAAATTGGTGCCCTTACTCCTGTTGGATTCGTTACTCAGTGTGCACCCTGCTGCAGTAGATCGCGTTGAGTATTTTGGATTGGTTCCCAAATTAGTCCATACGAACTCCTCAAGATATATGCACCTAAACTGTTTGCATGGCTTACCTCAATTTGCGTCTAGTACCATACATGGCAAAGCATTGATAGTAATACATGTGTCCTTAGATTATTCCACTACTAATGAAGAATATAGTGTGGCAAGGTGGAAGCATTTTATCTCTTAAGACCCTCAAACGTGTCATGATAGCTAGAAATTGAGTCAAGATGCTCTCATCGCATAAGGATTTAAGGTGGGGCCCATTGAAGTATTCCTTGGCACTCTTGATCAAAGGGTTGGAGAATTTTTTTTTTAGAGAAAATGTGACGAATCCGAGGCAATTCGTAAAGTTGTTGAGCTTTAAAAACAATAAAGCATTGAGGTATTGGTACTTTGGTAAGCAATTGTCAAGCTTTGCCATTTACGAATCTCGAGGTGTGAAGCCGCTAATATCTAGTGTTATGAATCACCCAAAGCCAACCAAATTAGATGAATTTTGTGGGTCCACACAGTTTTTCTTTAAGCTGCATAATTAATAATTAAACTAGGAATAAAGAATGGCATTGAACTTTGGGTCAAAGGGAGAAAGGTGCAAGCACGTGATTTTAGTCCTTGTTTTAACTAACTTCATTCAAGAAATTAATTTTGCCAATAAACACCTTTACTGTTTTCCAGGGGATCAAGTCCTCCGGCCAGAACTACATAGCCTTGAGTTTTCCATTGCACCAGGGAATACGTAGGAGCAGGATCAAGTCCTGTCAGGCTATATTTCACAAACCTATTTATTTTCATTCTAAACTAAAGGGATCAAACAGTTTTCAAAAACTATCAAAATCACACACTCAGTTTAAAGGGTACCGTTCTTCGGAACGGGCGACTAGGGTGCCTAATACCTTCCCTATTCGTAACTGACTCCCAAACCTAGAATTTCATCCTCAAGTTAGAGTTTTTCTAAATATTTTCGCTTAAAATTAAATTTAGTGGTGGCTCCACAATCTAATAAATTCTTTCTAAAATTTTAGCTAGTTCGTCATTGCATTGTAGTTACGATAGAACGTAAAGAAGGTTGGATAGATCTTGGGTGTCTTGGATGGAGAATGGGTAAGAGATAGCCTTGGAGAAGACAACACTGGAAGAGCAGTTACAGCAGGGAGAAAACATCTGATACCATAACAGAATATGAAATAGAATATGAAAACTGAATTTGTATATTTTATTACTGAAAGAATGATCCCATATATATATATAGGAATAGAAAGGTACAAACTTGCAACAAATTTAACTACTTTAGCAGAAGCTAATCACTCTAACAGTTACATAATTATAAAGGTTGAAAGATATAACAGAAAATAGTTATTAGGAATTGTTATTAGTTGATGACTCGAGGATAAAAATTGGGAGAAAGAAATATACAACGACAAAAATTGTAGTTGTTTTTGTAAGCACGAAGAGTAGTGGCCATAACTCATGTGGAAAAGAGGACACGGTAATTAATTAAAAAATTACATTGGTTGAGTATATTAAATATATCATAGTTGTTTTATTTTAGTATATAAACTTACTTTGGTTGGAGAAGAAAGGAAGAATTTTTTAAAAGTTGTTTTATTTGATTCAATATTTGGATAAGAGAAGAAAATAAAAGAAGTTAAAATATCTCCTCACTCTATTTTAAGGTAAATAATTTAGTTGATCAAAATGTCTTTAGAATATGGTTATTTATCCTCCCTTTTTAAAGTTAAAAAGGAAAAATAGATGAAAGATATATTGTAATGACTAGATCCAGCACATAAAAAAAATATTAGAGATAAAAAGGAATTTATTAAAGATGGTACATATAATTATTTTATGGGATGATAGGTGATTTATTATCTAAATTTTCTTATTCTATAGATTAATAATTTAGTTTTATACATAAGTGTTGTGTTATCCAAGTTTTCTTATTTTTTTGGATAATTTGATTTATCGTACTTAAATCACAACGATTCTCCATTGATGTTGCTATCAAAGTTTTCTTATGAGCACTAACTTAATTTGTTGTAATTAAAACATAGCAATGAGTTGATAGGGTTAACATCCTCCCTCAAATAAGGTCAAGGTTGAATATAGAGTTTGGTTTGAGAATGCATCAAGGCATCCTTTAACAACAATTTAGTAAAGAACAACTTCATCATTGGTAAAAATGTGTTGAGTGATAAGAAGATCAACCAAAATTTTTCACATACGGAATGATGGTGCAATTCAATATGTTTGTTGTGATCATACAAAAATGGAATTAATGGTCATATGAAGAACACTAAGATTGTCAAACTAAAAAATTAGAGGGAAAAGTAAGGAAATGTTTTTTTAAAAGAAATATCAACTATGAGAGTTTAGTGATATTGTTAGCCATGATGCTATATTCAACCTCAGTGTTAGAAAATGAGACTCTGTATAATTTCCTGATATATCATGGAATAAGTTTTTCTCAAAAAAAAATATAGTAGCTATTGGTAGAAAGAGAAGTTGTAATTGTTGATACCAATATCACAATCATTCCAAAAGTAGTTCTATATTTTTCACACTAAAATATAGTATAGAATATAACCTAGATAATCTGTCAAGGACTAGTTCAAAATTTTCAATCAAGTTAAGAGGATTAGAGGGCAAAGGCTATCAATTCAAAAAAATAAAATAAACTAAATGTAATTTAAAAGAGAATATAATTAACAAAACTTCAACCTAATAAATTCAAGTAAATATAATAGAAATTATCATCAATTTCAAAGAATTTTGTTTAAAATTGTAAACCCGATTAATAAGAAAATTTAAACTAGTCAATAATTCATAATTAATTTTTTTATAAGCATCATATTTTATTTGAATACAAAAGGTACTCAACCTTTATTAACATGAAGGTATTCAGATACAACTATAGCATACAGATTGGCATACCAATTAGATAGTGAATAAGGTATAAATTGGTCTCTCCTAAATTTAAATTATATCCATATGAGGAATTTGATTCAATGCACAATCTCTTAATTTTTCCAGTTTTCTTCTCTATTAACCATGTCATTCCATGCCTTCCAAACTTCCCAGATTGTTGCATGCTAAAAGCCCATCCCAATTGAGTTGGATAAACTTTAGACCCATAAATTTAAGCTGGATAAATTTTAGATTGATCAATTCTCAAGTTTATAACTAGTGAGAATAAAATTTAGATCTAATCAAGCTTAGGTCAAATGATAAAATAAGATAAAAAGATTGAAATTTTGAATAATTGATTAAAAACTAAAGCTATGAAATTCAACCATATTACTAAACATCTTAGATTAATTAAAGGTTTAGCCTTTCATAAGAGCATCCATGGAAGAAAGCTTACACAGAGGAGGAGTAGAGAAAGAGATAGGAGATGTTTCTATTAATTACAATAATAAAATATCTCTCTTTTAATATATTATTCTATCTTATATGTACCCGACAAAGAAGAGAAGAGTAGAGAAAGAGAAAAGAAAAAATATTTCTATTAATTACAATAATAACATGTCTCTCTCTTAAAATATTTTTGTGTCACATGTACCTATTTATATTCAATAACTAATTATTATAGGTACCTTATGGACATTATTTTACATATAGTCCACCTTTGAGATAGCATATTTTACACATTTAATATCATAAATTTTTCCTTTTAGAAGCCATCACTTCTTTTTACATCTTTTGTTTAGGTATACTAAAAGAAAAGAATTAAAGTTGAGAATGCATAAAAAAAAAGAAGAAGTAAATCATGTGAAACAACAAGGACCACACCCAATCTATGGCTGCAACAAGTCATATTGTATTAAACTCAAGTTAGCATCAAGTTATTCAATAAGCTTTGGTAGACTTGGTTTATTTCAGGTTTTTTTTTCTTTGTTAGGGGTCCCCTTTTTACTTGACTGCTCTCTATTTGTTCCATTGGCAACTTTCCAATCTTTTCCAAGATCTTAATCCTTTTTCCAGTAGTTATCAAGTCAGTAAAATCTTTGTAAGTTGCATCAGTCATCGATCTAATATATGATGATCCCAAAGTTCGCAAAAAGTAAGAAGACATTTATAACAAGGTTAGTGGTGGTTGTATTTAAGTTGCTAACATCCTCCATATTTTAGCATACTACTTAAAAGTTTCATTGTTTTCCTTTTGTAAAACACCCAACTGGTCTGGGGTTGAGGCAGTGTCAAGATTGAAGCGGCATTGGTTCATGAATAAGTCTTCCAAGTCCTTCCAACAAGTAATCTTGGAGTGGTCCAACTCCATGTACCATTTCAATGTAGACCCAGTCAAGCTTTCTTGGAAAAAGCTGACTAAAATTCTTGCATCCTTCGACCATACCATTATCTGGGAGTGTCGTAACCGTAATTACAACGAGATGACAAACTCGTTAAAAATTTTGGAAGAGAGAATTTAATCTGATCGTGGAGCCACCACCAAATTTTATTTTTAAAGGAAAAATATTTGGAAAAACCCTAACTTAAGGAAAAGTTATAGGTTCGAGAGTCGGTTACGAATAGGGAAGGTATTCGACACCCTACTCGTTCGTTCCGAAGAACGGTACCCTTAAACTGAGTGTGTGATTTTGACATTGTTTGATCCCTTAAATAGAATAAAAATAAATAGGTTTGTATGAAAATGGCCTGACAGGACTTGATCCTGCTCCTACATATTCCCGGGTGCAATGGAAAACTCAAGGCTACATAGTTCTGGTTGTGAAGACTTGATTTTGGGAAAAATAGATTGAAAGATGATTTTAAAAGCCATTTAGATATTTTGAATAATTCTTAGTTCACATTTGCACAAAGTCCAATAAAACTATGGCTGCACTGGGACCCATATGAATCTCTAAATATCGAACAGTAGAAAAGGCACCAGTTTCTATTTGGAGCTTATTGCATGAGACTTAGAATTATTAAAACGATGTTTTTTGGAATATTTTATTGTTTAAAAGCTTTTGGGGTCCATATGTGCACAGGGTCCAAGACAACTACGGCTGTACAGGGACCCATATGAATATCTAAATATCGAACAGTAGAAAAAGCCACCAGTTCGTATTTAGAGCTCATTGCGTGAGACTTATAATTATTAAAATGACTTAATAATAAGAATAAAAGGGGATTGGGCTTGACCAAATTAAGCTAGAATGAATTCGATTTCTAAAAAGAGGAGAGTTGGGCTTGACCTAAAATTAAAAGGATTTGGTTTCAAATTAGAAAAAAAAGTTGGACTTGCTCAAATGAGAAAAACAAAAAAGAAACTTGATTCTAATTAAAAGAATTGGGCCTATCCCAAAATAAAATAAAAACTTGATTTTCATTGAAAGGAGTTGGATTTGACCCAATTTAAAAAACTTGATTAATATTTTTATTTGAAAAATTTTGGCTTGATTTTAATGATTAATATTTTTATTTTAAAAATTTTAATTCGATTTTGAGAGAATCCTATAAACAAATATCTAGCTTGATTTTAGCCTATCATACTTAGGAGGCCTATAAGACAAAGGTGACTAGCCATTTGCACAGCTCGTTTTAGATCATGGCTCATTTTAGATCATGGCCCAATTGAATAGGGTTGCAAGCATAACCTATTTGGAGGCACATAACAAATCAAAGGCAGGATTAAAATGTAGGGATCGAACCTGGATCTAGTAATCCCATGCAGCAACCTTAGCCATTAGGTTGGGCTTTCAACTCAATCTTGGTATTTCTAAATTAATTAAAGGTTGGGGAATCCAAAGAAACCCATGTGACACGTACCCAAATTCTCCTTGCAAACTGCATGTGATTTGAGGCGGTATCATGCAAGTTTTGTCATATTCAAAGCTACCCCACGTCTACTTATATGACCTTTATCATTAACTTTAACCGTAGGCAGCTTTCGATATATTGATTTCTGGATATATTGTATTGCATTTAAGCCAATACTAATCCGAATGTGTGGATTCCGAGCAAGGCTTAGAGTCATTTGCACTGATAATCATTGATCCTTCGAGAATTCAGGTTGACAAGAACAGGCCTGCCCCCATAAGAGAACACTCTAAACACTAACTTCTTTTATCTCCAACTTCTCACTTTGGTTCTCTGATTTGCTTCATGCTTGATTAAAAATTTCAAGAATCTCGGCATGGCTAAGATTAAGATAAAGGACAGCATCACAATCCCAAACTGCAGAAACCAAATCACCCATTAAGTCATAGATGTCACTCGAAGGTGTAACAAATTCCATATTTGGCTTAAAGTTGATGGCCTTTGAAGGCTCTGCCATTGCTTCAGCTTCATCATGATCAACCATCAACATGCTATTCCCAAGGTCCAGAACTGTAGCCAATTTGAGCCATTCAATTCTGTAAAATGGAGCAAAATGGCTATCCAAAACTGCTTCTCCCATACTGCTCCAGTCCCAGGACCTACCCAGAGCTTCTCGGGTTGTGTCTCAACCTAGACAAAGAAGAAGGACCATGGTTAGAGATAAATTCAACACCATAATTGGATTTCTAGCAACATACGATCCATATTTCATGTAAAATTTGTCATATATCCTTGCACAACAAAGAGCCAGACTTCATTTCTGTTTTATGAAACATCTTCCATCATGTGAGCCTGCATTGGGAGGTTCTCACCCTTCTCCCTGTTATGAGTATGCAGAGCACCATCACTAATGACATTAGGCACTGATTTTGTTCTGTGTGTAAGTTTCTTTCCTTTATCTGATGATGCAATCTCCAACCCAAGAACACACAAATCAGTATAATGTATAAAACTGCTAGAGTCAAGCCAACGCACTTCACCATGAAAGTCTCAATTTTCATAGAGCAAGAATCATTTTTGTGGGTGGTAATTGAAGCTAAACTAGAGCATACGGAAGATGAAGGGTAATCACCACAAGTCACCACGTGACCAAGTTGGAATATTCATGGATTTCATGTCAGATGAGTTGGTTGCATGCGGCCGAAACATGATTGCATATGGCAAACCAAGACCTCCAGGGGCTGCTTTTATAGCAACCAAAGCAAACCACTCTTTAATATTTTTAAACACCAGCACCAATGAATTGTAAAGCTCGAGCATTCATAGTGCCAAACCTTACATCCTTGCAAGACTCATACAGTCCTTCACGAAAAACATCAATTACAAAACCATCAATCCCACCCACTATTAAATTACCACCAACACTGTCAACTGAAGTCACATTGATAAACAAAAAGTGGAAAATTTTCGATGACAGAGAGTGAGTGAGCTCCAGCCATTTGCAGTTTTAGATTTATACTTAGAACAACATCAAAACATTCAACATCTCAATAATTGGCTCGGTAATATCAGCAAGATGAGCAATCACTCCAAAATATGAGAGCAATGATCATAATCTTGGTTTCCTCGGTTTTGCAAATAAGACCAAATATACACAATTTCCAGAACCTAATAGCAGCTCACCTATGGATCTTTTTGCCACTTTTAAAAAGCGCATACACACCAGAAGGATATCCCCTGATTTACTGTTGGTTATATCATCAAAACTCAGGGCTGCAGTGTCTTAATCATTCTACTGTCTCAAAGGGTATTTGCTTTCGGGGACAGATTCAACCATGAAACTACAGCCACACCTTTAATTTGGTGATTCCTATATCCATGTTATTGATCCCTCAAGGTACAGGACAAATGCTTGGAAGAAATATGAATGCACCTTGCTTTTATCAGGTGAAGGGTTTAGTCTTCGGGGGAATCAAATTTCTTAATGCTAATGACACTGATCATAGTCGATCTTGTCTTAAACTTTTTGGTAGGGAACACATGACTCTTTTCCTACTAGGTTGGGCTACTATAATTGAAATTTCAAGAACGACCACAGTGGTGTCACAGACTTCCGCATAACATTCATGAGGATTATACTAAGAATTCTGAATCAAGTTCTATCACAGAGGCCAGAATCATTTGGTGTAATAGACTTCCGCACAAATTTATGAGGATTGTACTAAGAATTCTTAATCAAGTTCTATCACAGAGGCCAGAATCCTTTGTATCTTTTAAACAGTATTTATTCATTACTCAAGCAAGAGAAGCATAAGGATCATATCAGTTTCATAAGCATGAACTCATAAACAGTACTAACCTGAATGTGTGGATTCCGAGCAATGCAAGGACTCTCCTCTACTTGTGACTGGATCCAATCTGTGAAGAGCTAGTTTACGAATTCTTGACGTTTCTTTGAATCGGAGAAAAACCCAAAGAACTTCCTTGCTTCCAAAACAATATTTCAACCCTTGGAGAAGCCTCTAATCAGCGAAAGGGAATCTGAATTCTTTCAGCAAAACCAGCTAAGCTCTTCGTAAACAATTCTTTCCAACCCCTATTCGAGAATTGCCCTCCTCCTATTTGTATGACTTCCATGCAGAATTAATCCTCATTTCCTAACTAACTGAATTTAACTAACTTAACAAACTCTCTGCTTTTCTTATTAATTGTTATTATATTTTTATTATTTTTTATTCACTTTATTATTATTATTTTCATTATTCCGCTACCATTTTTGTTTTTTGTTTTTCTTCTTCATCATTTTATTATTTTCTATTTATTTCTATTATACATTTTGTTCATTTTTTTTATCATTTTTACTACTTTCTTATTTCTTATTGTTATTATTTTTTATGATTTTTTATTTTCTTCTTCTATCATATTATTAGTTGGTTATTATTTGCTATTACTAATTAATCATTTTTTACTATTACTATTATTTTTATATTAACAAATAAAATTTATTATTATTTTTTATTTTTATTTTTTTATTATTTTTTATTTCTTATTATATTTTTATAAAGAAATAAAGGGAGCCTCGAACTAAAAGTAGTGTTTCTAAGGAGCAATATGTTTTGAGGTGGAACAGAGGATTACCACTACCATTATACTTGTTGAAGTTTAGGATTTTAAAGTCTCTAGGTACAATGGCTTCCACGGTTGGCCGTAATTCTTTTATTCCTTAGGACCCATATGCACTAAGACCTTGGATAATCTTGATTTTTTCTTCCATTTGCTCCATCCATACCTTTTTCATCTTTTCATACGATGTTGGGATATGAGCAGCCCCTGTAGATTTCCCATAGGTGAATATGTGAGGTCCTTCCCATGTTGGATCAACATTTCTATAAAATTGAGCACTAGCATTTCCCAATGATTGTTATCCTTCTCTAATTGGGATATCAAATGGTACTTTTTGGATGTATTCCCATTTAGGATTAGTCACTCTTCTAATTACACCAGATACTCCTTGAACAGCACTTGTGAATAACGACATTGTTGTTGAAGTAGTTAAGGTTACGAAGGATGGCACTGTCATTGATGAACTAGAAGGCGAGACAGCCGAAAAAGGTGGTACTATCATTGCAACAATAGAAAATGGAACTGTTATGATAGGGGAGGTGCATAAGGACAACTCCACATGTAGCTGACCACTTGATGAAGTCCTCTTGACATTGAGAAAATTTATGGTTTCATTCATCCTTATTAGCATCTCTTCCATCATTATTTGAGATTCTAACATCTTATTCATTTTCCCTCTCACTGCATCAATTTTCATGTCCAGATTCCTTTCTAGTTAGTTCTCTTCTACCATTCTAATTTTCTATATTATTGTGAATATGGACTCAATACCATTATTTTTTTCTTAGTTGTATGATGGTTAGGATGCTTATTCATTAAAATGAAAATAAAAAAGGATAAAATTTCAAATTAGAAATGATTTATTACCTTTGAATGGTCTTAAGGAGAATGAAATCATTTAATAGCAAGAAATGATTTGTTTCTTTATAAATCAGAGTACCATTAGCAACTAGTCTAAGGAAGCATTCACTCCTTAATAAATTGTCATCTTACTTTCTAACAATGCGATTTAAGCTTTAAATTGAAAGTTCCTTCATTTTTAATTATGGATCACAAAGTCTCGAAATAGAAATGAGGTTGACTAGTAATTCAAGGGAGAATTTACTCCCCAATGAATGACATCTTAAAAGAGATGCAACGACACAATAAGGGTGAACAAACTTTGATTTCATTATAAGTTCATAAAGTTTCTTGTTTAAGAGAAGAAATTATAATAACAACTTATATAGCATTACAAAATAGAAAGGATTATATCAATATCTTATGTTTGCATCCCAAAATACAAAAGGATGTGCAAACAAAAGACAAAATGATTACATCAACATCTTGTTCCTCATCTATTTACAAAAGAAAACAACATTAGCATATCATACTTCAAGATTCATCCATGGAAAGATCACATTATCCTCTTACTTCTCCTTTATCTAAAAATTCTAGATAGACTTGGACACTATTCCATCAACTTATTGAGTTTCGAGAGTATTGTGAAAGGATCCGTATTCATTTGAACTTCTGCTTCATCTAAGTGATTGATAAACTGCTGAGAATGAAAGTGAACTTCATCAAACATGTCTTTATACTTTTTTATCTATATTTCCTTTTCATTATTTTCGTTAATTTCCTCTATTTTTCAGCCTTCAACCCATTCATTCTGTTCATTTTCTTTCTTTCATGACTCAAGTCTCCATTCTTCTTTTTATTTTCCAAGCTTTTCAACAAACTTCCTCAGTCTTGTTTCATTTTTACCTGCTTCTATGAATAAATCATAGTACTTCTTAGCTGAAGCTCATCCATGATCAACTTGACATTCATCTCCAATCAAAGCTTCTTGCAAGGCTTCTATTTGTTGTCCTTGTGCACTATAACTAGCTTCGACCCTTTCTTTTTCCCTCATCAATCAAGTCAACATTTTTTGCTTCTAACTTCTTTTGAATTTTCCTTAGTTCAATAATAGCTCTATCTTTCTGTGGTTCTTTTCCTTTCCTTGTTCTCTTTATCTGACTCAAAGATTTGAAAGCATCAGCGGACTCATTCTTTAAATGTGAAATCTTTATACCTTTCTTTTCGTAACTTCTTTGGAGAATAATCACTTCCAATTTAGCTTGTTTTTTCTTTTCCTATAGCAGTCTCATTTGAGCCTTCATCATCTCCAATTGAGAATTTATACATGCTATGATTTGAGTTGAGTCATGAGAATAACCTTTGTCTCTTGCAATGAACTTCGAAGCAAGGTTTGGTACCTCTCTCATTTTCCTCCATTCCTCATACTCAACAAAAGCAATTATCCTTGACTTCCCCAATTCCATCTCTCCTACCGTTTTGATGTTTCTCCAAGCTCCACAAATCTCTTCATGATGTCTAATATCCTTGTTTTCATCATGTTGGAAACCCATACCTCCAAATTATTCTTCATGCGGTTTAAATTGAGCCCACTTCAATAGTCTAAGGACCACAATTGAGATGCATGAGACACACCCTTGTGGACCCATTAAGGGAACAATTGAAAGTCACAACAACTGTAAATAACAGGCTCTAACCAGTACTAAGAAAATATCCATGTGAATTTGTTTCAGTCAACCATGTACATCTTATCCTTCCAATCACTAACTCATTGTTCCTTCCAAGGGATGCGATGAAAATCCCTCAACGGATCAGTCAAAGGACTCATATTCCCTCTTGCATTCATAAGTCATGATCCACACATACAACAGATATAGTCAACAACGTAGAGTTTCTCCCTTTTTATGGTGATAGGTCTTCATTGAAAGGAAAGTGTTTAATAAGATGATTGGCACTGGGTTTTCACCTTGCTTTTCAAACTAAAAGAAGACATCCATGGCTTCTTGCTCCACCATGTTTGGTGTGAATGGAAAGAATATCAAGCCGTAAATGGTTAGTGCCAACATCTGATTAAGGAAATCACAACTACATTTATTGGCAAAAAACTCTGAGTGATCTTCTATAAAAGATTTCTTCAATCCTTAGACCATTCCTCTTTTCTCTAAGTTTAATAAATAAGTTGGTAAACCAATTAACTTAGCCACCTTCTTTGCTTCTACGTATTGGCCCTTGTAATGATACACATCAGCACCCTCTTCAATTGAAAGTCTTATTATTATGGTGTATTCTTCAATTGTGGGAGCGATGTCTAGATGGAAGAGTTCAAAACATATGAAGGAAGAATTCCAAAACTATGCAAGCTCGCTTAACACAAAAGCTTTTACTATAATATCTAGTAGATCCAATATCCGCCCATATCTTTTTGCAAACCTCGACTCAGCTTCTTTGGTCATCAGTTGACTAATCTTTTTCACTTTCTTCAAATCATTGCAAATCAGAATAACTTTAGTACCCTTCTTTGACTTAGATGCATTGTTAAAGTTATTTGAAACTTTATCTATTTCTTGTTATTGAATGCTAGAAGATCCTTTTAATGGACCAAACAAGTTGCCTAAAAAAAATATATATATACAATTAAATAAACAAGATAATAAAATGAGATGCATCTTAACTTATCTTTAACTTCCTATGAATGTCATGTTATGCCCCGTCTTAACTTCTGTAAGAGTGCTCACTTATTGGCTTACAATAACCATGTTAGATTGTTGAAGAATAATAAGAGAATAGTATGAGCGGGATAGTTAGAAGCCATTAGTTATTGAGAGTATCTCAATTTCAAGGAAATTCTCAAAAGTCTCGTGTCCTTTATGGAAAATTTAAATTACAAAAGATTGTGGATCTTATGATAAACAAATCATCTACATAGAGGAGAAGGATTGTAATCTTATATTAAAGAAAAATAAACAAAGATCATGTTACAAAATAAGCCATATATAAGAAAAAAAGAATTAAAGCAATCAAATCAGGTTAGATGAATGTTTAAGGCCATAATGAGCTTTGTGCAAATTGCGAACATGGTTTGAGGAGTGATGATCGATCAAGTTAGATGGTTGTTCTATGTATAAGTTATCCTTAAGAACACTATATAAAAGACTTTTTTTTTTTTATTGTGACATGAAGAATTTTTGAACTATGGTAATAATTAATCAAACGGTGTTTGATTTAATTATATGAAAGTTTCAATATAGTCCATTCCATCAACTTGATGGTATCACTTTACATTAACTTAAGCATTTAGGCAATTGAAATATTCATCATATTTGAGTTTTGATTTAAAACTCATCTAAATCAAATGATATGCATGTTGGGGTTGCAAGAGTAATAGGTTCCTAAACTTAATTTTTATGTAATGTCTTAAGTTATTCACCTATAGCAACCATCTAATCAAAATGAATTAAACCTAAATGAATATTATGCATGTTGTGTGGAACGTTGGCAGAAGGTGTAGAGATTAAGGCATATTTAGGATTAGATTTACATTCTATGTTGTGAGTGAGTAACCATTGAATGTAAAAATAGTACTTGTGTTAGATGAGTTTACGTAGAAGAAATGGGCTTATGTTGAGGCAGGAGGTTCAACCTCAAGCACAATTTTATTTTGCAAAGGTTGAAGAGAATACTCAAGATGCTTTAGTTCATACTAGAATGACAATTCTGGTTGAGCAACAACTTCATGTACAGGATCAAGTTGGTATTGAGAGAATGGTATTGGATCCCTAAAAATCGAAGAAAGTGCAAATAGAAAGTTGCAAAGGAGAGAATTTACTAGATTGTTGGTATTGAACTTGAGCATGGTAGAGTAGGTGTTGCTGTTAAATCTGCATATAAGTTGGAGTTAATGTGAGGTAACCAAGAATCAAATATACTAATTACATGTGATGTTGGAGAGAGAAGTTTATCATGATGATTAGTTTTATATGGAAAAAATAATATTTCAAAGATAACATGTTTTGAGATGAATTTTTTTATTAAAAAGAATGAAAATTTTTACATCTTTTGTATTTATCATTATACCAAAAATAGACAAACAATAATTTCTTAATCAAATTTATCGTTGTGTCCAAAGTGTAGGGAAACATTTATCTTGATTTGGTTACGGGAAAGGAATGGAGGAAGGAGGGAAAAAATTTTGATTTTTTAAATTTGGATGATTTTTTTTATTTATATTTGTTTATATTTGTTTTGTATAAAATGATGAGATTAAATTTCATAAAATCCACGTAAATTTTTTCTTTTATCATAGCCGTAAAAATAGGGGAAGGATATATATTTTTAGTTTTTTTATTTATTTTAAATTATTAAAATTAATAAATATTTTTAAAAAATAAAAAATATAAATATATTTATAAAAAATCGTAAATTTTTTTTTAAAGTTAAATTTTATTTTTAAAAATTTATATAATCAAAATTTATACTACTAATATTTTTTTTTCATTCATCTAAATAGTAAATTTTTTTTTATTCTTTTCTTTCTCTTCTATTTTCATCTATCTAAATAATTTATTTTTTATCTTATTATTACTCAATTTGTTATCTTCCTTTTTAAATTATTCAAACAAAGAATTAGAACCAACTTAAAATTAAGAATAGTTAGGATATGTCTCATACAAAGGATAATAACGACTTTCAAAATGAATAAGAGAGGATGGAAATCTATTAATAAGATAAAAGATTATAATAAAAGATTCAACCTATAAAAATAAAGGAGCACCATTGTGAAACATTACAGTCGTGTCTAGATCGCGTATTATTGTATGTCGTCTTTCAACCATACCTATTTTTTCAGGATATATGGGTAAGATACAATGAACAATATTTTCTTAATTAATTAAAACTAAAGAATTAATATTAATATCAACAAGAAATAGTACTTTTAAGTTTTATATTTACATCCTATGATAAACCATTAATCATATGTCATCTCACTTTACAAACGAGTGTTTCTACTTAAATGTAAGGATAAATCTTATTTCTTTATCTTGTTTTTCTACCCAAATCCCTATAATTTCTACAGTTCCATGACCTGTAGAAATCGGTGCATTTTGACTGAACTTGTCGACCGGGTGCTCATGATCCAATTGGTACAACGCACAAAATATTGGGTGGGTGATAATTCCACGAAGTTTACATACCCTCCAAATGAAATTTATATATACCCCTCCCAGTATCACTATAGAAGCCACAAGAACCATTAGCCATGGACTATATGGATCTTATCCCACTAATTTCTTTTGCATATCTATGCATTCATTTCCTACTCTATACCCTTAGAACCAAAAACACAAAATCTCCCAAGCTCCCACCTGGTCCTCCAAGTTATCCCATAATAGGAAATATATTGCAACTTGGCCCAACAAAATTGCCCCAAACACTAAGTAAACTCTCCAAAACATATGGGCCTATTATGACCGTTAAAATAGGCACTATTACCACTGTGGTGATTTCCTCACCAACCATAGCCAAAGAAGCACTTCATAAAAATGACCAAGCCTTAGCTAGCCGATTAATTCCAGAGGCTGTCCAAGCCCTTTCACATGATAAAGCCTCAATGATTTTCATGCCTGTTTCACCAAAGTGGAAAACCTTGAGAAAATTTTGTGCTACCAAAATATTCTCTTCTCAGCAACTTGACTCTACCCATGCAATTCGCCGAAAAAAGCTGAAAGAACTAATTGATTGCTTAAAACAAAATTCTGAAAAGGGTGAAGCTATTGATATCGGTCAGATTGCATTTACCACAGTGCTTAACTCAATATCAAACACCCTTTTTTCCATTGACCTTGCTGGCTATAGTTCTGGCTCTTCTCAAATATTCAGGAACGTTATTTCGCGTATTCTGGTGGAAGCTGCAAAGCCAAATGTCGCAGACTATTATCCTATTTTACGAATATTTGATCCTCAGGGAGCGAGACGAAGGATGCAAAAATATTACCAGACGATACTAACGGTTTTTGACGCTATCGTTGAAGAAAGAATTCAAAAGGGAAATTCCGTTGAAGGTGATGTGTTGGACTCGTTTCTCAATTTCAGACATGAGGAAAATTTGGAATTGACGCGTCATGATCTGTTGCATATATTTCTGGTGAGTATCAAATTCAAATTGTACTTGATTAATTTCTTCGGTGTCCATGTCGCGTCTCATTATCAACTTCTCAGTAAGTTATCTTAACAGAACTTTCTCAATTTGGAAATAAACACTTAATTTGCTGTATAATTAGTTATTGTTATATTTGATTATATAAATAAATTTTATGCTTGAATATGTCGGGTAAAACACAATTTTAAAATAAATTTTTATTTGAATCATGTAAAAAGTTATTTTTATAGTAAAATTATAAAAATAGATACAAAATTATTTATAGTAATTAATTTTATTTTTTATATAATTAATTATAGAAGATAAAATCTAATAATAAAATTTAAATAAAAAATAAATTAATAAATTTTAATTATCTCTAAAATTTTGTTTATATTAAATAAGTTATTTAATTATATAAAATAATAAACAAATATAAGTTATATTTTAAGAGTTGTCAAACGAGATTAAATAATATTTTTACAACTTTTTTATATAATCTAAAAAATAATATTTCCTATATATATATATATATATATATATATATTTATATACTTGTTTATATAAATTATATATTTTTATTCTATAAATATATTTCTCATATTTTAACCATGTAAAGTGTAACCACACAATCTGTGCAAGTATCATTTCCGGCGCCAAAATCCTATTTTCCACTTTCCAATTCAGTTGGAATCTAATGTCGGGACGTAACTAAGACATGACAAAACTAGGAAATTAGAACACCAGTACAGGAAAAAAAATAATTTTGATGATCATGAAAATGACCATATGATGTAATCTACAATGTAAACACTTCCCTTGCACAATTAAAGACAAAAAAAAAAAAAAAAAGAATACCAAGGTTCTTAATTACAATAATAAATCAAATCTTCCATGTTGAAAGAAAACTTTGTGCATTGTTTGAGTAAGTGATGAATTAGGATGAAATAAAATAAAAAAATAAAAGATAAATAAAAATAAAAATATGATTTAAATATATAAAAATAAGAGGAAATATATTAAATAAAAATAAAAATATTATATAAATATTTTATAATAATTATAAAAAATTTAATATAATAAAAAGTTATTTTGTATAATATTTTTTCTAAATTAAAAAAAAAAATTCACTTTTCTCTTCCTTCCAATTTTTCCACTTTCGAGATATAATTTTAGTTTGAATCCTATCATCCTTTAATTTCCTCGCCTTTTAAATCTATTCAAACAAATCAACAACTTACATATTTTCTTTCCTTTCTAGTTTACATTTTTTCCTTTTCTGCTACTTCCTTCCTCCCCTAATTTCCTTCCCTACAACTTCACCAATATTTGGTTTTGGTATGAAATATTTTAATTAAGCGCTCAACTAATTGAATAAAATTTTAATTATCCATTTATTGTCACACACTTTGTGGCAGGATTTATTTGTGGCTGGGATAGATACAACATCAGCGACAATAGAATGGGCTATGGCAGAGTTGCTACAGAACCCAGAGAAATTGATGAAGACCAGGAAGGAACTTCAGCAAGTCCTTAGCAAAGATGAAGAACCTAAAGATTGTGACATCACTAATCTCCCTTACTTACAGGCCGTTGTTAAAGAAACCTTAAGATTGCACCCAACAGCCCCAATTCTAGTCCACAAATCAGTTGCTGAGGTAGACTTGTGTGGGTTCAGGATACCTAAAGAGGCACAAGTTCTTGTTAATGTGTGGAACATGGGACGAGACTCAAGCATTTGGACTGAACCAAATTCGTTTATACCTGAAAGGTTTTTAGAAAGTGACAAGGAGTTCAGGGGAGAGGATGTTGGGTACATTCCCTTTGGAGCTGGTAGAAGAATGTGTCCAGGGGTTCCACTAGTTCACAGGGTTGTGCACACCATGCTGGCCTCTCTTCTATACCATTTTGATTGGAAGCTAGCAGATGGGCACAAGTCAGAAGTCATGGACATGACTGAAAAATATGGGATTACTCTGCACAAAGTCAAACCTCTCTTTGCCATTCCCGTCAAAGAATAGCAAAACTTCCATATTTGTGGTCAAAAAGCATGGAACTTAGATAACCACGGTCATACTACCATTTACTCATAAGGTGCACCATTTAGTCTTAAGGTATACCATCCTACCATATAAAAAAATAGGAAATAGTAAGCCTATTTTTGTATCTTATGAATAAACGGTGTATCATTATGCCACGATTTAAGGTACACCATCTTACCATATGAATAAATGGTATATCCTAAAAGTCATCTACGAAGATTGTTATTTATAATGATGTAGTTATTTAATAATATTAAAAATATCTTTATTTTAGTGTTGAATAATCAATTTTTAAAAATAACCTTATTATATATTTCGTGTGATAAAAACTCAATAATAAAAATTATAAACAAAAAATTCATGTATATGAATCTTTATAATTTGTTATTAGATTTTTTTATTTAGTTAAAAATATTATTTAAAATATAAAAATAGAAAATTTTGAAAAATTAAACTCTTATTGTTTTAAATTGATTTTTATTATCGGTACCTATTAATTTTAAGATTAATTATTCTTTTTATTTTTGTTGATATTGAATAAATAAAAAGTCCCATCAGCTTATGGTTCAACGAATGAACGAATCAATCTAATCCTATTTAAAAAATAATAATTTAAATCTAACCCATATAATCATATATAAATGGTAAAGATTAAAAATTAGTTAATGATTTAATTATAACTTAAAAATTGTTTTTAATCCTAATTATTTAAAAAATTTAATATTTAATAATTTATTATTCTTATTTTTTATATAATTAAATAGTATCACTTAAGTACTTCTCTCTCTTTACATGTATATATGCAATTATATATTATTATTTTTTTAGTTTTAACTACAAGCATCTTCTTTCTATAAAAACATAAATATATATATATATATATATATTATATAAATATTATATATATATATACATATGCATATAAAAATATTATTAAAAGGAATATATTTGAATTTGTAAAAGAAATAAATTATTGAAATGGTTGTTAAATTAAGTTTATCTTAATCGTTGAAAAATATTTTATAGATTAGGGCATGTGATTGAATCATCTTAAGAATTTATTTAACCATAGCATGATATTTTAAGGTATAACAATCTCATTTAGTTAAATTAAAAATCAAAATTTATAAATCATAAAATTATATTAAAGCCGAGAGGAAATATTAAGTTAGGAATATAGACAATTTTTTCTCATATATATAAAAATAAAAGTATAAATATTTAAAGTGATTAAATAGAAATTAATTTGAAAAAAAAATAAAAAATTAAATAATAATTAATTTTTAACATTTAAAATTGAAATAATATTTAATAATTAATGTTTAATGTTTAAAATTGATTTGATTGAGTATTAATAATTAAAATCTTTTTAAATATATAAATTTTGCAATAAATTTCTACATATTATAAAAAAATTTAAAATTTTAATAAAACAAAATTTTTTTACTAAGTTTATATAATGAGTGAAAATGTATGAAACTCATCTATCATATTACGCTCTTATAACTTTTATTGTTTTATGCAGATAGGCAATGCATATGTTTGGTAATTCTTGAGCATTTTAAGGATTGTGTCTTAATCTCAATAAATAGCTTCATTTGATATTCATGTAGATGATTTTATTAAGTATATTCTACATTTTATATACTATCTGTAAGAAAATATGATAGTTATTAAAAATATTAAGTTTAACTTTTATTCAATGCAACTAGATATTTTTCATATCATAATAATGAGAAAATTAATAATGTTAAAAGGATCAATAATGATGTATTATTATCCAAATACACCTTCTTTATAAAATCTCCAATTATAAAAGTTAAATTTTTATCATTTTTTATTTTATCCTTAGTTGAAACTTCGTTTCCCTCCATATTTCATAAATAACTTTTTTTCTTAAAGGTTTGGTCAAAATCAATTAAATTCACTTTGAATCTTATATATTTAATAAAAAAATCTATATTTAGACACTACTTTATCACATCATATGATGAATATCTTTATTCTTACCGTTGTAGAAATTATTCTATTCAATAGTTATTACTAATTTGTAATCATGCATAGACGTTCATTAGTAAAATTTTTTTTTTACATCGATTGTTTTTTATTTTTTATATTAGTTTTTTAGATAGTATAAATGCAAAACGAGGTAGAAAGTTTAACTTTCTACATTTGTTCTTCAACCGATGTAGAAAGTAAATTTTTACATTATTTATAAACTAAACTAATGTAAAAAAAGTACTTTTTACATCGATTATAAGTTTAACCAATATAAAAAATTAATTTTATACATAAATTATTCTATCTAATAGATGTAAAAAGTTGATTTATTACATAGGTTAACAAAAACAACTGATTTAATAAATATAAAAATTAAATAAAAAATTGTGATGGATTTCTATTTTTTAAAATATATATATAAAATAAATTTAAAACATTAAAATCCTACACTTTAATAATTAATTTTATACAATATCGACATCCTCTTTAAATTCATTAAAACCTATTCGTAATACATGTTAAATAAAAGCATAAAGTAAAATCATATAAATGAAACAAACTGCTCTTAGTTGGTTTTGTTTTTCTCCTTGAATCAAACTTCATGCTACCAAATTTTCTTCAATCCTCCCATTCTGATAGGTTTCAATAGATAATCGCAAGCTCAGATAGAAACTTCCTTTTCACCAGCTTGATATCACCATTTGCGAACCAACACTTGGTAGTGGGATCCATGAGTAACAATATAAATATATACTACTGCCACGTAAATTTTTAAGTGCCTTTTCTTTTCATTGCCATTTAAGGTAGCTTTTTTCATAATTATACCATAGAAAAATATAGCAACTTTAAAATTTATGCCTCTCTTGTTATATATCATAAAAAAGGTATTTCTATATAAACTTTATGATTATATGCGATCTTCATTTTAGTTTTAATTTAATAATTTAAACTAACTTATTATAAAACTATTTAAAACTTTTAAATTTTACCTAAATTTAAATACACACATACGTTGTAAGAGAAAGATTTGTCCATTCATTATAGTTTTATTACATATATATACTTATTAAAGCCGAAATCATGCCCTGTTTCATTATCTTTTTTTCTTAAATTACATAATTGATTTATATTTACATTTGCAAAAAATTCTATTACCACTCTTTACAAAAGTACCATTGGATAAAGAACAAAATAGATAGAAGAGATCTAAAAATAATAACTAAAATGTTCTAGTTGATTTCTAATTTTTTGGAAATCTAACCAAACTGAATTAATGGATAACTAGTACTGATATTATTTAGTAGTATATAAAAAGAGTTTCAAAAATTAAACCAAAAGAGATATGAGAACGATCCAGGAATGTACGTAACGCTGTTTCACAAATGCTAGTCTTGACTTTGGTGATTTGATGTCAATTCTAATCTAGACTTTTAAATTTGGGGTCCAACTCTTTTGGCTATGCTGTTTTATGGTGCATTCATTTACCTATTGCATAAATACTAGTCACTTAAAAAAAATTACATTGGATAAATGTGTCTATATATATGTTCTCTCAATTAATACAGTTCAAGCAAACACACAACCCACTATTCAAATAAATCACGTCCAAAATAAACACAGCAAAAATATTAGAGTAAAATTTGATAAATACAAAATTTATTAGAATTTACGCACCTTCATCAATGTATGATAAGTATAAAAAATTTTCAAAGCTTCAACCTTGTAACTTTTGAAGATTTAGCCCCGTAACTTTAAGCAAAAACAGAGTCCAATAGGAATCAATTTGAAATCTGCAAACAGTGCAGTAACACATACAAACCAGAAATAAATTATAAAATGTAGGTTAGGTTAAAGATGAAAAAAAATATATAGAAAAGTAACAAACTTGAAATCTGCAACTGCATTTCAATTATAAATCATACTAGACCTAAGTTTTACAAAGTTTGAATAGGCAAATGTTGTAACAATAAAAAAAGAGAGGCCAAGAGAAATATAAATGTGTAGGTATGTGCGGCAAATATAAATATGTTTTCTAATTTAAAAATAGGAATAGAAAAGCAAGACTTGTCGAAAATCATTCACATGGTTTTTGTTTATAAATTTCATTGTGATTAATTTAGTAGGTTGAACTTGACATGTGTAAATGTGGCATACATAGCCTATTTAGACGCTTTTATAATTTTCAGCCTATCTAGTTATTGTTATTCTTTTGATGTTCTGTAGATCATAGAGTTGAGTCTTGAGATAAATCTTTCATTACATTCCATATTCATGTTTATTTGGATGACAGTAATGAATAGATAAACAAGTATATATGTAACGATCGAAACGGAAGATGGATAATTAAAACGAGGTTAATGTAAAAAAAAAAAAATAGAGCTGTTATCAATTTTATTTTAAATTAGAAAAAATTAAAAAATATTTTATTTTAAATTAAAATGATAAAAGAACGGTTTATGGAACCAAGATCAAATCGATTTATGCAGTGAAAACTTAATCTCATAATATTCCTAATACATCTATTATAAGATGATTACCTTAAATCAATTTGTGCAAATTAGTCATAATTTTTAAATTATTTATTTTACTCCTTTAATAAATATACAATCTATTTTGAAATGAATGAATAAATAATTAATCAAATAAATAAATAGTTGGCTAAATACAAAGTTAATAAAAAAAATTATTGGATTAACAGTTAAGATCAGAGTAGATATAATGAAAATTAATTTTGATTTGACTTTTTTAATTATTGCTCATACGTATCTTTCGGTGCAATGAGAAATTCAAAATAACGTAGTTTTCAAAATAAATCTATAGGTTAATCAAATTGTAATGTTAAAACTTCATGAAAAATAGAAGAAAAAGATTAAGATCATCAAGCTGTCACAACTTAGATGTTTCAAATTAAATTAAAAATAGGATTAATAAAATGTTACGTCTAAATTACCCTTTTCTAACACAAGATTAAATCAAATTATTTAAAAAATTTATAAATCACTATATAATTGTATCTACATATACCTTTTAGTATGTATTTTTTGTTTTTTTTTTTAAAGTTAAGATTTAACATAATTATAAAATGTAATGAACATGCTAAACATAATAATATTCATGAATGAAATAATAGTGAGCATAGTAATAATAATAATAATAATAATGGGATAATGATGATAAAATTAATAATAATAAAAAAAAATGAGATCCTAAAAGTAAACATTAAATTAACCATTAAATATGATAATAGAATTAACAAAAATTAATAATGATAAAAAATATAATTAACAAATCTAAAAATATGGTAATTATTAGAATATAAACAAACTAAAATTACCTATAAAATATAATACAATAAAAATAATTAATTACAAGTATAATGAATAGCAATAAATAAAAAAATATAAACAGTAATAATAATAATATGAAAGAAATAATATTTAAAAATAAAAATAAAATATTAAAAAAAAACTCAATAATTTTGATTGGACAAAGAAATATATATATATTTTTTAATATATTATTAAATTATCTAAATATAGATTAATATAAATTAAGAATAACATTATAATTTATATATTAAAAAGAATATCTAATATATATTATACATAAAAAAACTGAATTAAAAATATATGTTATAAACAGAGAAAAAAATATAATAAACAAAAATAAAATCTAAGTATTGTAAATAAAAGAAAAAATCTCACATATATTTTAAATAAAAATAAATAAATAAATAAATAAAAATTTTAATATATATATATATATATATATATATATATTTATATGAATAATACGACATATACTGCAAACCAAAATTTTTTAAATATCTAAAGAAGCGTGGAAGTCTTTTATATATATATATATATATATATATATATATTCTAAAAAAAGAATTAATAATATATTATAAATATATATAAAAAAATAGGAAGATGTATGTTTTATATAAAACAAAATCAATACATATATTACAAACAAGAATGAGAATTTAATATATATTTTTAAAGTCAATTAATCTTATTCATATTACTGAATTGGGGTTTTTTTTATGTTTTCATCATAATTTTTTTATTCATATTACTGGATTATGTCCTTTTTTTATGTTTTCATCATAATTTTTTTATAGGTTGCGAAGATTAAAAATAATAATAATGATAATAATAAATAAATAAAATAAAAGGAACAGTTTTTTAAAATATTAAACAATTTTATATTTATAGTGAACAATAAAAAAAATTAAAACATAAAAGTAAACATCATTACAAAAATTAGAGCTATACTAAAAAGAAAGCATCCGTGAATAAAGAACTAGAATACATGGAGTAAGGCATGAGAATGCAGATAGAAAGTGAGGATGAAGATAATAATAACAAAAGAAATAATAAAGAAAGAGTAAAAAATACATTTTATTCAATTTATACACGACGAAACAAAATGATGAGAAAGAAGTTTACCTATGTGTGCTTCTTTATCTCCTTCCTGTCTCTCTTTCTCAACTTTGTTAAACTTCTCTTCTTTCTTCTGTTTTCTTTCCATTATTTTTTCTTTCCTTTTTCAGCTTGTTTTAGTGTTTTATATTTTTTTACTTAGTGTCTCGTAATTATCCAGTAATTCAAAAAAGTTTAGAGGTTAATTTTTATTCATGCTAATGCCCAATGTATTAATTTAATATGTTGTCATATTAGTTCATTCATGCAATTATCCAATGAACCAAATTAACTAATCTCCTGCATTAGATGTAGCAAAAATTACCTCAAATTATGTTGTTGTCCGTCCTTTCCCAGCGTTTTACGTTGCCTCTTAACATATATATATATATATATATATATATATATATATATATATATATATATATATATATATATATATATATATATATATATATATATATATATATATATATATATATATATATATATATATATATATATATATATATATATATATATATATATACTTGTCTGCGTGTTATATTGCTATTTGCTTCCATCTCTTAAAAAATCAGCAACAAGGTTATTTTTGCCTTTTATGAATTCAATTTCATAATCATGAGAACAAGATTTAGTAGTCTTATTTTCATTATATTACGCCTCCAGTAGGAAACGAAGGAAGGCTGTGTTGAGTATAGCTGAAGGAGGAAGAATGATTTGTTTTTGAAAACAAAATTGTACCTATGCATGAAAGAGGGCATAGTTTACTTCCATGACCCGGCTATATTTCGATCAAACTTATAATGAAAATAAGGGGCCTAAAGATTGGTATCAGAGCTTTGGAATTAATTAATATGAAACCTCTATCCCTTAAATTACTATTCATTACTGTTTATCGTTTACTGCTTACTTTTGATATATGCCTAGAACTGCGAAGATTATAAAGAAAGAGATTAGAAGTATAAAACAAACTTTGAAAATATTAAAGCGACCCGAGAATCTAGATCTAGAAGTTATTAAGAAACTAGAAGAACTAATAAGATATTTAAAGGACGAACTTAATGAATAATTTGACAAAAATCGAACCTAGAATGTATGGAATTAACGAAAAAGAATTACCAAACAATTCTTTTATAGAATATAATACTACTGAGGAATTAGACTGCTTATTAACACCCTTCGTCTTAGGAGGAGAAGGAGATAATTCTTTTAATCAATTAAATTGGGTAAACATGTTTTTACTAAAACAGTTAGGCTGTTATATAGATAAAAATATAAAAGAAAAGTTAGAAAACCAAAGTATAGGAGATATTATAAAAGAATTACCAAAAGAACTAGAAGAGATAATTAAAAATGAACCAACAAAGACAAAGATAAAACGATTAATTGAATTTTCTAAACCTATGGAACAGAAAATTTATGAATTAAAAATAGATATAAAAAATAATAACAAAGATTTGCAAGTAATAAAAGAGGATTTAAAAATAATAAAAAATGCTTTAGGAATTAGCGGCGTTGAACCAATAAGCACTGTCCCAACTATAAATATGATTAGAATATTGGAAGAATTAGAAGTAAATGAAAGGACAATAAGAACTCAGACAATGGATGAAAATATAAAACAAAGCAGAATAATAATGGAAGAAATAAAAAAAGGACAAGAAATAATAAACAAAAACTTATGGACAATATATGATGAAATAGAAAAGATAGAACTACTTATAACAGATGGAAGAATAATTAGTAGTGTAAATGATAGTATTCTGGGAATGCTAACAGGAAATTTAATATATCAAAAATTAAAATTTACTCTAAACACAAATTTCGCCATATCTAGATTAGATGAACATATAGATCAATCCATTTTAATATATCACAAGTTAAGCGGAATAAAATTATTAGAAAAGGCAAGAACAATCAGTATAACCGCAATGGTAGGATTAGTTTTTACGAACGAACATAACATATATAAAAAAAACCAGGGAAGAATAACAATAGAAAAAAATTTTATGCCAATATTAAAAGAATTACAATTAGAGCAAAAGAATATAACAATTCTAGAACAATTACAAATAGAATTAGATAGAACTATAAATTACAAGTCCATAATGGAGCCTAAAAGGATCATTACAAATAACGAATTAGGGCAAAGAATGATCAGAGTTAAAACGCCTTCAGTAAATATAGACATTAATCCAAGACGAAGTTTCGACTATCGTCCTCAAACGCCTATAAGTAGATCAAGATCTTTTAGCCTGATAGAACAGCAAAATTTATTAGCAGAAATACCAATAAACTCCAACTTAACAACCATAAGGCCAGAAAACTATCAAGAAAGAATAATTATAAAAGTAGAGATAAAAAAGAATGCTATATGGAAAGAAATATTAGCCTCAATAAACCCTGAGTTAATAAAGAGTTATATTGAAGAAGAGTTAACAGACGACAACTTAGAAATAAAGGAGGAAGGAGTAAAAACAACTTCAACAATAAGATTTAATAAAAGAGATACGAAAGAAATGAGACTATGGATAGAAGAAAATACTAATAAGGAAGAAAAATTAATAATAGGAAATGATATATTAGAAAAATTAAAACCTTACCGCATACATAAGGATAGAATAATGATTACTATAAATTATCAAGCTCTTGTAATTCCAAGATATCAATGAATACACAATTATTTTACGTTCTAGTAAAATTTAATTACCAAAAATACAGAGCAAGAAAATACCATGCATTAATAGATACTGGTGCAAATATAAGCGTAGCCAAATACAATGTATTACCACCAGAACTTTGGAAAAGAAAAGAAAAATCTCTAAAAATGGAAAGTGTAGGAAAAGAAATCCATATAATAGAACAAGAATCAAAAGATGTGAAAATACAAATAGGAAATTACTATAAATTATCAAGCTCTTGTAATTCCAAGATATCAATGAATACACAATTATTTTACGTTCTAGTAAAATTTAATTACCAAAAATACAGAGCAAGAAAATACCATGCATTAATAGATACTGGTGCAAATATAAGCGTAGCCAAATACAATGTATTACCACCAGAACTTTGGAAAAGAAAAGAAAAATCTCTAAAAATGGAAAGTGTAGGAAAAGAAATCCATATAATAGAACAAGAATCAAAAGATGTGAAAATACAAATAGGAAATTATGAATTAAATATAAAAGAATTAAATTTATACAATGAATCATCATGTGATATAATATTAGGAATAGACTTCTTGAGCCAATACTATCCAATGCATTTTATAGAAAAGGCATTAATTTTAACAACCCCATGTAAACATGAAGCCTGGGGAATAAGAATAACAACCCCTTATAGAAGAAAGGATGCAAATTTCCAAAGAAAAGAAAATAGTAACGAAGTTCAGTTTTTACCAAACAATAGACCAATCGAAATAAAACAAATAATGGCAGTTTTAAATATACAAAACATAATACCAAAAACTATTGAAGAAAGAATAAAAAATAATTTTAGCGAAAACCCGTTAATACATTGGGAAAAATCTAAGCCTATGGCAAAAATAGAATTAAAAGATTATAGTAAGGAAATAAACCATAAACCCTATCCCTGGACAGGAGAAAATAAAAGAGATCTACAATCATTTTTAGGACTAGTAAATCAAGCCAGGAATTACATTCCTCATTTATCAAAATTAACTTCAAAAATATCAAGATTAGCAGGAGAAACAACTAAATGGGAATGGAATGATGATAATGAAAAAATAGTAGAAAAGATAAAAATTTTATGTCAAGATTTACCAAAATTAAATATCCCTGCAAATAACGAGCAATGGATAATTTATACTGACGCCTCAGAAAATTATTGGGGTGCCGCCTTATACTATAAAGACAAAGAAAATAACGAATTAATAACTAGATATGCAAGCGGAAAATTTAATGAATCTCAAACTAAATATCATTCGAATTGGAAAGAATTTTTAGCTATTATAAAAGCAGTAGAAAAGTTTGAACTATTTATTGTAGGAACAAAATTTATAATAAAAACTGATAACACTCAAGTAAAAACATGGTTGAGCAAAGGAATAAAAAATCAAAAATTATCAAATAAAATGTTAATTAAATGGCAGACGGACATGTTTTACTATGATTATGAAATTGAATTCATAAAAGGCAAAAATAACCTTGTTGCTGATTTTTTAAGCAGATGGAAGCAAATAGCAGTATAACACAGACAAGTAAAGCTCCTCAGGAGGAAACCTGTAATACCAGTAATTCGTTCATGGAACAAGTTGGAATGAAATTTCAACTTATCGAGTTAAATATAAATCTCTGGACAAAACAAGTAACAGAGAATTTTTCAAGAATATTTAATCAAATGGAAAATTTACAATCTAGAATTGAAAAATTAGAAGGTAACAAAGAAAAAATTATAGTTACCGAAGAAAAGAAAAAATTTACAGAAATTATAAAAAACCAAGAAAAAGAAAAAGAAAAGGAAGTAGAACAAGAATCAACTTCAAAGATTTCAAAAAATGATCAATTCAAAATAATAGACAGTTTTAATTATTTCAAAAAATTAATTAATAATTTAAATCAATGTAAAATAAATATCGAAACCTTAGGATACATATCTCATTTTGCAATAAATAAAGCTGTAATTTATCCAGGAACATCTCCAAAAATTGTAAAATCATTATTTCAATATGGACTAATCCAATCAATTTATCCCTCCACCAGCATGGATGAAATAACCGAGTTACCGGAACCTTTAAAGAAAGCTGTAAAAACATATTTCGGAATAATAAAACAACATAATGTATTTATTAGATGTTATTCAACTATAGCCCAAATAAACCCAGATAAGTTTTATCACCCAATAAATTTAATCCGTTTAGGGACAACCAAAAAGCCATTTGAATACGAAACTGAAAAAAAGGAAATAATAAATGATGAAGAAGATCTCCTCAGAAACATTTCAAGAATAAGATCCCAAGATTATAATATCATTTTCCAGGAAATGGTCAGAATAATCGCTAACAGCGATGAATCTGCATGGGTTTATTATTCGAGCCCAACAACTTTAATATATTCATCTGGAAGGACTGCAAGGAACTATAACTTATTTAATCAGTTTTATGACAAAATAAAAAATAACAAAATGGAAAATCCTCCAAATACTAAAAAGAGGATCTGTCAAATTTTATCCGAATTTTCGGTGCATCAATGTAATTACTGTGAAGACAATAATGCTGAGAAACCAGCTTTTGAAGACTTGGAAATCGAAGTGCTAGACGACCTGTAAAGCTGAAAAGACTGACAAGGAATCTTATCACAATCTGCAAGAAGACAAAAGCAATCCGAGTACCTTATCTTGTAATCTTATCTTGTACTAAGATGTAATCAGAGAATCTTACCTTATCTTTTATTCAAATCGAATGTAAAGGTTTTTGAGTTCCGACCTCTATAAAAGAGAACTCATTCCCAATTAATAAACACACCTCTTACATACAATACTTCTCTCAACTCTGAAACAAATCTTTACTTTTTCGGAGGGCGAGTGTTAGGGCGAGGGCGAGCTACGAGCAGGAAGGCAAAACGCGTGAAACTAAATACTGTAAGTTTTATATTTCGATTAAATATGTGTAACTAAACTCAATAAGGGATAGAGGCGGAGTATTGATTAATTTTAAAAGCAACGAGAACAAGATTTAGTAGTCTTATTTTCATTATATTACGCCTCCAGTAGGAAACGAAGGAAGGCTGTGTTGAGTATAGCTGAAGGAGGAAGAATGATTTGTTTTTGAAAACAAAATTGTACCTATGCATGAAAGAGGGCATAGTTTATTTCCATGACCCGGCTATATTTCGATCAAAATTTTTTGAAATATTTTTTCTTTGAATATTTTTTAAATTTATACCTTGGTTTATTTCTTTTTATACTGTTGTAGTTGCATCCCCACTTTGTGTTTAGGGTTTAGGGTTTTAGGGTTTAGGGTTTAGGGTTTTCAGTAAGTTTGATTGTAAATCAGGATTTTTCCAAATAAAATTAGAAGAAAGTAGTAAAAAATATACAGCTTTTAGTACCTCAGAAGTGGTGCATCAATGTAATTACTGTGAAGACAATAATGCTGAGAAATCAGCTTTTGAAGACTTGGAAATCGAAGTGCTAGACGACCTATATATATATATATATATATATATATATATATATATATATATATATATATATATATATATATATATATATATATATATTACGAAACGATTATGAAAATGTGATTTTGATTTTTTCAAGACATGACTTTTTTCTTGTTTATAATAATAAAAAATTAAATAAATCAGATAAAGTAAGATAAATAATAATAATAATAATAATAATAATAAAATAAAATAGATAAAAAATAAAAATTATAAAAAATTAAAACTATTATAAAAATATTTACATATTAAATAAATAATAAAAGAGTAAATACAAGATAATAGAAAGGTAGATTTAATTATAAAATATTTTCAATTATTCTTCTAAATTTTATTTGATTTTTTGTTTAGTACATAAAAAAAGTAGAAAAGACAAAACAATGAATACAGTAAGAATTTAGTATATGATTATAAAAATTTAATAATAATATTTGTAATAAGAATAATAAGAATAGAGTAAATCAATTTAAATAGAAATTTATTGAAAAAAAAAGAAAATGAAAAATAATAATAAATAGGTAAATTATATAATGAGCAATAAAATATGTAGAGAAAATTTTATATTAAACTTTTATATATATATTTAAAAATTTATTTTTTTATTTGCTACAATAACAAAATTAAAATTAAAATAAATAGAACATAAGAGTTGAAAAGAAATGAAGTTTAAATTGTACTAGTGATTAAATCAATTAAAAGAAAATAGTGGTAATAAGCAAGAATTATATTAAAATAAGTAAAATATGATTACTAAAGAGAATGATTTAAGATTGAATTGGCTATAAAATTAATGATAACAGAAAATAGAGATAAATAAAAATAAACTAATTCATGAAATATTTTACAAGGTAGAAAAAATAAAATGAATAAAAATAAAATATGGTAGGCAAAATCTAGTGTTCACAGTTGCTCTTCTTTACTTGTTTCTTATCAGGGGATATTAGAATTATCCATTTCTAATATCCTCATTGTGAGCATCAATTTTTGTCCGAGTTGAGATAAATTAATTTCAATTGTTAAGGATAAATAATAAAGATAGCAAGACAAGAATAAAAGGCATGCATAAGTGAATGAACAAAACAATAAGAATAATGGAATAGCGGAAAAACCCAAATGAAAGCAGAAATAATAATAAAAGAAAAATATAACAAAAGAAAATTTTCAAAAAAAGGAGGCTGAGGGTTAGTTAAGTTAGTTAGAATTGTGGTTAGAAGATAACCATGGTTCAAGATAAATAACCCTGGTTAAGAATGAAAAAATTTTAAAAAAAAAAAGAAAAGGGAAAGATTCTGGGGGCGATTATTAGAGGCAAGCCTACTCGAAGCTTTGGAAGATTGGCTGGTTTTGGCTCTCCTTTCGCTCTGGTTCTCTGAGGCGCGCGAAGCTCCTCTTCGGATTCCCTTCCGTCTCCCGGAAATTCTCATCAAAATTCTTGATTCTTCTTTCATTCCTGTCCTCGCGCGCAATTGGATTTTGGTTCCGATTTCTAGTTACGAGTTAGCTTTCTTGGCGAGGAGGAAATCCTGATTCTTCACTTCCTTCAGGTACCGTTTCTTATACTCTACTTGCCTCTGCACGACTTGCGGTGTTTAGAGTGTTTGCTCTGATTTCTCTGAAATGCCTACACATTAGGAATGTAGAAATGCGTATGATGAGATAGTTCCGAAAGGAATCCAGAATAGGTTCAGTATATGCTCCATGAATAAATGCCAATCATGATTTGTTTCAGAAATTGAATCGTTCTTTGGTAGTTTGAACGCATGTAGTTGCTGTTATATGAGAAACGAGACTGGTAGTAGCATCCTTTTCAGCTGTAATGTTAAGCTTCATTAGGAATGATGCTAAAATGTAGCTAGATTCTTGCAAATCCATAGCATCGATGTGAATAAACTGTGAGGTCATACGCCTTGGCTCACTAGTAAGGCCACAGGGACATCGAGTCTTAAATAATGAGTTGATTCGTGCCAAAGCCAAGCATGGATCACGATTTGTTTTGAATAAATTCAAAGATATGAATCGAAGGTTGAGAACCAGTCGGTTCATCAGGTTCTGCTCATAACAGCGGTCACATTACCTTCTAGGTCGATGGCTTAATTGATAATGGCCATAGATGTACATTCTGTTCTAAAACATGATCCAATACCACTGATATTTAACCAGACTATGGCTGGATCAAATACACCAGCATTTTGACCCAGTGAGGTTCCACGGTATCCAGCTTAGCAAACAAGAGAGCAAATAATATTCAGAAACTAGGTACTAGCGCATGTACTAGGAGCTACCATATCAATATTTAGGTCTGTAAGGATTCAGGCCACTCATATCGACCCTGTTCTACAACGTTCATACCTGCCAATTTTGAAGCTACATCCAGGTGCAGTATTGGTTCTGGCTTGGATTTAACAAGAAGAGTCAAACCAGTTGATTAGGGTTAGTTTAGGGATCTTTAGAGGTATAGTAGGTATGATTGCCTGGTGCTCAAATCGGGATTCAGTAAGCTGCAACGGCACTAGCTCCCCCCAGCATTCAGGACTGTCATAAGAATTGCATAATTCTGCCTTTAGAATCTTGATCCAGATATGCTCATCTGTCTTATTCTTGTCTAAGTACATCCAGACCCAGTTCTGCAGCTTTACTTCATCTGATAAACACTGAGATCTCCTCAATGCAAGCTTTATTAATCACGGATCATGCAAAACCTATTAGTGAGCAGTAACTAAAATTGGGAATGCTCTTCCAGATCATGGTTCATTGCCACTGATCTATAACTAAGTAGTGATTTGGCTAGTCGCAGAGCACTTCAGTAGGCTAGTCGGGAGAACCTAGAAGAAAACACCATAAACAGGCACTAAAACCTTGCTGTTATAGGATCAGGTTATGCTATGGGGGTATGTACACAATCCCTTAAAGTTCTACCTGCAGAAGACAAATAAGGCCTGTCCTCAAAAGATCCTAAACCAACCTGTAGATGCCTAAAGCTTGAGAGCCGAAAGGGATGAATAGGTTGGCCATAAATCCTAGAAAGCTATCCCATAATGTCATACATCCCACTAGTTCAGACAACAAAGATTTCTGAATCTATGGGCCTTGGATAAGGGGGCCTAAAAAGGATTTCAGATCTGTCACCATTGCAGATACAACATTCTGCCAACTGAGGTGGTCTATTCAGGAAACCTCACCTGCCTATGATGTCCATAAGCCAGTTACATGAGGATTTAAATGTATAAGGCAGGATGGATACCCTGCACTGGCCCTGGACGCTAGGATGCAGAGGCAGACTGTGAATTCAGATAGGTACTTTAATCTTGATCCTTAAATTGGCAATCAAGATTCAGGGTGTACAAATAGCCATTGGTCCGTATCTATTTTCTCAGGGGCTCTCACCTGATCCTTCTAACTCTTTGACTAATGCAGGAAATAAGTTGGCTATGCAGAGGCCATGTTGATTGGCTAATGTCTAAACCCGGAAGCCAGAGAGTGTTTAAGCGAATTAGAAGGTCCAGAGAAACAAAATCAGTAGGTCGGCTCTGAGACTTTGTCAATTATGATGGCAGAATCAGCCATAAGGGATGTACATCAGTCTTGTTAAGTATGTCATAGCACTAAGCCCTTTTGTTTTGCCTAGGAGCAAGATAGGTCATCAAAAATTCAGGTCTGGGGGTAATAAAAATCCTCTGGCCCAGAACACCTTTAGAGAACAGTTACAGTTGTTTCTGGAGGTCATCAGAGTGCTAGATAGGACTAGTTGGGATTTGGTTCATTCGTCAGTTGGTGCAGAGAATCATTAGAGTCAATGTTCGGAGCCGCAGCAAAGGATACGAGTTTTTATTGTTAAACAGTTGGGTTGAGGCCTGATCCCAACAGTACCAATCTGGTAAGATGGCCACAGAAGGGTTCCTAAGGTCTGTTATAGGCACTTCTTAGGTTTTGGATTCAGATTTAAACAGGCAGTATCTGCTTATAGGCTGCTAGGGATTTCATGCCCCTCACCATGATCCTCAGGATCCGATTTGAGAACCTAGGTCCACTTAGAGAAACTTATGAACAAGAATTTTGAGCAAAGGACCTGAACCTAATTTTGTGATGGCTACCTACGAACTGTTCCCAGCCAATTGATTTGAACCCAAAGATCTAATCCTAATCTCTCACAAACATGTTCTGGGTTCCTCAATTTTCTGAAAACCTCTAATAGACCAATCTGTGAAACAGAACTACAGAAGCCATGTATTACTCTGCATAGGCTAATTTTGAATCTGGAATTAAGAACTTGATCCTAGTAGTGACAGACCCGCAGGGACCTTGCTCAACTAAGATCCCCTCCACCTACGTGGCAAATGGTCGATCCTCGAGATGGGCTTTGATTTTCTGGGAGTACATTCCCAGGTCGATAACGGTCGAGATGGGCCTTAAAACTTCTCGAAACATACAGGATACATTCAGTTAAGATTGAGTGGCATGGGGAGGTCACACGAGCACGATGGGGCGAAGGTGAAGAGACAGGCCGTTGTTGAAAGTCAATTAGACTGCTTTGTCAATAGTAGGCAGGAAGGTTAGACATTTAGTTCGTACACCCATTCTGTGATTATAAGACGGGGAACTATCTAGGGATCCAAGATGAAAGGCCGAATCAGGCCTCATGTCTTCTTCTTTGAGATAGGAAACGATGGATGTTCAGGCGGGCAAAAAGTTATGACGTAAGAATCACGCCACGAAATGAGAGGCGGGATTGATATTCTCACTAGGGGATCAGGTGAAAGAATCATCCTAAGATAGTCTATAGCATAGGCCCGGGTTGGGTGATCCGGGACGAGGAACTATACAATATTATACTGTCACAGGAGGTAACGGTGAAGTAGATCGTTTTAAGGAGTTTAGAATCACAACCTAAAGCAAAGGCCAAAGCTTGAGTTAGTTTCTTTGTGATAGTTGTTGGTTGAAGTTCCATGATTAACCACCATTCCTTCTAAACTAAACAAGGTTTATCTCGGCTCAAGCATATGAGAATCCAAACTGGTATAGAGTTTGTTTGAGTACAATACGCATGCCAAGTTTGAATATTTGATGGTAAGTAACCTAGCTAAAACCAGTACAATACCAATTCCTATGAGACAATGGTTCGCAAATTACTCTTTTATTCACAAAATGTTCCTTTATCTATGTTATTTTATTAGTCCCTATAGGAAATATCAATACGAACGAATCCCATCTGAGCAATGATCCTCTCTGTTTACGTATCTGAATTCGTGCGAACTCAAGCGTGGCTTACGACGACTTGAACTTCGCATAGATGACTTTCCCACAAATTCCTGTTTCCTTTAAAATTCCTACCCCTTTTCTCATCTAAACGAATCCCAATACGAACGGGTCTTCTGCGTGCAGCTGTGGAGGAGCTATGCTGAACTCAGCGCGGCTACGACGGCAGACTTACGCATAGATGACTTTCCACAAATTCTGTTTCTTTTAAAATTCCTACCCTCTTTCTCATCGAACGAATCCCAGTACGAACGGGCGGTCTTCTCTGTGTCATTCATGTATTTGAATCCAAATCTTGAAAACCTCAACGTAATCTTCAGACGGCTGAACTTCACGAGATGACTTTCCAGCGAATTCTGTTTTTCTTTAAAACTTCTACTTTCTTTCTCACGGAATCTCATACGAACTAATCCCAATGTCTGACAAGCGGTCTCTCTGTGTTGTATTGGTGATCTTGCGAACTCAAGTCGGCTTCGACGGCAGACCGCATGGACGACTCTCCAACAACTTCTTGTTCTTTAAAACTTCCTTATTTCTCCCCTTAAGGGAAGCTTCTTAAAAACCAGAACTACGTAGCCTTGAGTTTCCCATTGCACCAGGGAATACGTAGGAGCAGGATCAAGTCCTGTCAGGCTATTTTCCATAACCCTATTTATTTTCTACTCTATTTTAAGGGATCAAATAGTTTTCAAAGTATCACACGCTCAGTTTAAGGGTACCGTTCTTGGGAACGGGCAAGAAGGGTGCCTAATACCTTCCTTACTCGTAACCGACTTTCGAACCTAAATCTCATCCTCGAGTTAGAGTTTTTCCAAGTCTTTTTCCCTTAAATAAAAATTTGGTGGCGACTCCACTTAATCCAATCAAATTTATTTTTAAAACATTAGCGAGTTCGTCGTCTCGTCGGAATTACGGTTGTGACAGATGACGACTCCACTGGGGACTTTAGAGAGTCAAACCCATTTCAAATTGAGTGTGCAGTATGGATCCCTTCCCTATTTATTTTTCATGATTTATTGATTGTATGATTCATTTTTCTATTCATCTGTTTGTTTGTTTGCTTACTTATTCTCTGTATAACCCTAGAATAGATGAACAATAAATTATTATGCATATTTTGCGCGATTTCCCCAATTGCAGGTGTCCCAAAAATAACGTGCCCTCCACACATCATAATGCATAATCATGAGTGGGGCCCTGTACCCGGGTCTGAGCGAAACCTAGGACTAGAGGGGTCTAATGGTGTCACTTGGGATGCACGTCCCATTTGGCTATCACGAAAACTCCAGCCAGAGTGCGTCCTTTTCATAGTGCCCTGTAACTGGTAGCCTTCTCTACGGTTGCAGCAAGCACTAAGAATCGCTCTAGTAACCAATTTATCCCGGGATTATAACCCACCTTTTGTGAAAGTTCATGCATTAAATGTCCTAGTCCCGTAGGACAGGTAACCTCAAAATAGGACACGAGAAGGGCACACTTACGTCTATGTCGGTAAACCGCACTTGCCTACACATATCATGTTTAAATTTACATCGTGCATTAGAATGTAATAAGACAGTAAAAGAAAAGAGAAGAGAAAAAGAAAAAGAAGAAAAAATAAAATAAGAAAAATAATAATAATAAATGATAAAAGAAAAAAGAGAGAGAGAAAAAAAAGAGAAATAAAAAAGAAGAAAAGAGAGGAAAAAAGAAGGAAAAGAAAAAGGGAAAGAAAAAGAAGAGGTGATGCTTAGAGTAACTCTCCGGAGTTCACCCATAGCATGCTTGGTGCATATACGTCATCCCATATCAAGTTCCTGCATTTTAATATCCTTCGCATATCATTTCCCCATCCCAAGGCATTATTATTGCATACCATGCCCAACCGCTATCATCTCACATCATGCATAGCGCTCCACACCACGATGGATGTGCGCTGTCTCATGCCATATCATATCTTAATACGAGTCAGGTCAAACCCAGCATATCATTCCATATTATGCTCCCATGCATGACTTCACCGTGTCTAAATTAATGTTGTATGCTTGAATTTTTTGGCATTAATGCTTCAACTTATGTGCTTCACATTAAATTATTCGATCACACATCTAATTATTTTCTGTGTTTGTTTT
Source organism: Canavalia ensiformis (assembly GCA_026541065.1). NCBI lineage: Eukaryota > Viridiplantae > Streptophyta > Magnoliopsida > Fabales > Fabaceae > Canavalia > Canavalia ensiformis. The sequence goes on along the minus strand of JAMKYM010000845.1, from coordinate 435,777 downwards.
CTTTTGAGAGAATCATATTCTTGATGGAATCTAAGAGAGGTGAAATGGAAATTAATGTGGGGTCAGAGTTGAGGAAAAAACGTAAGATCGGGGCAGGCCAAAATGACCGATTTGTCAAGTCTGGAGCCTTTGACCAGGAAATTGCAGACAATTCAGAAGTTAGCGTTCGAAAGGAAATATGGGAATATTTTAAACCTGCTGAAGATTAGGGTGCAAGAGGAGGCCATCATAGCCACGGTCCAATATTACGACCCGCCATTGTGATGCTTTACTTTTGGGGACTTCCAGGTAGCCCCGACTCTGGAAGAATATGAACAAATCATCGGTTTTCCACTGGAAGGAAGCAAGCCCTACAATCATTTAGAACACAGCCCTTCTTTTCGAGTGGTGGCCCAATCTATCGGGTTGCAAGATAACGATCTCCTCACAGAATTCCAGGAAAAAAATTCTCTCAAAGGCTTCACAAGAGAGTTCTTGGAAAACTACCTACGATACTTGGCTGAAAATAACAATTGGGAGATATACATGGATGTGATCTCCTTAGTCATATATGGCTTGGTATTATTTCCCCAGGTCGATAACTTCATAGACCTAGCCGCAATCAGCGTGTTCTTAGCTCGGAAGAATAGATCTGAAAACCCAGTCCCCGCATTGCTTGCTGACTTATACTGCACGTTGGATCTATGTTATGGGAAGAACAAGAGAAGGGTAGCCTGCTGCTTATCGATATTTTATGTTTGGATCACAGCACATGTATTCAAGAGAAAGATGAAAGTCTAGTGTCCCATCTCCGATTTGTTGTGCTATCAGCTAAAAGAAATGAATGGGAGAGAATGGGTAGAGCACATCATCCCGGCAATGAGAGCGGGGATTAGTGTGGCGGCCAAACGGCGACAAAGGTACCGGTCATCTATCATTGCAAGGGATTCCTAACGTCCCCCTTATAGAACAAAGGGATGTATCGATACAACCCCCATCGGGACAGGTGTCAGCTTGCACCTCCATCTCCAGGGGTCCTAATAGAATGATGACTCACCTATAATGCATGCCTGAAGGGGACTTCGGCGGAGCCTCTCGAAAAGTGCGGGAAGCACAGGAGATAGTCAGGAAAAAGGAAGAGTGGGGTTAAGAAAGGTGTAACAGAAAAGAATACGGACAATGGAGTTGAAGAAAAGGTTGATTAAATTACCTTTTAAGCCTCGAATAGCCCAGTAGAAAGCCAACTTGATGCAAAGAAGAGAGGAAGATGAAATTGTCAAGAAATGAAAGCAAAATAGGAAAGCATGACCACATGAGTAATGAGCTTGAAGAAAGATTGTTGAAGGCCCAACAAAGAAAATCTTGAATTAAAAAAAGCAGAATCAAGAGAAAGACATGGAAAGTCTCAGGGAGAACAACAAAAGTCGGGAGAGAGAGCACGCAGCAAATCCAATGAATTTATGACGGCCAACAAAGAATTAGGAATAGAGCACAAGGAGACACGACTCTACAGGAAGAAAAATGAGAGATATGATTGATCAAGCTCGAGACTAAATCCATAAAGTCGGGCAGAAAAGATCGGGTGACAACGAAAGAAACCAAGCATGAGCGAGAAAAAAACCGAATAATGGACGAAAGGAGATGCTGCAACATCATATAGAAGAGGTGAATAAGCAAATCCCCAAACCTGGTAGCGGGAATGGGGGCACGGAGTAGACGAAGAAAGATGGAAGGTTATCGAGGTAATCGGAATGCAACGGAGAGGGGCATCGGTGACATCCCGGGATGAGAGTGCGTGGTATAAAGACAGTAGACCATTGGACTAAATGTTTGGGGAGGCTGGCCAGCACAACAAATATGGCCGATTGAAGAAATCCCACCATTGCTCAAAAACGGAGGGAAGCACGTTACATCCGCTCCGTACCCAACGAAGTCGAGAATTTATCCACTTTTGTAAGAACTGATTTTAAGGATGAAAAAATATATTGTTCTAGCGAGAAAAAAGATGGACGGGAGAATGCCTGAAACTTTGCTGAATGAAAATGCGACTCACATTAATTTTACGATCTTTGCATTAATTTCCATTTCATGCTCAAAGCGCTCGGTGAATAAACGATGCCTATCTCAGACAATCCGATCCTTCATATTTTAACTTAAAGTTAATGTTTCGCTTGTTTTGATTTATAATTTACTAATGTTAAAATTTTGGAGAAACACAAATAGTAGGCTCACGCTTTCCTCGGCATCCCATACGCACGCGGCTCTCGAACAAAAATGATGAGCGAGCTAGAATCCCCCGAACGAAGAGCGAGAAACGAAGTGGCTGACTTTGAAAAACGAGGTAGCTAAATTGATGAATGCTGGAAAAAACGGAGGGACCTCGTTGGAGAAGCGGCGGTGCGGTTAATGTTTCTCGACCTCTACACATCAATGTGGATCAAAATATGGTGTGCCACTGGCTCGCACCCATTCTGTCCGACACACAACAAGCTCGGTATTTCCATAAATCCGGGTGAAAATCCTCACACCTACCCCCTGGAAACTTACCCCCACATCCTCACCCACACCAAGCCCTCCCCATCAATTACCACATAAACCCTACCCATATCCATCACAGACAAACCTTCTGTCTCTTTCCCTCAAAACACCATCCCTAATTACACCTACATGAACAACCACCTCCAGAATCCCGCATACTCAGTCAACCACACATCCCTTTACACCCACACACCACCACACCCCATCCTTATGGTCACCTTACCACTCGACCAAACCTTTATCCTCCCCCGACAGGACAGGCAGGAAATGAAAACCAGGAAAATCCTTCAGGCCAAGAAGCCCATCTTAGCGGCAAATGGAAACATTTGGAGGAAAGAGTCAAGGCTATTGAGGGCAGTGGTTACGGGATGACAGATGCTTCGAACCTTTGCTTGGTCCCTGATGTAGTAATCCCTCCCAAATTCAAAATACCAGAATTTGAAAAATACAAGGGGACGGGCTGCCCAAGAAGACATTTGACCATGTATTGCAGAAAAATGGCTACCTCGCCCCACCATGATGATAAGCCCTGCGATTCATTGCTTCCAAAACTGACCTCACGGGGCCTTTGGGTTGGTTGGTATACGCAGTTGGAAAGGGCGTATGTCCGCTCTTGGAAGGACTTGGCCGACGCCTTCCTCAGACAGTATAAATACAACATCGAGATGGCCTCTGACAAGACCCAATTACAGAATATGATTAAGAAGGAAGAGGAGACCTTCAAGGAGTATGCACAGAGGTGGAGAGAACTAGCTGCCCAAGTTCAGTCATCCTTGTTTGAATGGGAGATGATAAGCATGTTTATGGAGACCCTCCCGGCTCCTTTCTATGATAAGATGGTGGGAAGTGTTTCCGCCAATTTCTCCAACATGGTGTTGATCGGATAACGCATTGAGAGTGGCTTGCGCCGAGGGCGAATTGTCAATAATACAGTCGGCAATGTAAACACGAAAAAGCCAACCAATAGTTCTTGGAAGAAAAAAGATGGAGAAACTCACCACGTTACTTATGACCTGCATCGTCCGATGAACGCACCACACCCCGACTATCGAGATACCATATCCACCTGATATCCGCCCGAGTATCCATCCCAATACCCTCGGAAATGGTAGCTACGGCTGACCTAACTACCAACCACCCTATCACCTCCTGCCTTGCCTTCAGGCCACGACCCCATACATAGCCTAGCCACCACAAGCCATGCCACCTCCATCACAAAAAACATGGAATCAAAACACAGCCCAAACACTAACCAACCTCAAAAAAGGCCAAATAATGAAAGAAAGATCCTGCAATTCGATCCAATACCCATGAGCTATACCGACTTGCTACCCCGATTGTTCCAAAACTCCTTGATAGCGCCATGCCCATGAAGCCATTGGAACCTCCCGTGCAGAAGTTGTATGACGTGACAAAATGTGACTACCATCTTGGGGCTGTAGGACGATTCACCCGGCGAGGGTGAAATACAGTCGAGCTTGATAAATGAAAAATGGCTGGTTTTGAGAAAGATACTCGAATGTAGGGGCAATCACGTGACCATGCGGGGCCATCTGTAAATGTCGGGCTGACCTCGAAATAAATATGTCATGAGGCCTTCCCGGATGTCCCAGGCCATTGGTCATCAAATACAGGGGACACATTACTCCAACCCCAGTGGGTTAAAACCTGTAACAATAAAGGTCCACGGGCCCTTCCCATTACCATAGCGACAAAGAAGTACCTTGGAAATACGATGTAGAAGTTTGGAAGGAAAAGCGGAGAAGACAAACCTGAAGGTACCATTGACTCCAATACCAAATGTTGTAAATATAGCTGTATTGGTGGTATGACAAGGAGTGGCGCATTTACACTCTAGAGAAGAAAGAAAGGAACAATGATGCGGTGAGCGATCTTGGCTTAGGTCGGGCCAGGCAATCGAAAAAAGAGACAAGGTAGAGGAGGCTAAAAACCCGTCTCGATGAAGAGCTGTGAATTTTAAAGATGATAAGGCAAACGAATACACGGTAGTCGGCGTCTGACCGTATGCCGGCAAAGATCTCATTCTAGGACTTTTGATGAACTACGAAGCCTCGGGAGGGTTAACTGAAGATACTCCTTGACTCATGTGGTGCATAACATCGGTGGAGAAATTTGAGGGCATCGCGAGCAATATAACAGCCAATAATTTCCTCACTTTTGACCATGAAATACACGAGAAGAAGGGGCATAACAAAGCTCTCCTTATATCCATAAAATGTATGGACCACATCCTGGCAAGAGTGTTGATTAATAACGGGTCATCCTTGAACGTAATGCCTAAAATAACTCTGTCCAAGCTGCCGCACGGAGTTTCCTAGTTAAGGACAAGTTCGATGGTTGTTAGGGCATTTGACGGATTCTCGGAGGAAGTCATAGGAGAGATCGATCTTGCGTTCGATCCGGGCCAATCATCTTTAACGTAACCTTCCAAGTGATGGACATCTTGCCGCATATAGTTGTTTATTGGGCAGACCCTGGATACATTCAGCAAAGAAATTTGTGCCATCAAGCTTGCATCAAAAATTTGAAGTTCATCACGGGCGATAAGGTGATTATCGTCTCGGTTGAGGAGGATTTTTTAGTCGACAAACCCACCAACCCTCCTTATCCTCAAGCGTGAAGAAGCTCTAGAAACACCGCTTCCAGCCACAGGAGATTGCTAATGTCACCTTTATTAAGGAAGGGAAGTGGTAGGAGGCCAACCTCGGCCTTCAAGCGCTATTAATGATGGCCAAGATAATGTTGAAAAGTGGGTTTAAACCCGGAGGCAAACTAGGGCAAAATGAAGAGGGATTGGTCCAACCCCTACAGTTGAATAAGAATAAACGCCGATATGGGTTGGGGTATAAGCCTACTAAAGAGGATAAAGAAGGATGGAAGAGGGTCCCTACGTCACTATCGAGAGGATTTTCACAGATGGTAGGTCGAAGCCCAGATTTGTGGCCATGTTGGATGGAGGAAAGATGATGCCCGCAGTGATGATTTAGTAAACGGCTGCCACTGGGCAAAGAGTGAGCAATTGGGAGACAATCGAACTTTCCATGACTTTTAATTCGGTCTCAATGTAATTCTGTAATTGCCATACATTTTTGGAAAAAATAGAACAATATTGTGTACACATTCTAATCAATATAATACAATTGAACTTTCCTATGATTATTTTCTCTTTCTTTTTCCCAATACCCCTGTGTCTCACTTCCGTTTCACTCATTTTTCCATAACGCAGATCCAAAAATAACCCACTTAATACCGGTCACGCTAGTATCGTATCAAGCAATTTATTTGTCTCGATAATCAAGCGGACGAAGAAATTGAATTTGTGCGAACCTACGAAGAATTACTCGGGTTGATAGACAGAGAATCCAAGTCCATATAACCTCACGAAGAGTCTACCGAGCTAATAAATTTGGGGACGAAGAAAATAAGAAGAGGTAAAAATAGGCTCGTTCATCGAGGGTGATAACAGCTCTATTAATGGCATTACTACGTCGGTACAACGATATTTTGCCTGGTCTTACCAAGATATGCCGGGTTTGCGATACGTCATCGTCGAGGACAAGCGCCCTTAAAACCGGATGCCCACCGGTTAAACAAAAATTAAGGAGAATGAAGCGAAAATGTCCTTGAAAATTAGGGAAGAAGTGAAAGCAATTCGATCTTTGGCTTTTATTTTGTTGCAAAATTACCGGAGTGGGTTACAAACATAGTACTGTCCCGAAAGATGGAAAAGTCTGAATGTGCGTAGATTATAGAGAGACTTGAAACTAGGGTAAGCCCAAAGACGATTTTTAGTTACCTCATAGACGTCTTTGATCGATAATAGGGCTCGGTTCTCATGCCTTTTCGGTTATAAGCCAAATTAAGATAAAGAAGATATGGAGAAAACTACCCTTCATTACGCATGGGGGAACTTTGTTCTTTACAAGGTCATGCCTTTTGGTTTAAAAATCTTGGAGCCACCTATCGAGGAGCCATGGTGGCTATTCCATGACATGATCTGAAAGAAATTGAAGTATCGTGGGGCGACATGATAGCGAAGTCGAGCAGAAAATGATCACTTGAAAGATTTGCAAAAATTATTCGAAAGACTCGAGAAATTCAAATTGAGGCCGAATCGACCAAATGTACATTTGGAGTGAAGTCGAGGAAATTACTAGGGTTCATCGTTGTGAACGGAGGATTGAAGTCGACCCCCAATGGTCAGAGCTATATTAGAGATACCCGCCCATGACAGAAGGAGGTTCGAGGATTCCTAAGAGATTGAACTATATTGCTCGGTTCATATCTCAACTAACGTTCACAATGACAATTTTCAAGCTCTTGCGCAAAAATCAACCCATGGCGGGATGAAGATTGTCAAGAGGCATTTGAAAGGATGAATCCACCTATCGGAGAACCCACCGATCCTCGTACCCCCAGTGTTCGGAAGACCTTTACTCATGTACCTGACAGTGACTGATAAATCCATGGGGTGCGTGCTTGGCCAACGAGACACATCGGAAAGAAGAGCAGCGATCTATTACTTGAGCAAAAAGTTCACCAATTATGAAGCAAAATACTCCTGTTGTTGGAGCAGACACTTTGCGCACTACTTGGGCAGCACGTCGTTTGAGACAATATATCTTTGAGTCCACCACCTGGTTGATATCCAGGATGGACCCAATCAAATATATTTTGAAGCCGCGTACGGAAGGTCGCTCGGTGGCGAGGTTTGCTATCGAGAATATGATATCATATAAATGACGGCGATCAAAGGTAGCGCCCGCCGATTACACAGCTCGACCCCACTGAATGACTACCAGCCTATGCAGCATGAATTCCCCGATGAAGATCTGCTGGCAGTGTATAGTCTGGAGAAACAAAATACAAAGGAAAAATGGACGATGATGTTCGATGGTGCTTCAAATATAATTGGCCATGGCATTGGAGTCATATTAATTTCCCGAGGACCGATGTACCATCACCAGATTAACCTTTGATTGCACCAATAATGTGGCAGATCACGAGGCTTGCATAATGGGGATCAAGCGACAATTAGGCCGACGTCAAACATTTGCGGGTTCGGCGATTCAGCCACGATTATTCATCGAGATCAAAGGAGAATGGGAAACCGGGGATGCGAAAGTTAATTCCGTATCAAGCCCATATTAGGGAATTGTTGGAACACTTCGAAGAGATCTTATTTTCTCACATACCCAGGGAGGACAATCAGCTGGCAGATGCCTTGGCCACCTTATCTTCCATGTTTAAGATTGACCGCGACGAGGATATACCTCTTATCCAAATTCAACATCGGGATCAGCAAGCTTTCTGTTAGTCGGTCGAAGAAGAGTCAGACGGTAAACCATGGTACCATGACATAAGGCGTTTCTTGAAAAATAGGGAATATCCCGTTGACGCCTCGGAGAATGACAAGAGAACCACTGCGCCGGTTGGCCTGAAACTTTTCCTTAATGGTGAAATCCTCTCAAAAAGAATCACGATATGATTTTGCTCGAGGTGTGTGGATCTTGTGAGAGGCCAACAAAATCGTGAAAGAGGTCCACGAGGATCCTTTAGTACCCATTGCCAATGGACACGCCATGGCGAGAAGATCCTCGGAAGCGAGGGTATTATTGGTTAACCATGGAAAATGGCTACAAATACACCAAGACTTGTCAAATGCGGACATATCTAACAATGTCAATGCACCATCTCCTCTCTCGAATGTGTTATCTTCACCATGGAACACATTTGCAATGTGGGGTATGGATGTCATCGGACCAATTGAGCCCAAGGCTTCCAACGGACACCGATTCATACTAGTGGCCATAGACTATTTTACCAAGTGGGTGGAGGCGGCTTCTTTCGTCAGCATAACCCGGAGCGTGGTAGTAAGATTCGTGAAAAGGGAATTAATTTCGATATGGGTTTGCCAAATAAACTCATCACAGAGACAACGACACCAACTTAAATAACAAGATGATGAAGAGTTATGTGATCAATTCAAAATCCGGCATCATAATTCTTCCCGTATCGACCAAAGAGAATGGGGCGATGAAACGACCAATAAAAATATCAAGAAGATCGTTCGGAAGATGGTGCTAACATACGAGATTGACGTGAAATGCTCCTTACATCTTCATGCCCTCGCACTTCGATTGCATCTACTGGGCAACTCCATTCTCACTCGTGTCTCGAAATGGTGTTGTCCTTCTATTGAAGTAGAAATCCCTTCACTAAGGATTTTAATGGAGCGAAATTAGAAGAAGCGAGAATGGGTCCAACCCAGGTGGATCGTTAGGAAGCCTCATCGATGAAAAAGGAGTGACAACCAATGTGCCATGAGCGGCTTGCAAAAGAAGGATGAAGAGAGCCTTTGAAAAGAAGGTTCATCCTCGGCGGTCAGAAGGTGATCAGTCAGCCTCAAAAAGTGAATGTGACACAAAGCATCGCAAGGCGATTGGGCTCCAAATTACCGGGGGCGTGCGTGGTTGGAGAGTTTTCTCGGGAGGGCTTTAATTCTGCAGATATGGATGGAAAAAGATCTACCTAACTTGACTAATTCGAATCTTGTAAAAAGGTATTATGCTAGAGATACGAAAAAGGCAAATCGGAAAAAGCCGCTGGGTTGAAAACCGCAAGAGCAACCTAGGAAAAAGTTAAGGGCAAATCGAAAAAACCGCTAGGTTGAAAACCGCAAGGGCAACTAGGCAAAAGTTAGGGCAAATCAGAAAAAAAGTCCGCTAGGTTGAAAACCCGCAGGGCGACCTAGGCAAAAGTTAGGAAACGAAATCAGAAAAGCCCGCTAGGTTGAAAACACGCAGGGCGACCTAGGAAAAAGTTAGAAGACAAAGAAAAAAAAGCAGCTAGGTTAAAAAAAACCCACAAGAGCAAAAGTTAGGGCAAATCGAAAAAGCCCGCTAGGTTGAAAAAGGCAGCGAGGGCGACCTAGGCAAAAGTTAGGGCAAATCGAAAAGCACATGGAATTGAAAACCGCAAGGGCGGCCTATCAAAGCTAGGACCAGAAAAGCATGAGAGCGATCAGAGACGAAAACAAAGGAAAAAGCCGCAAGGAAGACAGACTAACTAACCAGACCCCTATTTGACACTGGGGCAAATCTATGGAAAAGGCGACAGATTTTAGTCAGGAATGATTAGACCTTGCCGACACCAGGACAAATGGGTAAGAAAGGAAATGATGTAGGGACAGTGCGCACAAGTTCGGACCAACACTGGGGCAAATTCCAGTTTCTTAAGAAGCTAGATTGTTGAGATGGAAGATGTTGCGGAAATACGATACTAGCGTGAGCTTCGGTCAAGACCTCATATCTCTCAAATCTGCGCCTTCTGATACATCTCAATATATCAAGACCCAAATCTTCTCCCTTACTTCCGCTTTTACCCAATGTTAATTGTATCATCATGGATCAGATATGTGTATAAAATTTAAAATCGCGTTTATAAAATGGCAATTACTTTATTTGAGACTACATTAAAATCATGTTTGGTTTGGGAATGTCTTCATGACTAATAACTCTCCAATAATCAAAGTCATGCATTCAGCATAGTCGCAGGTTGGCTGAATTCGTTGGCATAGAATAAGAGAAGACAAAGTCTCTGATTCTTGCTCGTTCTAAACTTAGAGAGCGTGCTATATGAAACCAAGGAAATCCAAGTCCGCTAATAAAAGTGGGGAATCTGTTCTTTAAAACTATCAAACAATATTTAAATTCTTGCTCAGCCTATTTAGGCGCTGCATTTTTATTTTCTGCATCTTGGCTTATTCAGGCCCATCATGTTTAAATTCTTGCTCATCCTATTTAGGCATTGCATTTTGATTTTCTGCATCTTGGCTTATTCAAGCCCATCATGTTTAAATTCTTGGTCAGCCTATTTAGGCACTGCATTTTAATTTTCTGCATCTTGGCTTACTCAGGCCCATCATGTTTAAATTCTTGCTCAGCCTATTTAGGCATTGCGTTTTAATTTTCTGCATTTTGGCTTACTCAGGCCCATCATATTTAAATTCTTGCTCAACCTATTTAGGCGCCGCATTTTAATTTTCTGCATCCCGGCTTATTCAGGCCCATCATGTTTAAATTCTTGCTCAGCCTATTTAGGCTCTGCATTTTTATTTTCTGCATCTTGGCTTATTGAATTATCATGTTTAAATTTTTGCTCAGCCTATTTAGGCATTGCATTTTGATTTTCTGCATCTTGGCTTATTCAAGCCCATCATGTTTAAATTCTTGGTCAGCCTATTTAGGCGCTGCATTTTATTTTCTGCATCTTGGCTTATTCAGGCCCATCATGTCTAAATTCTTGCCCAGCCTATTTAGGCGCTGCATTTTAATTTTCTGCATCTTGGCTTATTTAGGCCCATCATGTTTAAACTTCTGCCTAGCCTACTCAGGCGCTGCATTTTAAATTTTCTATATCTTAGCTTAGTTAGGCCCATCATGTCTAAATCCTTGCTCAGCCTATTTAGGCGCTGCATTTCAAATTGTCTGCACCTCGGCTTATTCAGGCCCATCATGGCTAAATTTTTATTTAGCCTGTTCAGGCGTTATATTTTCAAATTGTCCGTATCTCAGCTTAGTCAGGCCCATCATATCTAAATTTCGCCCAACCTATCCAAGCACATTCAGTAAATTATTGTGGGCCTAGCATACGCAGGCCAAAATCCTCGTGAGGAGACGACCTTTCATTCAAAACAGTGAGAGCATGTCTTGCCACACGATAGCGACAAGACAGATAACATCCATGGGCTCTCACCTCGGACAAAGTCTGCTCACGTCTTTACTCACTCCTAGCCATGATGATATCGAGGAACACATCCTTTATATTATCCGCTAGGAGATGAGTAAAGAGGGGAAAACTGTGAGCATCAATTTTTGTCCGAGTTGAGATAAATTAATTTAAATTGTTAAGGATAAATAATAAAGATAGCAAGACAGGAATAAAAAGCATGCATAAGTGAATGAACAAAACAATAAGAATAATGGAATAGCGGAAAAACCCAAATGAAAGCAGAAATAATAATAAAAGAAAAATATAACAAAAGAAAAATTTCAAAAAAAAGGAGGCTGAGGGTTAGTTAAGTTAGTTAGAATTGTGGTTAGAAGATAACCATGGTTCAAGATAAATAACCCTGGTTAAGAATGAAAAAATTTTTTAAAAAAAAGAAAAGGGAGAGATTCTGGGGGCCATTATTAGAGGCAAGCCTACTCGAAGCTTTGGAAGTTGGCTGGTTTTGGCTCTCCCTTCGCTCTGGTTCTCGGCGCCTGAGAATTTCTTGATTCCCTTCGGGTCTCTGAATTCTCATCAAAATTCTTGATTCTTCTTTCATTCTTTGTCCTCAGCCTGATTGGTTTGGGTTAGATTTCCGATCACGAGTTGGCTTTCTTGGTGAGGAGGAAATCCTGATTCTTCACTTCCCTCAGGTACCATTTCTCATACTATACTCGCCTCTGCACGACTTGCAGTGTTTAGAGTGTTTGCTCTGATTTCTCTGAAATGCCTACACGTTAGGAATGTAGAAATACGTATGATGAGATAGTTCCGAAAGGAATCCAGAATAGGTTCAGTATATGCTCTATGAATAAATGCCAATCGTGATTTGTTTCAGAAACTGAATCGTTCTTTGGTAGTTTGAACGCATGTAGTTGCTGTTGTATGAGAAACGAGATTGGTAGTAGCATCCTTTTCAAGCTTCATTTAGGAATGATCTAAAATGTGGATTCTTGCAAATCCATAGCATCGATGTGAATAAACTGTGAGGTCATACGCCTTGGCTCACTAGTAAGGCCACAGGGACATCGAGTCTTAAATAATGAGTTGATTCGTGCCAAAGCCAAACATGGATCACGATTTGTTTTGAATAAATTCAAAGATATGAATCGAAGGTTGAGAACCGATGGTTTAATGGGTTACGCTTATAACGGCGGTCACATTACCTTGGAGTCGATGGCTTAATTGATAATGGCCATAGATGTACATTCTGTTCTAAAACATGATCCAATACCACTGATATTTAACCAGACTATGTTTGGATCAAATACACCACGGCATTTGACCCAGTGAGGTTCCACGGTTTCGACTTAGCAAAGCAAAGGGAAAGCAAAATAATATTGAAACTAGGTACTAAGCATGTCTAGGAGATACCATATCAATATTTAGGTCTATAAGGATTCAGGCCACTCATACCGATCCTGTTCTACAACGTTCATAGCTGCCAATTTTGAAGCTACATTCAGGTGCAGTATTGGTTCTGGCCTGGATTTAACAAGAAGAGTCAAACCGAGTTGATCAAGTTAGTTTAGGGATCTTTAGAGGTATAGTAAGGTATGATTGCCTGGTGCTCGAATCGGGATTCGATTTACTTGACGACTTCCCCCACTAGCATTCAAAAATTTTGTCATAAGAATTGCATAATTCTGCCTTTAGAATCTTGATCCAGATATGCTCATCTGTCCTATTCTTGTCTAAGTACATCCAGACCTAGTTCTATGACATACATCCCATCGATAAACAACGAGATCTCCTCAATGCATGCTTTATTAATCACGGATCATGCAAAACCTATTAGTGAGCAGTAACTAAAATTGGGAATGCTCTTCCAATCATGGTTCATTGCCAGCGATCTATAACTAAGTAGTGATTTGGCTAGTCGATGTGACACTTGTTAGGCTAGTGCGGAGAACACAGAAGAAAACACCATAAACAGGCACTAAAACCTTGCTGTTATAGGATCAGGTTATGCTATGGGGGTATGCCACACACGATCCATGCAATTCTACAGGAGAACAAATAAGGCTGTCCTCAAAAAGATCCCTAAGCTCTTTGTAGATACACAAAAAAGCTTGAGAGCCGAAAGGGATGAATAGGTTGGCCATAAATCCTAGAAAGCTATCCCACAATGTCATACATCCCACTAGTTCGGACAACAAAGATTTCTGAATCTGTAGGCCTTGGATAAGGGGGCTAAAAGGTTGGATACTGTGCCATTAACCGAGCTGTCACACTTGGCGAGGTGGTCTATTCGGGAAACCTCCCACCTTTGATGTCCATAAGCCGGTTCGAGGATTTAAATGTATAAGGCGGGGATGGATACCTGCTGTGGCCCTGGACGCTAGGATGCGGCGGGCGTAATTCGAGATAGGTAACATCTTGATCCTTAAATTGGCAATCAAGATTCAGGGTGTACAAATAGCCATTGGTCCGAATCTATTTTCTCAGGGGCTCTCACCTGATCCTTCTAACTCTTTGACTAATGCAGGAAATAAGTTGGCTATGCAAATGCCATGTTGATTGGCTAATGTCTAAACCCGGAAGCCAGAGAGTGTTTAAGCGAATTAGAAGGTCCAGAGAAACAAAATCAGTAGGTCGGCATAGGTTCTGAGACTTTGTCAATTATGATGGCAGAATCAACCATAAGGGATGTACATCGGTCTTGTTAAGTATGTAGCAACTAAACCCTTTTGTTTTGCCTAGGAGGCAGATAGGTCATCAAAAAGTCAGGTGCGGGGGTAATAAAAAATCCACAGCCTAGAACACCTTTAGAAACGATTCTGATTGTTTACGGAGGTCATCGAGTGCTAGGCGAGGACCCGGTTGGGATTTGGTTAATTCGATCGGTTAGTCGAGACAATCATTGAGTCGATGTTGCATGACAAAGGATCAAGTTTTATTGTTGAACGATTAGTTTGAGGGCTGATCCAGCAGTGATCACGGTAAGATGGCCATAGAAAAGTTCTAAGGTCTTTGTGGCCATTTTTAGGTTTGGTTGATTTAAGCAATTGATATCTGCCTATAGGCTGCTAGGGATTTCATGCCCCTCACCATGATCCTCAGGATCCGATTTGAGAACCTAGGTCCACTTAGAGAAACTTATGAACAAGAATTTTGAGCAAAGGACCTGAACCTGATTTTGTGATGGCTACCTATGAACTGTTCCCAGCCAATTGATTTGAACCCAAAGATCTAATCCTAATCTCTCACAAACATGTTCTGGGTTCCTCAATTTTCTGAAAACCTCTAATAGACCAATCTCAGGAAATAACGAAGGCTATGTATTATCACATAGGCTAATTTTGAATCTGGAATTAAGAACTTGATCCTAGTAGTGACAGACCCGCAGGGACCTTGCTCAACTAAGATCCCCTCCACTTACGTGGCAAATGGTCAATCCCTCAAGATCTGGCCTGATTTTCTAGAATTACCTGTTCCCAAATTCAGTAATGGTCAGATAGGCCTTAAGGCTTCTCAAACATACCTGGGATACATTCAAGGTTAAGATTGAGTGGCATAGGAGGGTCACACGAGCACGATAGAACTGAGTGAAGAGACAGGCCGTTGTTGAAAGTCAATTAGACTGCTTTGTCAATAGTAGGCAGGAAGGTTAGACATTTAGTTCGTACTCCCATTCTGTGATTATAAGACGGGGAACTATCTGGGGATCCAAGATGAAAGGCCGAATCAGGCCTCATGTCTTGCTGAGATAGGAAACGCAGTAGATCAGTAGGCCGGGCAAAAAGTTATGAGCAGTAAGAATCACGCCACCAAATGAGAGAGTGGGATTGATATTCTACTGCAGGATCAGGTAGAGAATCATCCTACCGGAGATAGTCTATAGCATAGGCCCAGGTTGGGTGATCCAGGACAAGGCTATACAATATTATATCTGTCTGGGAGAGGTAATAGTGAGTAGATCGTTTTAAGGAGTTTAGAATCACAACCTAAGGCAAGACCGAAACGCGAGTTAGCTGCTGTGATAGTTGTTGGTTGAAGTTCCATAGTACAGCACACCATTCCTTCTAAACTAAACAAGGTTTATCTCGGCTCAAGCCATATGAGAATCAAACTGGTATAGTGTTTGTTTGAGTACAATACGCATGCCAAGTTTGAATATTTGATGGTAAGTAACCTAGCTAAAACCAGTACAATACCAATTCCTATGAGACAACTGTTCGCAAATTACTCTTTTATTCACAAAATGTTCCCGCCTGTCTATGTTATTTTATTAGTCCCTATAGGAAATATCATCTGAACGAATCAGATACGAGCAATTTGTCCTCTTCATTGCTTCAATTCACCAACTCAAGCGTGGCTTACGACGGTTGAACTTCGCATAGATGACTTTCCCACAAATTCCTATTTCCTTTAAAATTCCTACCCCTTTTCTCATCTAAACGAATCCCAATACGAACAGGCAGTCTTCTCTGCTGTTCTGTATTAGAATTTGTGCGAACTCAAGCGCGGCTTACGACGGCTTACGACGGCTTGAACTTCGCATAGATGACTTTCCCACAAATTCCTGTTTCCTTTAAAATTCCTACCCTCTTTCTCATCTAACGATCCCACCACAACGAGGCGGTCTTCTCTCTTGTTACGTATTTGAATTGTCTTAACTCAAGCGAAACACGATGGCTTGAACTTCACGCAGATGACTTTCCAACGAATTCCTGTTTTCTTTAAAACTTCTACTTTCTTTCTCACGGAATCTCATCTGAACTAATCCCAATACGAACAAGTAGTCTCCTCTGCTGTTCCGTATTTGAATTCGTGCGAACTCAAGCGCGACTTACGACGGCTTGAACTTCGCATGGACGACTCTCCAACAACTTCTTGTTGTTTAAAACTTCCTTATTTCTCCCCTTAAGGGAAGCTTCTTAAAAACCAGAACTACGTAGCCTTGAGTTTTCCATTGCACCAGGGAATACGTAGGAGCAGGATCAAGTCCTGTCAGGCTATTTTCCATAATCCTATTTATTTTCTACTCTATTTTAAGGGATCAAATAGTTTTCGAAGTATCACACACTTAGTTAAAGCGTACCGTTCTTGGGAACGGGCGAGAAGGGTGCCCAATACCTTCCTTACTCGTAACTGACTCCCGAACCTAAATCTCATCCTCGAGATAGGGTTTTTCCAAGTCTTTTTCTCTTAAATAAAAATTTGGTGACGACTCCACTTAATCCAATCAAATTTATTTTCAAAACATTAGCGAGTTCTTCGT
This sequence comes from Canavalia ensiformis, assembly GCA_026541065.1. NCBI lineage: Eukaryota > Viridiplantae > Streptophyta > Magnoliopsida > Fabales > Fabaceae > Canavalia > Canavalia ensiformis. The sequence continues at coordinate 419,243 of JAMKYM010000845.1, read as the reverse complement.
CTCGTCGGAATTACGGTTGCGACACTCATAATAGAAAACGAGTAAAGACATGAACTCTGATTTTGCCTAACAAATGAAGAGTCCAAAACTAAAGGTATACATAGTATGTTTTTTTATTTTTTCTAAAAAAAGTTTGAAGAAGCAGTTTTTTTTTTTTGCAAGCTAAATTACGTGAATAACTGAAAGAAGGTTGTTCATACCTAATAAACAAATGAACTATTTCAAAAATTAGTTGAATATGACCTTGAAAATATGGAAAGTAAGAACAACAGAACATATTAATTGGATATGAGTCATGTAGGATGTAGAAGAAATCAAAGATACAATCTAGATTAACTAGCTATGAGCCAAATGGATGTAGAAGCAAAAATAATGCAAACCAACTGGATATAGATTAGACAAAAAGCAATTAAATAAGGAAATAAATAAATTGTAGACCTACTAGATATGAGTCATACAAATGAGAAAAAAAGAGATGATGTAGACTAACTTGATACAGGTCAAGTAGATGCAAAATAAAAATAAATAAATAAATAAATAAAATAAAAAATAAAATTAAAGACAATGCAGATCTACAAGATATGAGTCGTACAAATGCGAACAATAAAGATGATGCAAACCAACCTGATATAAGTCAGCTATAAAATTAAAGATACTGTAGACCTATTGGATATGGGTCATACAAATGCGAACAAAAAAGATCAAGCATACCAACTTGATATGAGTCAAGTATAAAATTAAAGATACTGCAGACCTATTGGATATGGGTCATACAAATGCGAACAAAAAAGATCATACATACCAACTTGATATTAGTCAAGTAGATGCAGAAAATTAAAGACAATGCAGACCTACTGGATATGGGTCATACAAATGAAAATAATAAAGATGACGTAGACCAACTTGACATGGATCAAGTAGATGCACAAAGTTAAAGATAATGCAGACCTAATGGATATGGGTCATACAAATGCAAACAATAAAGATGATGCTGACCAACTTGATATGGGTCAAGTAGATGCAGAAAGTTAAAGATAATGTAGACCTACTGGATACAGGTCATACAAATATGAAAAATAAAGATGATGCTAACTAACTTGATATGGGTCAAGTAGATGTAGAAAGTTAAAGACAATGCAGACCTACTGGATATGGGTCATACAAATGCGAAAAATAAAGATGATGCTAACCAACTTGATGTGGGTCAAGTAGATGCAAAAAGTAAAGACAAAATAGACGAACTGGATATGGGTCATACAAATACGAAAAATAAAGATGATGCTGACCAACTTGATATGGGTCAAGTAGATGCAAAAAGTAAAGACAAAACAAACCAATTGGATATGGGTCATACAGATGCGAAAAATAAAGATGATGCTGGCCAACTTGATATGGATCAAGTAGATACAAAGAATAAAGACAAAACAGACCAACTGAATATGGGTCATACAAATGCGAACAATAAAGATGATACAGACCAATTTGATATGGGTCATGAAAATATGAACAATGAAGATGATGAAAACCAACTTGATATGAGCCATGCAAATGTAAAAAGTGAAGATAATGCATATTGAGTATTTTATGATAACTAATTAAATAAAGAAATGTGTAAAACCAACCAAACCCAAATCATTGATTTGTTTTGAAAAGAATACATAAAAAATAAAAACAAAAATAAAATAAAAAATTAAAACTTTGTTAAAAGAATGCCTTAGGAAATTGATTAGAGATGACTTCTTGTATAGAGGACTAAATCAACTGGCCTGGAAAAAAGGAGGTTTGACCAATTAGACTATTATTAACAACACTATCCTTCATCATACTGTTGAGCTGGTTTTATGATCTCCAAGCCTCATTCGCCCTCAATTTCTTACCTTGATTCCGTGATTTTTACTGAGTCACACTGACATATCATTCAAAATGAAACCCTTGGATTGGACCACTTGGAAGGCTGTTATTAGTATTGCCAAACCAGAAAGTTAACTTTAATTATTTTACTTGAGACGATTAATTAAACAAATAGCATCAATGAATGAATGAAATTGTATTTGACAGGAAGGTAAACAATGGTGAGGATAATGACAAAACATTTCGAATTTTATTGGTGTATATTGAACTATACATGAGATATTAACCAGGATGATTATAGGGTTACAAAATGGTGTAAACACTCAATTATGTCCGAGGTCCCCATTTAAAATTAATTAGTGAGTAAACCTGAATTTAAACAATAAGACTAATGAATAGAGAATAGGAAACAGAAAACAAAGAAAAACAGACAAATAGACAGAAAAATATAAACCACGAAAATCAAATGAAAGAAAGATAAAAATAAATAGTAAATAGATAAAATAGACACAAGAAGAAATAATAAGAACTCAAAATAAATAAAAAATAAAAAATAGAAAACAGAAATAAATAAAAAAGAAAAAAACCAATAAGGGGGTAATAAAGAAAAAATAGTATTAATAAAAAAAACTCAAATAATAAAGGAAAAAGAAATAAGATAGAATTAAAAAAGAGTAATAATAATAATAGAAAAAGAAATTATAAAAATATATAATAAAAATTGGAAAATAATAAGAAAAAGCATAAAATTGAAAAATAAATAAAAAGAAGAAAAATAATAAAAGAGAAAAAAAATAAAAAAGAAAAACACAGCAAAATAAATAACCAAAAATAAATAAATATTAAAATAATAAATAATAAATTAATGAAAAAATATGAAAGAAATAAAAACAACAAATATTAATAAAATAACAATAAAACAGAAAATGAAAAATAATAAATAATAATAGATAAATTAATTAAAACAGAATTAATATAAATCTGAAAAAAAAGTAAATAAATAAATTAAAACAAAATCTGAAATTGAAATAAATAAAAACAAATCTGAAATTGAAAAAGAAAAAACAACAAAATAGAAACGGAAAAACAGAAGAAATAGAATGAAAAAGAAAAAAGAGAAAACAAAAAGTGATCGGGATGTACGTACGCATTTAGACAAGTGTGGTGTCGTCAAGGTTGGAGAAGTCTCCATTCTTCTAGATCGGAGACATAGAAGCAAGAAGGTGGGAAGAATTAGACCAGGTCTGAGGGTGGCGATTGGGGGATCCGTTTGTTTCTTCGTCCAAAGGAACTAGTTCTGTTCTTGCTCGATATCTCTGCTTTAAGCTTCAAGAAGCTTTAAAATTTTCCAGGTCATACATATTCGAGGAAAGATTTAATGAATTTCCAGTTTTGTGAGAAAGGACCCTTGATATAGAAACAAATATGCGTAATGGCAGTTGACTATGTCTCTATTCTACATCTTCCTTGTTTGAACCCCTCCCAAATATGATGTGTGTTATCGTCTGCATGGATCAATATTAGCAGTAGCATTTCTTAGAATAGGGGTTGGATACTAAAGGAGTAGCAAATGGTAGAGTTCCAGTACCCATACATGTACCTAACAAAGGCATGCAGAAATTGAATGAAAGAGTAGTGCACCCATTCATCAAGCCTGTGAATGCGCTTGCTTGCGGGCAGATACTGGGAAGACCTCAGTCCCAAGCCACAGTGTGTGGGATTGGCCAAGCTTCGACTGCAATTCCAGCCCAGAATCATGTCTGTATCATGCAACTCCTCAAGCCGTAATACAAGGCCCGTTGATAGATATCTTGTAGAACTAGTCGCTGATCTCTAGGAACTGCAGGCTTTCTATAGAATAGACAGGCTGGACCAAGAAGGTGGGGTCTTCGACACAGCGTATGGCAAACAGAGTTGGGAGCAGAGCAAATGAAAGTTTTCAAGGCTTTACGTGCCTTTCAGTTGCCAGCGTTATGGAGGTCTCTTTGGCTACATGAATATGAGCCATAAATGCTTGTGTTATGGCATGTGATTAATCCAGTTCCTTGAGACATACTGGCCTCAAATAGAGACGAATTTGGCTCTCGAAGTTCTAGTTTGGACGCTACAAGACAAGGTCGTGGAGATTAGCTAAGATAATGGCCATAAATGGTAGACGGTGCGTGCAATATAATTTCATCGTCATGAGCCACAAAAAGGAGTTGAATGTCAGTTTCTATACAAGGATGAAGCAAGAGAAAGCCATGTAGGTTCATGCAAGGTCTGACTCACATTGACAACAAGGAAGGTGTTAAGGACAAAATCGGGTGGGCCCTATGACATGATATTTGGAAAAATGATATCCTAGAATTGGCTTCATGCAAAATGGTAGTGGCAACTTGTGAAACTTAAAATCTTGATACAAAAGGAAGAGGGCCCAACAACATAGAGTGAATGACCAATAGTAGTGTTTGAAGTAGAGAAGGATTATCTAAAAGACTCATTCGAGTTGGTTGACAAACCGAGAAGAGAGAAGTGGGGCACGAGTTTGAACCCCCCTGTAACTTTTTTTTCTATAAAGGGTAATCAAACCTGGATTCCTCATATAGACATAATGGCAAGAAACTACAACTAAGGCTTGGACGTGGTCCAGTGGCTGAAGACACTGCTACATACCCAAGGCAGGGGATTCGATCCCTACGTGAGCACTTTTTAAAAATGATATCCTAGGGGCATCAACCACTTCCTAAATTGGTCACATTATTTGCGATTTTTCAAGTTTTAAACGAATTTTTTTATTCAAATCCAATTTATTTTTTTCCTCAAGTTTTAAGCAAAATTCATTTTGTTCAGATTCAATTTATTTCTTTTCCTCAAGTTTTAAACAAATTCATTTTTGTTCCAAATCAAAATTAATTTTTTCCTCAAGTTTTAAACACAATTCATTTTATTAAAATCCAATTTATTTCTTTTCCTCATGTTTTAAACAAATTCATTTTTGTTCAAATCAAAATTAATTCTTTTCCTCAAACTTCGATTCAAATTCATTTTTATTTCAATCAAAATTAATTCTTTTTCTCAAACTTCAATTCAAATTCATTTTAGTTCAAATCAAAATTAATTCTATTCTTCAAGTTTCAAATAAAATTCATCTTAGTTTAAATCCCATTTAATTTTTCCTCAAGTTTTAAACCAAGTGCATTTTAAATCAAATCTATTTTCAATCAAGTTTATTTCAAATCAAGTTCTTTCCTTTTTATCAAGTTCTTTTCAATTTAAATCAAGTCTAGTTATTCCCCTCCAATTTGAAATCAAGTTTGTTTCAATTCAAATCAAGTCTAATTCTTTTCCTCAAATCTTGATGTCAAATCCATTCTTTTTGGATCAAGCCCAAGTCTTTTTCTACCCAAGTCCAAATTCAATTCAATAATTCTAGGTCTCGCGCGATGAATCCTAAGCACGAACTGGTAGCTTTTTCTGCTGTTCGATGTTTAGGAATTCATATGGGTCCCAGTTCAGTTGTAGTTGTCTTGGACCCTGTGCATATGTGGATTAAGAATCTTTTTGTAAATAATTTCAAGAAAAAAACTTAATTTTGGAATCCGTAGTCTCACGCGATGAACCTTAAGTACGAACTGGTAGTTTTTTCTGCTATTCGATGTTGAGGGATTCGTATGGGTCCCAATGCAGCCGTAGTTGCCTTGGACCCTGTGCATACGTGGAGCAAGGATCCTTTTGTAAATAATTTCAAGAAAAAACTTCATTTTGGAAACCCTTAGCCTCACACAATGAACCCTAAGCGTGAACTGGTAGCTTTTTGTGTTGTTCGATGTTTAGGGATTCATATGGATCCCAGTGCAGCCGTAGTTGTCTTGGATCGTGTGCATGTGTGGAATAAGGACTTTCTCCAAAATATTTTTCAAAATAATCTGTTTTCAAATACCTCCGAAGGTCAAGCCTTGAAACCAGAACTATGTAAGCCTTGAGTTTCCTATTGCACCAGGGAATACGTAGGAGCAGGATCAAGTCTTGTCAGGCTAACCTCCCTGAATATATTTATTTTCACTCTAATTAAAGGGATCAAATAGTTTTCAATTGAATCACACACTCAGTTTAAGGGTACCGTTCTTCAGAACGGGCGAGTGGGGTGCCTATCACCTTCCCCACTCGTAACCGACTCCCGAACCTAAATCTCTTCCTCGAGTTAGGGTTTTTCCAAATCTTTTTCCCTCAAATAAAAATTCAGTGGCGACTCCACATAATCAATAAAAATCTATTTTAAAATTTTAGCGAGTTCGTCGTCTCGTTGTAATTACGGTTGTGACAGATGGCAACTCCACTGGGGAAATTAGAAAGTCAAGCCCGTTCAATTGAGTGTGTACTGTATTGATCCCTTCCCTATTTATTTGCATGATTTAATTTCTTGTTTATTTATCTGTTGTTTGTCTTTTTATTCGTTGTACAACCTTAGGGTAGACGAACAATAATTTCTATATATATCTGTTACAATTTTCCCAATTGCTGGAATCCCAAATATTTGTGTGCCCTCCATACATTACATTAATGCATTTCATCTCACGAGTGGGGCCTTATACTCCTGCCCAAATGCTTCCAGATGTAGGATCTGCAGGTCACTTTGGGGCTTACGTCGTGTTTGACTATCACAAAAATCCTGGCTAGAGTGCGTCTTATTTGTAATGCCCTACAACTGGTAGCTTTTTCTGCTGTTGTGGCAAGTATTACAAACTGGAACTTGGATCTAGTAACCTCTTATGCCTTAGGATTACAAACCACCGTATGAGAGGTTCACACATTTTTAGGCCATAGATCCTTAGGACAGATGACCCACGTTGGAGGCAAGGAGGGCCCACACCCCTTTCGTGATGCAAGACTCATGTGCTGCTCACAGTTTGAATTGAATCACCCAAGATGGCTAAGAAGAAAGGGAAATCTGAGATTGGGGAGATACAAAATCAAGAAAAGAAAGTTAAGTATAAACCCAAATTTGAAAAATGAAATCAAGAAAAATCAAAATAGAAGGAAAAATTCCTAGGGAAAATTGGAAAAATACTTTTGAGAATACTGAAATATAAAAAGATTCAAAAGGAGAGAAAATGAAACTTCAAAAACCTAAAGAATGCTTTTTAGAAAAAATTTTCAAACAAAACCGAAGGTTTATAGCAAAATAAAAAAATACCAAAAAACATTAAATTGTCAAAAATCAAGGACAAGTAAATAAAGCAACACTAGATTATTTTCGAAACAGTAAAATTTCAAAACTCCAAAATTATTTGTGCATAGTATAACATTCATTTATTCATTCATTCACCAAATAAATTTATCAAAGAAAAAAGAGATTTTGAAAGTCATTCCATACCTTTCATACTCATTGAAACATAAACATCTTTATCATTCATGATTTTTGCATTCAAACTATTTCTCAAAAAATTAATTTTTAACTTTAACAGAAAAATTAGAGAAAGAAAGCTTCCTCGACATCCTTATAGGACTCGAACACAATCGAGAATCATGGATGAGTTGGAAAGACAAAACGAGGAGTTAAGAAATGAGGGCAAAACACTGAAGGAATAGATGGCTAGGCTAATGGAGGTCATCCAACTGACGAAACAGAAGGATAATCTGGGAGAATCAACTGACCCATCATATCCTCCTGGTTTCAATCCACAAAACCCTTAACCATTAACCATACCTCCACCAATCGAAGGAGTTCATTATGGGTTTTCTCATGGGCATGTACCCTTATCCAGCCAAACACAAACCCAAACACATAATCTACCTTCAAACCCCACCTCACAAGCCTACCAAATAGCTATTGGGGCAACGAATCCTATGTTCACCCAAGGGTCGCACCCTATATACATACCATCTTCTCATCCTCACACCATGCCAGGAGAATACCCAAACCATTTAAAGAGGATACTGAAAAATGGAAAACTCTGGGGGAAAGAATTAGGGAAATTGAAGGAAGTGCTTATGATGCCAGAGAAGCATCTGATTTATGCTTGGTCCCAGATATGGTCATCCCTTCCAAATTCAAGTTTCCTGAATTTTAAAAATATCAATGAACTAGCTGTCCGAGGAATCACTTGACCATGTACTGCAGCAAGATGTATGCCTATATGCATGATGATAAGCTACTCGTCCATTTCTTTCAAGACAGCTTAACTGGAGTAGCTGCCAATTGGTATACTCAGCTAGAACGGACGCACATCCGTTCATGGAGGGATATGGCTGAAGCCTTCCTAAAACAATACCAGTACAATATGGAGATGACCCCAAACCGAACTCAGCTTCAGAATATATCCAAGAAGGGAGACGAGACCTTCAAACAATATGCTCAACGATGGAGGGAGTTGGCAACTCAAGTACAACCTTCATTATCCGAGAAAGAGCTGGTCAACATGTTCCTCGACACACTCCAAGATCCTTTCTATAAAAAGATGATCGGTAATATGACCGCAAGCTTCTTCGATGTCATCATTATTGGAAAGAGGATCGAAGGTGGCATGCATCATGGAAAGATCGCGCAAAAGCCTACTAAGGCAATCAATGCTTCCAATGGATCCGGGAAGAAGAAGATAGGAGAGACGTATAATGTGGCTTCTGGTCAAGGCCAATCCACTCCACAGATGGCACCTTATTGTCCAGCTGGCTTCCAACCACCACCACACACACCTTACAGACCATATCCTTACATCGCCACCACCTACTAGACACCATACCCACCAACCTACAACTACCCTATGCAAGTTCGGCCATCAACACATGTACGACCCAAACACAATCCATGAGATAGAATCCTAACCAAAGCTAGAAAAAGGAGAAGAAACCTGTCCAATTCGACCCTATTCCGATCTCTTACACTGAGCTGCTCCCCCGTTTAATTCAAAACTCTCTGGTGGCTCCTTATCCTCTAAAACCTTAAGAACCACCATATCCTAAATGGTATGACGCAAACACCAGATGCGATTACCATGCAGGGTTCATTGGTCATTCCACGAAGGATTGTCTAGCGCTGAAGCGTAAGGTACAAAACTTGATTGATGCAAAATGACTGGATTTTGGGAAGCTTGCTCCTAATACATAAAGTAATCCATTGCCGAATCATGAGAGCTCATCAACTAGCTGAGAAATAGGAGCAGCACAATGAGTTTCCTGGTACAAGCTGATCATCCAGGATTTTTCATACTTTTCAAAGTCAATCTTTTGCATATAAATTTCAATGAGAAATATAAAAATTACATTTTTCATATTTCTTGGGCATGTGCCTCACATTATTGGTTTTACCTCTTAAATCTGCCATTTCTTTTCATCATTCAACCCACTTCTTATTCTGCACTGTCGCAACCGTAATTCCAACGAGACGACGAACTCGCTAAAATTTAAATAGATTTTGGATTTAATGTGGAGTCACCACCAAATTTTTATTTAAGGGACAAAGATTTGGAAAAGACCCTGACTCGAGGATAAGATTCAAAGTTCGTAAGTCGGTTACGAATGGGGAAGGTGTTAGGCACCCCACTAGCCCGTTCCAAAGAACGGTACCCTTAAACTGAGTGTGTGATTATTTAAAATTGTTTGATCCCTTTAATTAGAGTAAAAATAAATAAATTGATGGAGGTTAGCTTGACAAGACTTGATCCTGCTCCTACGTATTCCCCGGTGCAATGGAAAACTCAAGGCTTACGTAGTTCTGGCTTGATTCGAAGGCTTGACCTTTGAAGGGTGCTTGAATTTAATCTTTGGAAATGAATGGTGCTCGAAGGCTTGACCTTTGGAGCTGCTTGAAAAGGGATATTAAAAAAATGGCTGAAGTCTTTTGAACATAATTTAAGGAGAATCCTTAGTCCACATATGCACAGGGTCCAAGACAACTACGGCTTGCACTGGGACCTACCCATATGAATTCCTAAGCATCGAACAACAGAAAAAACTACCAGTTCGTGTTTAGGATTCATCGTGTGAGACTTAGGTATTCTAAGATGAAGTTTTTATTGAAGTTATTTGAAAGGGATTCTTAGTCCACATATGCACAGGGCCCAAGACAATTACGGCTGCACTTGGGACCCATATGAATTCCTAAGCATCTAACAGTAGAAAAAGCTACCAATTTGTGCTTAGGGTTCATTGCGTGAGACCTAGAACCAGAGAATTTTCTTGAAAATGATACAGATAAAGAGATAAATGAGCTTAAGTAGAAAAAAGGATTGACTGATTTAAACTAAAGAAAGGAACTTGATTTCAAAAAACATTTGATTGGAATAGACTTGATTTGAAATGAAAAGAATTAGACTTGATATGGGTTTGAAAGAGGGGACTTTGATTTAAAGGAGGAACGTTTGACCTCTAAGGAAGGAGAATTTAACTTGATTTTACTTGAAGAAAAAGAGTTTGATTTAAAATTAAATTGTTTGGCTTGACAGGAAGAATGATTGAATTTGACTTTATTTTTATGGGATTAAGGAATGACTCGAAGGGAGAAGGATTTAGATCAAGGTTGATGAATTAGTCACAAAAAGGGTGATTGGAAATTTTGGGGTTTAATTGGAATTTTGGGAGATTGAGGGGATTAGTTGCAATTTTGAAGAATTTGAGGGTCTAATTGTAATTTTGGAGAATTGAGAGGCTCAATTGCAATTTTGAAAAATTGAGGAGTTTAAATGGAATTTTAAGAAGTACTTGGGCTCACGTGGCTTGGGAGAGGCTTGGTGGCTCATTTGGCTTGGGGAAGGGCTCGATGGCTTTGATGGCTTGGGATTGGGCTCACGTGGCTTGGGAGAGGCTTGGTGGCTCATTTGGCTTGGGGAAGGGCTCGATGGCTTTGATGGCTTGGGAAGAGGCCTGGTGCTCATTTGGCTTGAGAGAGGCTTGGTGGAGCTTGCGGCTTGAAGGCTCGACTGCTGCTTGAATATTTGAAAAGGAAAAACTACCTCCAGGGGGATTCGAACCCGCGCCCTGGAGGCATGGACCGCAAGCAATACCACCATGCCACACTTGTGGTTGAGTTTATAATGCCATTATTTTAATTTAAGCCATGCTTGATCTGTATTGAATTAAATTAACAAAAACTGCATGCCGTGGGACTCGAACCTGGGGTTCTGTGAGTCATAGGCAACATTCCTTTCCATTGAGCCAAGCTCAAGGCTATGTCTTTAACTCTTCAAATTAAGTTATCAAGGTTCTGCATGGTACTTGGACTTCCTTGAAATTTCATGCACGCATAAGATAGGTTCTGCATGGTACTTGGACTTCCTTGAAATTTCATGCACGCATAAGATATCCCTTAGAGTACCATTTTCCTACTTTACAGACCCTGGTAGCATCACTCACAATTTTGGTCTTTCATTGTTTGTGAACAAAGCTGCAGTATGCATTCTCCCTATGGCTTGATGATGATTCGCTCGTAGGTGTAGATTAATTAACTCCCAGCTCATACGCTTATTTATAACGTCGGGAACTAGGACCATGCCGCCTTATTCGACTTGCCCTCTTGTTGGACCATTTATTCTGATGCTGATCGAGTTGCAAGAGTTGCTGCCTACAATACTCCTTCGCTGGTGCAAGTGCAAAACAGGTTTATCATTCCATGCATGTTAAATGCAAACCGCATGGGTGGATTTAGTTGCAGCTTGGTTCAAGCCAACCTCTCTGATGTTTGTTGAGTTCCCGTTCATTGCATGTATGGTCGACGTGCGTGGAGCGAAATTGGAATACAGGGGAGAACAGGGATCGCACACCCACTGAGTTGGATCTCATATTTATAATTTGGCTAATGTAAACACCTATGGCCGCATGAAATCTCTGATGATCACATCAGGCACTTTCATGTAGATTTTGATGCACACGATACCCAGATTTCTGCATGCTTATGATCCATGCATCCACGTTCAACAAGAACTACACTGACCCTTGTGTATCAAGTTATAATAGAATTTTCACATTAATGACAAACTCCCTGATCAAGATCATGTCTTTTTGAAAGTTCTGTGTATGGATATATCTCGCATGCTTAAGAAACTGGCCATGCCTCCAGGACATTTGTATCTTCTGTTATTGCTTTCAGCAAGTAATAACAGCTTAAGAATTACATCTAATTTTGAATTCTAATAGGCCAATCTAACTCTCAACTTAAAGCATATTGTCGCACCCCCAACTTTCATCTTGAACCAAATGTCAAGTCCTAGAGTTCTTAAACAAGAAAGTATGTAACGATACCAAAAATTTTTAACCAAGAAATGGTGCATCTAAATCTGGACTACCATTCAAACAAATGTAGCTATCACGTTCAAGGATAAGTTTACTATGAGAACTGGTTATGGTATATATTAATAGGTTAGGCTTTAACGTTTTTGAGTTAGAGGTAGAAGGAATTATACAAACCTGTTATTGAGTCGATGGAGTACCTATGCCTACATACTCGTACTTGAATCCATAGGATTGATCTCGTCTCCTAGCTTGTGAGAAACGCAATCACAGGATTGAAATCAACATCAAGGCCATGGAGGCAGAAACGACTCCTCCCTTGTGTCCAGCCTAATGCCTATGCCTTCATTCTTTTTCAGTGCTTCCGATGGCTAAACTCGGTGCCCCTGCATCCCAAAAACGGCTTCACTAGAATGGATTCCCTACTCGGATCTCTAACTTTCTCCCTTCTACCGCAAGCATGCATCTGAGAGACCATGGGACCCACCTCTCTTTTTCAGTTTTTTCTCCTCCCCTGCTGTTTCTTTTTTTTCTTCTAATTCGGTTTTTCCGTTTTAAAATTTTGTTTTTCTGTTTTGAAAAAATCTTTTTCTGTTTTTTCCATTTTTACTTTTTCTTTTTACTTTATTTATTTCTCTATTTTCTGTTTATTCTTTTTTCTGCTTTTTCTTATTTTGTTTTTATTCTATATTTATTTATTTATTAAGTTTCAGTCTTTTTTCTATTTTAATTTTGTTATTTTTTATTTCTAATTTTAAAATCTGTTTTTTTCTTTTTATTATTAATTATTAAAGTTGTTTTATTTATATTTTTCTGCTTTTTATTTATTATTTATTTATGCTTTTCTTATTATTTCAGTTTTATTATTTTTCAATTATTATTTTCTAGTTTCTTTTTTCTTGTTATTCATTAAGTTATTTATTTATGAATTTTTTTTAATTAATTTTAAAATGGGGTCTCAGACATAATTTGGTGTTTACATGCACCCAAACAATTAAATACCTATTGGTGACAATGCTAATGCTGTAATAAATAATCTTGAACGTCTTATTAATCAAGCTCAAAGAAAATTACATAAGGAAGCAGAACAAGCAAAACCCAACCAAGGATTCTAGATCACCATTCATTCCTCTCAAGGAATGTCTTATAATAAAATATCTCGCTGGACCAAAGTTCAAATCTAGGAAAAATTAGGGATGATAAATAGATCCGCTGAATTGAAAGTCAAAACAGTCCAAGCAAGACCCAATAGATATCTTGCAGAACTAGTCGCTGATCTCTAGGAACTGCAGGCTTTCTATAGAATAGACAAGCTGGACCAAGAAGGTGGGGTCTTCGACACAGCGTATGGAAAACAAAGTTAGGGAGCAGAGCAATGAAAGTTTTCAAGGCTTTACGTGCCTTTCAGTTGTAGCGGTTATGGGGGTCTCTTTAGCTACATGAACATGGGCCATAAATGCTTGTGTTATGGCACATGATTAATCCAGTTCCTCGAGACATACTGGCCTCAAACAGAGACCAATTTGGCTCTCAAAGTTCTAGTTTGGATGCTATAGGACAAGGTCGTGGAGATTAGCTAAGATAATGGCCATAAATGGTAGGCGGTGCATGCAATATAATTTCATCGTCATGAGCCACAAAAGGCGTTGAATGTCAGTTGCTGTACAAGGATGAAGCAAGAGAAAGCCATGCAGGTTCATGCAGGGTCTGACTCACATCGACAATAAGGAAGGCGTTAAGGAGAAAATCAGGTGGGCCCCACGACATGATATTTGGCAAAATGATATCCTAGAATTGGCTTCATGCAAAATGGCAGTAGCAACTTGTGAAACTTAAAATCTTGATACTATAAACACTCAATTATGTCCGAGACTCCTGTTTAAAATTAATCAGTAAATAAACCATAATAAATAAAATATATGTAAGCGAAAAACAGCAAAATAAATAAACAGAAGGAATAAACAGAAAATAACAGATTAAAAAAGAAAAAACAACAACAACAACAAAGAAAGAGAAAGGTTGAGAAAAAATATGAATAAAAATAATGATAATAAAAGGAAAATAAAAGAAAAAATATCAATAAAAGAAAAAAAAATTATAATAAAAACAAAAAGTAAAGATAAAAGAATAAAGACGAAAAAAGAAGAAGAAATAATATATAATAATAATAATAATAATAATAATAATAATAATAATAAGAATAATAATAGTAATAATGATAACAGTAAAGATAAAACAAATTATAGTGAGAAAATATCTGGAAAATATATAATAATAATAAAATAAAATAATTAAAAATAAATAAAAAATAATAAGTAAAAAGGAAATTGAAAAAGAGAGAAAACTTGAGAAAGAGCGGGAATGAGAAAAGGCGGATGAATAAATGATATAAAAAGGAACTCTTGGTTCAGAAAAAGGGTTAGAAAGATCAGAGAGGACCAATTGGATTTTGGAGAATTCTTTCACTGGATCAGAGGTGAAAATCCCAGACTCTCCGCTTCACGTCACTAGCGTCGGATTCTTCTTGGAGCTTCGGTTGCACCACTTCTCCTATTCCAACCAAGACCTATCTTTGTTACGGCTCCGCACAGATTAGCACTCTTATCTTGTTTGGTCGCTTTGATTGATGTGTTCGTATACCTGGTAACCAACGATCAATGGATGAATAAAGTACGACATTCTAAGATTGAGTTTAAATGTATAAAGAAAGTGTGAACCAAAGTGATTCTTGGTGAAGATAAAGTAATGTAGAAATTGTCTTTAGATCGGGAACTTATAGCATGAGAAATCTTGATCTCTACGCTCAAATTAAATGCGGAATTATTAGGAAATTGTTTTAGGTTTGGTATAACTTAAGACCGCTACGCTCAAATCAAATCTAAAGTCATTAGGAGAACCTCTGGTAAAGAATAACCTAGATATCCGATCCTCCCTAGCCAAATTACAACAGTCCAAACGATGATAAAATCTTGTTTGAGATGCTCTGGGAATAAAAATCCTCGAAAACAATAGTTTCGGCCCTTTAATCAGATCAAAATAGGTGGTAAGCCATGAATCAGGGAGACTATTAATGGTGTTGACTAGAAATAGAGTGTAACAAGAACGCTGGGCTCCACAACAGGGCGTAAGTAACCCCCAAAGATGACCTCCAGGGTATCCCTGGAGAATGTAGTTATTGGATCGTCTAAAAGCCTGGGCGGCCATTGAAGATGCAAGTGCATGGGAACAATGATTAGGAACCAAGTGTTGATTAAAAATCCGACCTCATTATAGGCTCTGTTTCAGGAGGTTCACATTTCCTCTAGATGCCCTGCCTTGAAGGGGAATGAACCTCCAAAACCAAGATTGCAACGAATAGAGAAAGGGAGGGTTCTCAGCATCGATCTATATGAATCTCAAGAGATCACCATTTAATATACAACTGGGTACGGCGCTAAGGACACCAAGGCTCTCCGTGGTGAGGAATGAAGGTGCAGCTACGTCGAGGCCAGAGTCCTAGTAAAAGAGGTCACTCAACATTTCAATTGCTGTCCCTGATCGAAGAACGAGGGTGCACAAAGATATGGTAGCATGATTAAACCTCTGAAAGATGGAGCATGCAAATTCGACTCCCCAAACATGCACGCGGTTAAACAGAGAGAATTACAAGTCCCTTATGATTGTGAAGTGTTCGGTAGTCCACATGCATGCTATACAGAGTCGAGCATTCCTTGCATGGAGAGGTTGTGGTAGGATCATGAAGACCACTGGGTTGAGCTAATTCCTCGTGCCCATTAACGACTGAGATAGAGGGAGGCAATTTTGGTGTCTCTCATGTAGGCGAATCCATCAACTAAAGGAATTGTTGTAATGATAACCCCAACCGAACACTTGAAGGTCTAGATCACGGACGGGGCCCTCAAACAGAGTCTTAGTTTTTCCCTTTGCAAGGGGAGTCATTCAGAGAGCAGAGCTACAAGCAACTCCATGTTGCTGCCAAGTTGGGCCATGAAAATTTTAGCTGTGCCAGGGTGGTTGGCGCCTAAGGAAGGTCGAGCATACCTATGAAGGAATGGAGGCCAAGGTGGCTGCACGACTCTCTGATATGGTTGCACAGGTCTGCCTACAGCTCATGGATTAGGGGAGGTCCTTTCGCCTGAGTGGGAACATCCAGATAGTAAGAGATTTAGCTCAAATATACGTTGGAGCCGTGAATCCTGATACTTCGACCCCTGATCGTGCTTGACCAGCAAAGGCATGCAGAAAGGAGGTGAATATAAAGTGGGGCCTAGCGAGACAGTCCATGCAAAGTGAAAAACGGTCTCGCCTTTGTCATACACTTATGTAAAATCGAAGGAGTGTAAGCCATAAAATTCTAATGGCCCCAATGGTTGGAGGCCTAGCTTATAACCCCCTCGCCTACGCTTCGAGCCCAACGTCCCACACTTTTACTCAAAAAGAACGTCATTTCATTATTACAACTCAGCCCTCACACTTTCACTAATTACAACTCAGCCCTCATACTTCCACTAATTACAACTCAGCCCTCATACTTTCACTAATCACAACTTAACCCCCTATACTTTCACTAATTACAACTCAACCCTTACATTCCTCGAAATTGCAATAAAGCCCCTGCATTTCTCCAAATTGCAATTAAGCTCCTGTACTTCCCATTATCCAAATTTAACCTCCACATACTTTTCTCCCCAAAATCATCTCTAAAGTACGACCAATTCATCTTATTACTACTGCATTTTTTTTTCAATAATAATAATAATAATAATAAAATTCTTTTCAAAATTTCTTGGGATCAACAGTCTCACGCGATGAACTCTAAACAGGAAACTGGCAGTCTACACTGCTGTTCGATGTTTAGTGGTTCGTATAAGCCCCCGTGTAGCCTTGGCTGCCTCGGACCTTGTGCATGAGTGGACTGAAAGTTCCTTAAAAAAATATATATAAAATTCTTTTCAAACGCTTTGGGTTCCACAGTCTCACACGATGAACTTTAAACGGGAAACTGGCGGTCTACACTGCTGTTCGATGTTTAGTGGTTCGTATAGGCCCCCGTGCAGCCTTAGCTGCCTCGGACCTTGTGCATGAGTTGACTAAAGGTTCCTCCACAAAATAAAAATCTTTTCAAAATGTCATATTCCTTCTAGAGCCCTTCCGAAGGTCAAGCCTTCAAACCAGAACTATGTAAGCCTTGAGTTTCCATTGTAATGGGAATACGAGGAGTAGGCGAGGATCAAGTCAGTGGGGCTAATCTCCATCAATCTATTTATTTTCTCATTAATTAAAAATCAAACAATTTTCAAAAATCTCACACACTCGGTTTAAAGTCTCATTCTTCGGAGCAGGCGAGTGGGGTGCCTAACCTTCCCCACTCGTAATCGAGAACCTAACCTCTTCCTCGAGTCGTGTTTTTTCAAGTATTTTTCCTTAAATAAAATTTGCATGTCGTCATATCAATCAATAATTTTAGCGAGTTCATTGTCGTCAACCGTAATTTCGAAGCAGATGACGAACTCGCTAAAATTATGAAATAGAATTTATTTGGTAATGTGGAGTTGCCACCAAATTTTTATTTAAGGGAAAAATATTTTGAAAAACCCTAACTCGAGGATGAGATTTAGGTTCAGGAGTCGGTTAAGTGTAGGGAAGGTGTTAGGCACCCCACTCTTTGTTAAGAATCAGCACTGCCCTTAAACTGCAGGATTATTTGAAAATAGTTTGATCCCTTAATTAATGTGAAAATAAATAGGTTGATGGAGGTTAGCCTGACAGGCCTTGATCCTACTCCTACGTATTCCCCGGTGCAATGGGAAACTCAAGGCTTATGCAGTCCCAGTTTTTGTTTGACCTTCGGATTAAGTTGAAAAGAAGTATTTGGATGTAAATGAAGCTCGAAGGCTTGACCTTCAGAGCTGCTTGAAAAAAATATTTGAAAATGGCTAAAGTATTTTGAAAATATTTTAAGGAGAATCCTTAGTCCACATATGCATAGGATCCAAGACAACTACGGCTGCATTGGGATCCATATGAATTCCTAAACCCAGAACAGCAGAAAAAGCTACCAGTTCGTGCTTAGGATTTTTCGTGTGAGACTTAGAGATTCTAAAGTGGAGTTTTTGTTGAAATTATTTACAAGAGGATTCTTGGTCCATGTATGCACCTTGGGATATGCCTTTCTCCTCTGCATGGGCCTCTTTGCATGCATAAGACGTCTGAACTCTAAGCATATGGATTTGCACTTGATACCCAGCCTTGGAGAAGGAATTGGACGTATGAATTTGAATGGCTTTATCTCAGTTTCTTGGCCACTGGAGCGGAATCTGCGTGGTTCTGGGTGCAATCTAACCAGCTGCACTAGGTTTCTATAATGCTTAATGAATATGGTGAAAGCCTCATGACCAGAGTTAGTGACAGGTTGACAAGCTTTAAGCCACACGTGTGGGTAGTTTCTAGTAAGGTTTCGTGGGCATGGACTACATATTAATTTTCATGGTCAATCAAAAGGCTCGCCCAGCATCCATATAAAGTTACCATGCACGTCTCAACTTTGGTCAAGGGTTCATTGATCAATGATGGTATTGGCTTATCAAGGCCCCCTCTCTCGCTGGGAAACTCAAGGCTTACATAGTTCTGGTTGGTTTTAAAGGCTTGACCTTCGAGGTTGCTTGAGAAGGAGTATTTGGAAAGGAATGGCGCTGGAAGGCTTGACTTTCGGAGCTGCTAGAAAAGGGAATACTTGACAATGGCTACCATGTTTTGAAAATATTTTAAGGAGAATCCTTAGTCCATATATGCATAGGGTCCAAGACAACTATGGTTGCACTGGGACCCATACGAATTCCTAAGCATCAAACAACAGAAAAAGCTACCAGTTCATGCTTAGGATTCATTGCGTGAGACTTAGGGATCCTAAGAAAAATGAAGTTTTCTTTTTATTTAGAAGGGATTCCCAGTCCACATTTACACAGGGCCCAAGATAACTATGACTGCACTTGGGACCCATATGAATTCCTAAGCATCGAACAACAGAAAAAGCTACCAGTTCATGCCTAGGGTTCACCGCGTGAGACTAAGGGTTTGAAAATGAAGAGGGCAATCCCAATCCACACCTTTAAGCAATACGCTCAATGGTGGAGAGAGTTGGCTGCTCAAGTGCAACCTCCTCTATCTGAGAAG
The DNA here is from genome assembly GCA_026541065.1 of Canavalia ensiformis. Lineage (NCBI taxonomy): Eukaryota > Viridiplantae > Streptophyta > Magnoliopsida > Fabales > Fabaceae > Canavalia > Canavalia ensiformis. The sequence continues at coordinate 400,016 of JAMKYM010000845.1, read as the reverse complement.
GAGTTGGTCAGCATGTTCATTGACACACTACAAGATCCTTTCTTTGACAAGATGATCGGCGGTGTGACTACTAGCTTCTCTGATGTCGTCATCATTGGAGAAAGGATCAAGGGTGGCATGCGTCGTGGAAGGATCGCACAGAAATCTGCAGGGACAGTCGATGCCTCTACAGAAAAGAAGAGGACAGGTGAGACTTATTTTGGTCAAGGACAATACATACCTCCAATGGCACCTTATGGACCAACTAGCTTCCAACCACCACCATACACACCTTACATACCATACCCATACATCGCCACGACCTACCAAACACTCTACCCTCCAACTTACAACTATCCAATGCAAATCCGACCGCCTACACCATACACGGTCTAAACACAAGCCATGAGCCCAAATCATAGCCAAAGCCAAAAGAAAGAGAAGAATCTTGTCCAGTTTGATCCCATTCATATGATTTATGCTGAGCTGCTACCTCAGCTAATCCAAAACTCTCTAGTGGTTCCTTACCCTCTGAAATCTCAAGAACCACCATACCCTAAATGGTATGATGCAAATGCCATATGTGACCACCATGCGAGGTACATTGGTCATTCTACAGAAAAATGCCAGGTTCTGAAGCGTAAGGTGCAAATCCTAATTGACGCTAAACGGCTAGATTTTGGAAAGCTCGCTCCTAATGTGAGAAATAATCTAGTGCCGAATCACGAGAGCTCATCAACTGGCTAAGAAGTGGGAGAAACATAATGAGTTTCCTTGTACAAATCGAGGTATCGAGCAAGATCTTTGAGGATTTGTCATATTTTTCAAAATTAATCTTTTGTAAATAAATCTCCAGGAATAAGACAAAAATTACATTTTCATGTTTCTTAAGCATGTGCCTCACATTATTGGCTTTACTTCTAAAAATCTACCATTCTTTTCATCATTTAACCCGTCACTTATTTCTACAATACCTGTTGCTGACAATGCCAGTGTTGTAATAAATAATCTTGAACGTCTAATTAATCAAGCTCAAAGAAAAACCAAATAAGGAAGCAAAATAAGCAACCAGGGATTCTATATCACTATTCATTGTAAAGGAATGCCTTGTAATAAAATATCTCGTTGGAACCAAGTTCAAATCCAGGCAAAATTAGGGATGCAAGATAAGATCCGCTAACTTGGAAGCCAAAATGATCCCAGCAAGACCAATATCTGACCACATAATATTTAAGAAGAAAAACCCGCTGGGTTAAGAGCCAAAAATAATCCAGGAAAAAGTAGGGTTAAAGTTCAAAAGATTAAATCGACAAAGGCATGATCAAAAAAGGTCTTGCTGGATTCCAAAAATAATTCAGAAAAAATTAGGATCAAACCACGAGCCCGCTAGGTCGACAATCACAAAGACGACCTAGGCAAAAGTTAGGGCATATCAAGCAAAAAGGCCCACTAGGTTGACAATCCTCAAAGACGACCTAGGCAAAAGTTAGGCCACACAAACAAAAGCCCGCTAGGTCGAAAACCCTCAAAAGACGACCTAGGCAAAAGTTATGCTACCCAAACACGAGCCCGCTAGGTCGATAATCACAAAGACGGCCTAGGCAAAAAGTTAGGGCACATGAAGCAAAAAGGCCTGCTAGGTTGACAATCCTCAAAAACGACCTAGGCAAAAGTTAGGGCACGCAAACAAAAGCTCGCTAGGTCGAAAACCCTAAAAAATGACCTAGGAAAAAGCCAGGGCATGCAAACAAAAGCCCGCTAGGTTGAACAATCCTCGAAAGACGACCTAGGAAAAAGTTAGGGCACACAAACAAAAGCCCGCTAGGTCGAAAACCCTCAAAAGATGACCTAGGAAAAAGTTAAGGCACCCAATCAAGAGCCCGCTAGGTCGAAAACCCGTGAGGGCAACCTAGACAAAAAAGTTAGGGCAAAACGAAAGACCTGCTGGGTTGGAAACTCAAAAGAACAACCCAGGCAAAAGTTAAGGTCAACCTAGGAATCCCAGGACAAAATGACATTCTGCACCTCATATCTTTTTAAAACTGGGGCAAAATTTTTCCATTTCTCAAGTTTGGTTAATTTGACAATCAAGATTATGAAAAGCAGCATTGATATTTTTCATCAAAAGGTGCCATTTGGGAAATCAAACCCACACCTTTCTTTTTTTCCTTTGAAGTACACTACTTAAACAACACATGCAAAACTCTCTATTTCTTTCCATTGACCATCCAAAATCACTTTGCACACCTCAATAGTGCATATGCCAAGAAAGAAATGTGAAAAATGTGAAATAAAAAAGATTAATTTGAAAAGTCATGACAAAATCGAATGAATCCTCGACCATTGCAACACGACATGACTGTTCCCCAAAAGATCATCCTCCTGTCAGACATAACACCACCAAGACAAAAGGAGTGTGTCTTATTCAATCATAACGACCACTGTTAGGTCTCAAAGATCCTGGGAAGGAAGGTTCAAAGTGGACCAAGAAGCCAAGAGATAGAGTCAATCTAGCTCGTCCTGATTCTTGATTCCCTTCACACCCACTATAAGGTTGCCGAGAAAGGACATGTTAAAAAATCAAGAGAAACAATAAGTTTTATACCATCTCATGGTTTACGTTCATCCCATAGCATCCATTTCATCAAATAATTATTTCAAGCATAAAAAAAACAGTCAATAAGATTAAAACATCGCATCCTCTTCATTCATTCAAACATTGCAATAAGTATCTTGTCATTTAAGCATCTCATAATTCATTTTTCAAAACTAATTAAGACCTGGGTAAAATTGCCTGAATCAATCATAATTAAAAAGGACTCAAGTTCAAACTGGGGCAAACGTTTGCCCACAAAAAAAAATTCAATTTGAAGCCATCCTTAAATTTTGAATCGAGTTCAAACTAGGGCAAACGTTTGCCCACACAAAAAAATTCAATATGAGATCATCCTCAAATTCTGAATCAAGCTCATACTGGGGCAAACGTGTACCCACAAAAAGTCAATTTGAGGTCATCCTCAAACTCTAGATCAAAATCTAAATTGGACAAACATTTGCCCACAAAGATTCAATTCTAACCTGTCAAAGTCGGGGGCAACGCTTGCGCCACAAAAATCTCGGGGTTTGAGTTCATCCTCTGAATCAATCGACATCAAACAAACACTTGCCCCATAAAATTCGATATTGAGTTAATCCTCAGCTCCTCAACTCTAGAAAATTTCAAAAAACTAGGGGCAAGCGATTTCCTAGAAAAACTCAGATTGGGGCAATCCTCGATCCCAAATCAAGATCCAAAACTGGGGCAAACGCTTACCCACAAAGACAAATTGGGGCAACTCCCGATTTTTGGAAAATCAACGTTCAAACTAAAGCAAGATGTTTTCCCCGCGTCATTCCAAATATTATAAAAAGAAGAATCCAAGTCAAAACTGGGGCAAATATTTGCCCAGATAATCCAAATTGGGGCAATCCCCGATTTTTGGAATATCAAGATTCGAGACTGGGGCAAACGCTTGCCCAAAAAAGACAAACTGAAGCAACTCTTGATTTTTGAAAGAATCCCTTCAAATCAAGACATCCCTCAAGTATCAAGAATTTTCTAAACTGGGGCAAAATGTGGTTGCCCAAGTTTCTTCAATAGAAAATAATTATCAAAGTATTCAAGAAACTTTCAAGATCAAGGTAGAATAAGCAAATCAGGAAAAGAAAATTTCAAAATAAGTCGTCCGAGGCAGCTGACGAAGAAGTCCACACTCCGTCCTCACGTACATTCTCAAGTCACCTTTCATTCCACACCTGTCATAATAGGTCATTCTTGCGTTGCCTGTCTTGACAGGCCTTCTTTTCAAGTTAACAAGTCAACCTTCATTCTAACTTTGCATTGCCTGCACTAACAGATTTCATTCTCGTGCCTACCCTAACAGGCCACTTCTGCTTTTTACTCGTCTTAACGGGTATCTTGTTTTTTTTTTAGCAACGGGACTTTTCTTCATTACCTGTCCTAATAGGTTTCTCTCCTCATTTTAGTGCCTGTCTTAACAGGATTCCATCTACATTTTACCTGCCCCAACAGGTCATTTTCATTTACTTTGCCTGTCTAGCAGACTTGCATCTTTCTTGTCATCAACAGGACTTCTCCGCATTTTACCTATCTTAACAGGTTTCCTTCATATTAGTTTACCTGTCTTAACAGGTTTACATCTTTCCTGTCAACAACAGGATCTTTTTGTTTTTCCTGTCTTAACAGGCTTTCATCATTCTCTTTGCCTGTCTAGCAGGCTTGCATCTTTCCTGTCAACAACAAGACCTTATCTGCATTTCATCTGTCTTAACAAGTCATTTTATCTCATTTATCCCGGTAACAGTAGGATTTCATCATTTGCATTCATCCTGGCAACAGCAGGATTTCATTTGCATTCTTCCCATAACAGCAGAACCTCATCTACATTTTCCTGTCAACAACAGGACATCAAACATATTTAATTTCTGTCCGCCAGTCCTAACAGACTTGCATTCATCCTAGCAACAGCGGGATTTCATTTGCATTCTTCCCAGAAACAGCGGGACCTCATCTGCATTTTCCTATCAACAACAGGACTTCAAGAACGTTTAAATTATGTCCGCCTGTCTTAACAGGTTTGCACATATCCTGGCAATAGCAGGATTTCATTTGCATTCTTCCCGGCAACAGCAGGATCTCATCTGCATTTTCTTGTCAACAACAGGACATCAAACATGTTTAATTTCTGTCTGCCTGTCCTAACAGGCTTGCATTTATCCTGGCTACAGCAGGATTTCATTTGCATCCTTCCAGGCAACAGCGGGACCTTATTTGCATTTTCCTGTCAACAACAGGACATCAAGCATGTTAAATTCTGTCCGCCTGTCTTAACAGGTTTGCATTTATCCTGGCAACAGTAGGATTTCGTTTGCATCCTTCCCGGCAATAGCGGGACCTCATTTGCATTTTCCTGTCAACAACAGGACATCAAGCATGTTTAAGTTCTGTCCGCCTGTCCTAACAGGTTTGCATTTATCTTGGCAACAGCAGGATTTCATTTGCATCCTTCCCGGCAAAAGCGGGATCTCATTTGCATCTCTCCTGTCAACAACAAGACATCAAGCACGTTTAAATTTTGTCCACCTGTCTTAACAGGTTTGCATTTATCCTAGCAACAGCAGGATTTCATTTGCATTCTTCCCGGCAATAGCGGGACCTCATCTGCATTTTCCTGTCAACAACAGGACATCAAACATGTTTAATTTCTATCCGCTTGTCCTAACAGGCTTGCATTCATCCTGACAACAGCAGGATTTTATTTGCATTCTTCCCGGCAATAGCGAGACCTCATCTGCATTTTTCTGTCAACAACAGGACATCAAGCATGTTTAATTTTTGTCCGCCTGTCTTACCAGGCTTACATTCATCCTAACAACAACAGGATTTCATTTGCATCTTTCTCGGCAACAGCGGGACCTCATCTGCATTTTCTTGTCAACAACAGGACTTTAAGCACGTTTAAATTTTGTCCCCCTATCTTAACAGGTTTGCATTTATCCTGGCAACAGTAGGATTTCATTTGCATTCTTCCCAGCAACAACGGGACCTTATTGCATTTTTCCTGTCAACAACAGGACATCAAGCATGTTAATGTCTATCCGCGTGTCTTAACAGGCCTGCATTCATCCTGGCAGCAGCAAGATTCCATTTGCATCTTTCCCGGCAGCTACGGGACCTCATCTGCATTTTCCTGTCAACAACAGGACATCAAGCATGTTTAAATTCTGTCCACCTGTCTAAACAGGTTTGCATTTATCCGGGCAACAACAGGATTTCATTTGCATCGTCCCGGCAATAGCGGGACCCCTTTTGCATTCCTTCCCGTCAACAACGGGATTCCTCATAAAGTTTACCTTTCTGCATCTTGGCCTATGTTGTCAGGCCTCCCTAATTTTACTTTTCTGCACTTTGGCCTATATTGTCAGGCCTAATCAAGTTTACTTTTCTGCACCTTGGCCTATGTTGTCAGGCCTCCTCAAGTTTAATTTTCTGCATCTTGGCCTATGTTGTCAGGCCTCATCAAGTTTAATTTTCTGCATCATGGCCTATAGTGTCAAGCTTCATCATGTTTTGATTTCTACATCATGTCCTATGCTGTCAAGCATCATCAAGTTTTAATTTCTGTATCATGGCCTCTGTTGTCAGGCCACCATCAAGTTTAATTTTCTGCATCATGGCCTATGTTGTCAGGCCACCATCAAGTTTAATTTCTGCATCTTGGCCTATGTTGTCAGGCCTCATCAAGTTTTAATTTCTGCATCTTGGCGTATATTGTCAGGCCTCAACAAGTTTACTTTTCTTCATCTTAGCCTATGATGTCAGGCCTCCCTCAAGTTTACTTTTCTACATTTTGGCCTATAGTGTCAGGCCACCATCAAGTTTACTTTTCTGCAGTTTGGCCTATTGTGTCAGGCCACCATCAAGTTTACATTTCTGCATCTTGGCCAATGATGTCAGGCCTCCCTCAAGTTTACATTTCTGCATCTTGGCCTATAGTGTCAGGCCACCATCAAGTTTACTTTTCTGCATTTTGGCCTATAGTGTTAGGCCACCATCAAGTTTACATTTCTGCATTTTGGCCTATAGTGTCAGGCCACCATCAAGTTTACTTTTCTGCATTTTGGCCTATAGTGTCAGGCCACAATAAAGTTTACATTTCTGCATCTTGGCCTATGATGTTAGGCCTCCCTGAAGTTTACTTTTCTGCATTTTTGCCTATAGTGTCAGACCACCATCAAGTTTACATTTCTGCATCTTGGCCTATGATGTCAGGTCTCCCTCAAGTTTACTTTTTTGCATTTTGGCCTATAGTGTCAGGCCACCATCAAGTTTACTTGTTTGCATTTTGGCCTATAATGTCAGGCCACCCTCAAATTTACTTTTTTGCATCTCGACCTTTGATGTCAGGCCACCATCAAGTTTAGTTTTCTGCATCTTGGCCTATGATGTCAGGCCTCTCTCAAGTTTGCTTTTCTGCATGTTCAAGTTTATTTTTCCGCATCTTGGCCTATAGTGTCAGGCCTGCAGCACGTTCATGTTTTCTTTTCTACACGTTCAAGTTTACTTTTTACATTTGGGCCTATGATGTCAGGCCTCAAGCGTGGTTAGATTTCCGTACATCGGCCTATGTTGTCAGGCTACCTTGTACATACTTAGGCCTATGCTGTCAGGCCTCACATTTTAGTTCTTGCACCCTTACCTATCATAACAGGTGCTTTTTCCACTTCACTTTGCCTGTCATAACAGGCCATTCATTTCTGCTTTGCCTGTTCTAACAGGTCTGCCCCACTTCAAATTGTCTGTCCTAACATGCCATTCCATTCTCTTCTGACGCCGGTCTTAACAGGCCTTTAGCCATTTCACTGCACCTATACAGGCCATGCGGTTAGCCTATGCTATCAGGCTGTCCACCTCAATTTCTGAATTTTTCCCTACCATGTCGGGTCTTGCATATTTAAACCCGATCAGCAAAAACCACTATCTCTCAGGCATTTGTTTTCAAGTTCTAATGCTTGTCAGACTTCTTCAAACCTTGCCTCGGACATAATGTGTTCACGTCTTTACTCATTTCCTACCATGATAATTCAGAGAATCATTTCTCATATTATCTGGTAGGAAAATGAGTAAAGAGGGGCAAACTGTGAACATTGAATTCTGTCTGAGGATTCAAAACCCAAAATAAATTATTTTGTTTTTAACCTAAAGCTAATTTAGTCTAAAATAATTCAAAAAATCAAAATAAAAGTAATGGAAGAATAAAACAAAATAAATAAATAAATAAAAACATGAAAAAAAGAATAAAAAAAAAGAAGAGGAAAAAATAAGAAAAGAGAAAAAGAAACCCCACACCAAATAAAATAAGAATTTCAAAAAAGGAAAGAGAAAAGGAAAAATTCTCCTATATGGGAAAGAAGTCCCACATTGCATAAGAAGAATTCCTTTAATCCCTCCTCTTTCTATATAAGGAGAAATCCTTCACCAAAATGAGGGGGCAGAGCGATATTCAGAATTTTAAAAGGGAGGACCTAGGAGACTCTCTACCTCTGCCTTCAACTCAGCCCTTGGCCTCCATGGAACCAGTTCTTCATCACCTTCCAATCGAGGTTAGATCCGACTTTTATTCCTCTTAAGTTTCTTGCTTCTTTTTCGGATTTCCAAGCACATTTTCGTCTCTCTTTTGCGTTTTCATTTTTGATCGGTCAAATGATCTTCCATTTCGATGATTTTGTTGCGTTCTCTTCATATTTCTCTCTAGCTTCTGGAATGATATTATTTGTCTAATTTGGATCTGAAATGAAATTTATATCGCCTGATTACAGAAGAATTTTCGTCTTGGTGCACAAATGAACCTAGCTTGTTTGATTTATGCATAACTTGCTTATTTCAGGTTGGATTTATGTCAAAATTTTTTGGCTTAATCCCTATGATCCATATCTTTCAATTGATTGGTTTTAATTTTTCATATCTACGAAAAAATATTTTCTAAAATTTCGAGATTTGAATCCGAATTTTGGCGCCAAAATCTCGTGTGTTCTTAAGGTTGATCTCCGTCTTTGTTTTTCATTTTTGTTTTGAATTGGTCAAATGATCTCTATTTCCGATGATTTTTATTGCGTTCTCTTTTTCTTTCTCTCTAGTTTCTGGAATGATATTATTTGTCTAATTTAGATCTGAAATGAAATTTCTATCGCCTGATTACCGGAGCATGTTCTTCCTGGTGTGCAAATGAACCTAGCTTATTTGATTTGTGCATAACTTGCTCATTTCTGGTTGGATTTATGTCAAACTTGTTTTTTTATTCATCGACCCATATCTTTCAATTGATTGGTTTCAACTTTTCAGATCTACCAAAAAATATTTTCTAAAAATTCTGAGATTTGAATTCAAATTGGCGCCAAAAACTCTTGTGTTCTTGAGGTTCATCTTCGTTTCAGTTTTTCATTTTCTTTTTTAATTGGTCAAATGATCTCTGATTTTGATGACTTTTGTTGTGTTCTCTTTGTCTTTCTCTCTAGTTTCTTGAATGATATTATTTGACTAATTTGGATCTAAAATGAAATTTCTATCGCTTGATTACTGAAGCATGTTCGCAATTATTTTTCTTAATTTCATATCAACTCAAGTATATGTTAAATCAAGTCCAATTGAAGCCCAAAATTCAACTCAAGTTTATGTTAAATCAAGTCTAATTCAAGCCTGAATTTCAAATAAACTCAAGTTTATGTTAAATCAAGTCCAATTCAAGCCCAAAATTCAAATCAACTCAAGTTTATGTTAAATCAAGTCCCAATCAAGCCTCCGCATTCCCCTTTATTTCAATAAATCCCAATTCCTTCTAGCGTTATTGTCGTAAAACTATTTTCAAAATGTTTTGGGATCTATAGTCTCATGCGACGAACTCTAAATGGGAAATTGACGGTTTTCACTATTGTTCGATGTTTAGAGGTTCGTATAAGCCCCCATGCAACCTTAGCTGCCTCGGACCTTGTGCGTGAGTGGACTGAGGGTTCCTCCCAAAAATAAAACTCTTTCCAAAAGGTTTTGGGATCTAAAGTCTCACGCGAGGAACTCTAAATAGGAAACTGGCAGTTTTCACTGCTGTTCGATGTTTAGAGGTTCGTATAAGCCCCCGTGTAGCCTTAGCTGCCTTAGACCTTGTGCATGAGTGGACTGAGGGTTCCTCCCAAAACTAAAACTCTTTCCAAAAGGTTTTGGGATCTACGGTCTCACGCAACGAACTCTAAACGGGAAACTGGCAATTTTCACTGTTGTTCGATGTTTAGAGGTTCGTATAAGCCCCCGTGTAGCCTTAGCTGCCTTAGACCTTGTGCATGAGTGGACTGAGGGTTCCTCCCAAAAATAAAACTCTTTCCAGAAGGTTTTGGGATCTACAGTCTCACGCGACGAACTGTAAATGGAAAACTGGCAGTTTTCACTGCTGTTTGATGTTTAGAGGTTCGTATAGGCCCTCGTGCAGCCTTAGTCGCCTCGGACCTTGTGCATGAGTGGACTGAGGATTCCTCCCAAAAATAAAACTCTCTCCAAAAGGTTTTGGGATCTAAAGTCTCACGCGACGAACTCTAAATGGGAAACTGGCGGCTTTCACTGTTGTTCGATGTTTAGAGGTTCGTATAGGCCCCCGTGCAGCCTTAGTCGCCTCGGACCTTATGCATGAGTGGACTGAGGGTTCCTCCCCAAAATAAAACTCTTTTCAAAATGCTTTGGGATCTATAGTCTCACGTGATGAAATTCAAATGGGAAACTGGCGGTTTTCACTGTGGTTCGATGTTTAGAGGTTCGTATAGGCCCCCGTGCAGGCCTAGCTGCCTCGGACCTTGTACATGAGTGCATTGAATGTTCCTCCAAAAAAATAAAAAGCTTTTCAAAACGACAAGTTCATCTTCGAATACTCCTTTTCAAGCACTTTCATAGGTCAAGCCTTCAAACAAACCAGAACTACATAAGCCTTGAGTTTACCATTACACCGGGGAATACGTAGGAGCAAGATCAATTCCTGTTAGGCTAACCTCCATCAATTTATTTATTTTTACATTAATTAAGGGATCAAACAAATTTGAAAAATCACACATTTAGTTTAAGGGTACCGTTCTTCGGAACTGGCAAGTGGGGTGCCTAACACCTTCCCCGCTCGTAACCGACTCCCGAACCTACATCTCTTCCTCGAGTCTGGGTTTTTTCCAAATCTTTTTCCTAAAAATAAAATTTGGTGGTAACTCCACTTAATACAATAAAATTCTATTTTCAAATTTTAGCAAGTTCTTCGTCTCATCAGAATTACGGTTGCGACAGTCCACACCATGGGTCTTCCCTAAAAGGAGATTATTCTATCATCACCCACCACTTTTCGTAGTTGGCTATGGAACCATTGACCTTGTTGTTCACCTATTAGATCATATAGGATCATCGAACATATTGAGTGTTGCTATCTTTGTATAAGTCACTTTTCTAAATATTTGACTATTATATTTGGCTTGTAAATTTGTGCCACACATTACATCAGGTTGATGTAGATACCTCAATTTTTGCTTCATTAGTAATGCTATATTGGGAAACTGGGTGGCCTTTAACCCCAAGTCTCAATGTTCCTTTCAATTGCATACCGTAGACCATTTGTCCCAAGGATTTTAACGCTTTGTTAATACTCCTCCTCATAAGAAATGGGCCTTCATTTTTTGTATCTTCTGCATTATTGATTTAGGGGTCCTATGAAAAGAATAGAAGTAAATTTGGATTAGCAATAAGATTATTATTCTACCTCCAAACAATAAAAGCATATTTTTCCATGATAGTAATTTTGTCTTGCTCTAGAATTACAACTTTATTCCAACATGCTTTCTTTGTAGGGTTTATGCTTGTAGAGAGTCCCGGGTACGTGATTGAGATTGATTTTTAATTATCACTTAAACACATGAAATGCATTAGACATGAACTACAGTTCAACATTTAGTATCATCAACATGTTATAGCAGAGATACCTAAAAGTGTTCACCCAGTAGGGATTTTTCTAATTTTTGAGGATGAACATAACCATTTTGATAAGACACCAAAATCGAAGAGTCCATACGAGCATAATGAAAAAGTACCTCAATCTTAGTTGGAACATGGAGTAAGGTGGACCAAGTAGAATCTATGGTAGGAATAGTAGAACAACCTAAAATCTAATCACGAACACGAGAATAGACCTTTAGTAAGCCATATAAAGCCAACAACATAAAGAATTATTGGCGTTGCTCAAGATCTTTAGTTGGACTAGTAGTAGGGAGTAAAAGCTCGCTAAAATCATGAAGAAGGGTAAAGACCTTATTCAAATAAGTAGTCATGGAATGATCAAGGAACATGCACTAATAACAATCATAAGGTAATGTCAAACCTCATAAAGAAATTAAGTGCTATTAGTATAAATTCACATGTTTGATGAGTATGAAAAAAAGATGCACAAAAAGATAAAATGCGGCCTTAATGATGCAATAGATTTGGACATCAACTTTCCTCCAATATGCATGATCAACCTTAATAATATCGGCCTTGGTGATAAGGTGGGCATTGTAATCCTATTCTATAAGTCAAAGACAAATGTTAGAAGGACAAACAGTATAACTTCTACAGACCAACTGATCGGTAGAAAAAGGAGTAGTGACGTAGTTGGTGAAAATTAAAGGACCTCAACATTAGGAGGATCAAAGACAACCATGTTCAACAAGGAAGATGGAGACTAGAAATTTGAGAGAAAACATAGTTGCTGAATTTTTTTTTAATCAATGGACATGGGCCCACTGAGTATATCACATATTAGAGTCATTTATCACTAGGCTCTACATCCCATGTTAAGAGAGAAAAGTGAGAAGACATAGAATGAATTCGTACGTTTCAACTACACAATAGAATATGTATTTATAATAAAAATCATTTGTACAAGAGTTAATTATAGAGATATCTAGTTACCTAATTATCACAATTATAACAATTTAATTCCCCTAATTATAATGTTACTATAATTAAGACATTACTCTAATTATCCAATTTATTTTATTTTTATCTTTCCCTTATTATAACATCATTATTCTATTTACATAGAATGCAATATATATAATAATAGAAAATAAGCAATTAAATCATATTGCTACAAGAATATTGATAACCCTATTCTAAAAGAAATTTAAATGTTAGAAGTGTCATAACAATGCCAACAATAAGGTGCTCTAACATTGTGAACACCCAATTATGTTCGAGGGTAAATTTAAAATACAAAATAAATCATTTTATTTTTTAGCCTAAAATCGAAAAATAACATGAACGAAAAAAGAAATTTTTAGTTAGGAATTTAGTTAGGAGGTTAGCTAGCTTAGTTAATGTTGGTTAAGAACTAGTTAGAAAAAAAATAGAAAAAAGAGAGAAAAGTAAAAGAAAAAAGAAAAAAACTGAGAAAGAAAATAAAAGGAAAAGAAAAACAACAGAAAAATAATAAAAATAATATTAGAACAAAAATAAAAAAATAATTAATAAAAAAATAATAGATAAAAACAAATGACAAAAATAATTAAAAAGAAAAAATAACAAAAAATAACAAAAAAAGAAAAAGAAAGAAAAGAAAAAGAGAGAAAAAAAAGTTATTAGGATAGTTAGGAGTTAGTTGGGAAAAAAAAAACATATAATAACTAAAATGAAAAAAATAAAAAATAGAAAAAAGGGAGAAAAAAGGCTGAAAAAGGCAAAGAGAATCAGGTGCTGCCAAACTTAAAAAAGAAGGCAAGGCGAGTATAAATAAGGAAGAAAAATAGAGGGGGAGGGGCTTTTTGGATTTGGTTCAAGAAAGGAGAGTTCTTTTTTTCTCTACGGTTGGTCTAGAATTTCTCCCCTAAGAGGCTATCTCTAACTCTCTTTTTCTTGGTTATCCACGAGAGTCTAGTGCAATTCAACTTCTACAGTGGCTATCCTAAAGCTACAACCAAAAACTGAAGAAGGAAGAGATCTCACAGCTCTTGAGGATCACCTCAATCGAGGTTCACTTTAGCCTTAATTGAACATGAAGAGAAGGTTCTAATCCTTTGAGATCAACGTTCCTTAGGTCAGTGTTCATATTCAATTTTTCTTTTCAATGCCAATTTAGACTACACGAATGTTGTATGATAAAACCAAATGAAAATGCATAAGCAATTTTTGAGTTCTGTTTGCATGAAGACCTTGCAAAATCGTAGGATGTAGCTATGTTAATTACTGTGTGCGTGCTCCTGCTTTGCATCTTCTGATTTCTCATTTGGCTGAGTGGTAAAAAGTCTCGATAAAACTTGCATTCAATCGGATCCGATACTAATTGTCATGAAAAATCATAGGATTCAAGTTTTAATTTGGAAAGTTCAGCTTGATGTTTTTAGAAATTTTTATTCTCCATGCATAATATCAAGTATTAGTTTCAATAGTTAGACATTGTCAATAGCAGCTCCAGCTTTCCTGTGACTTCACTAGATTTCGGATCAGGTAGTGGCCTGTCAATCAAGTTCAGCCTTATGTCTATTAGCAGACCAATAATAGGTTAATATCTCGCTATAGGAGTGTCTCCAATCTGCATAATTCTGCAGGTTTGCTTGATGTTTGCAAAGGTAGGATTAATCAAAAGTAAGGAATAGGACAGTGGATGAGAGAACCTATGAGAAACTATGATCATGGCCAGAATTAACTCACTAGGAAAAGAATAATGTACTGAAAGAGAGATAACTAAGCTAAGAGCCAGGTGCAGAATTCTCTCGCAAAATCAACAATGTGATACCTGAACATCACCATTTGATTGAATCCTTTGACCATTATCCTAGGGTAAGTATCAGGTTCTTTATGCAGGAAAGCAATAGGCAACATAAGTGCTTGAGTTCAACATGAGGTAGGAAGAACCAAGGGGCTGTGGTGGCTCTGGAGGTTAGCTAAGTACCAGAGGGTGTTAGACCTTGAATCATGGGTTTCCCTTGATGATAGAGGTGAACTCATTTAAAGGATAAGTTGTCATGAGTCTTGGTTCTACCAAATTGTTTCAACAAATGTAACAAATATGTAAAAGCCCCCTTTGACAGGCTGAGCTATTAATTGCATCCATCTTTCACAAAACCTGTGGGTTTAACTCCTTCAATGCTCATGGGAACATAATCTGGTGTACTGGAGAAGTGCAGAAAATCTGAGGGTAGTAGTAATTAATAGTTGCATAGGGGGGGTTCCAGTTTTAGTTGATGGTCTTCGTGAATATGAACAGCAGAATACTGCTTTTGTTGACGTTGGGTATACTAACATGCAAGGCGCAGTGCTAGTTTTGAAATGAGAACCAAATGCTAGATGAAAATGGTGCTGTAAATGGCCCTCCCTGTTTAGCTTTTATCTTTATTCTTGTGGGGATTTAATCTACAGTTTACATATTGAAATTTATCTATCAAGGGGACCCAGTTTCCTATGCTATTAGGAAATGTTACAGAAAGATGCTAGGGGCAGTGTAGCATGATTCAGAACTTATTTTCAAAATTAGTATAACCCTTTGAAATTTTGCTATCATTGTGATCTTTGAATCTGTTTTTTTGGTCATTTGATGCTTGGGAATTCAATGTTAGAATAAGCTGAGGTGCCAAGGAATCAAATATGTGGTGCTAGCGTCATAAGGTTCTAATTCCAGTTTAGGGACTCTGCGGCAGGTTGCATAACACAGCTTACCCCTGATCAATTCTGTCTCGGCCAATTTTTAATTAAAAGGGGTGAACAATGAATCTCAGATGGTGGCATAGCCTAGCAGTTAGCCAACCGCATATTAACAACTAGGCCTCCTGTTCAATCCCAACATTCTACCATTCATTTTGAATTTCTCATTTGCTGGCTCAAGATTATGAGGGTTGCAGTGGGTCGTGCTACTGATTCTACGCCGCACTAGGCCATTCAGGATCATAGGGGCAGCAGCAGATCATGCTACAATTCCATACTGTATTGGGCTATGCTATTAAACCTTCAATGTGGGCTACACCAACTGCTGTCCTAATCGACCCTTACTCCTCAATTGGGCCAGTTTATGAATGTCACCCTTCACTTGGACCATGCCATACACCATTTGCCGCTATCATAATTGGGTCGCCACACTAACTGCTAATGGCCCTCAATAGGGCCTAAATTCATGGTGAAAATAAGTTGCTAAATTGTAATTTGGGCTCAGCCCAATTTTTTTTATCGACTCCATCTAATTTTTAAATCCCCAATTTTTAAATGTGGATCAAGCCAAATTTCTTTGTTTTTTTTCCAAATCCCTTTTTCTTAATTGATGTCAAGCCCAATGTTTTTCTTCCATTTTAAATAAAAAAAGAATCAAGTCCATTTTTTTATCTTAATTTGGGATCAAACCCAGCTCATTTCTTCTATTTCAAATCAAGTCCATTTTTTTTATCTTAATTTGGGTCAAATCCAATCTTTTTAATCTTGAAACCAAATTTAATTTTTCTTAATTTAGGTCAAGCCCAATTCTTTTCTTTTATTATTAAATCAAGCTCATTTTTATCTTGGGTCAAATCCAAGTTCCCCCTTCTTTGGCATTATTTTATTAATTTTTTTTTTAAAAAAAGTATCTGTTTTAACCTTCTAAAATTTTTGCAACAATTCTAATACAAACAGACAGCCTTCTCTGATGTTCCATATTTTAATTCATGCGGATTCATACGTGGCTTACGACAGTTTGGATTTCGCAAGCACACAATTTTCAAAAATCACTATTTACTAACTCTATAAAAAACATCTATTTCCAAAATGTCTATTTTAATTTTTTAAAATTTGTGCAAACAGATTTCAATACGAACAGGCAGCCTTCTCTGCTATTCCGTATTTTAATTCGTGCAGATTTATACGCGGCTTGCGATGGTTTGGACATCGCAAGCACACAATTTTAGAAAATCACTGTTTACTAACTCTGTGAAAAATGTTTGTCTTTTATTTTCTACAATTCGTGCAACAGATTCTAATACGAACAAGCAGTCTTCTTTGCTGTTCCATATTTTAATTTGTGCGGATTCATACGCGGCTTATGACGGTTTGGATTTCGTAAGCACACAATTTTCAAAAATCACTGTTTACTAACTCTATAAAAACGTCTATTTTAATTTTCTAAAATTTGTGCAAATGGATTTCAATAAGAACACGCAGCCTTCTTTGTTATTCCGTATTTTAATTCGTACGGATTCATACATGGCTTATGACGGTTTGGATTTCGCAAACACAAATTTAAAAATCATTATTTACTAACTCCATAAAAAAAGTGTCTGTTTCAAAATGTATGTCTTTTATTTTGTAAAGTCTTTTATTTTCTAAAGTTCGTGCAACAGCTTCTAATACGAACAAGCAGTCTTCTCTGCTATTCCGTGTTTTAATTTGTGCAGATCCATACGCGGCTTACAACGGTTTGGATTTTACAAGTACATAATTTTAGGAAATCATTCTTTACGCTAACTTCGTCCAAAAAATCAATTTTTACCTAAAATCATCCTATTTACCAAGAGATCAAGTCTCCAAAAAATCAGAACTAAGTAGCCTTGAGTTTTCCATTGCACCAGGGAATATGTAGGAGTAGGATCAAGTCCTGTCAGGCTATTTTCCACCAACTTATTTATTTTTATTCTAATTAAAGGAATCAAACTGTTTTCAAATAAATCACACACTCAGTTTAAGGGTACCATTCTTTGGAACGGACGAGTAGGGTGCCTAACACCTTCCCTATTTGTAATGGACTCCCGAACCTAGAATTTTTTCCTCAAGTTAGGGTTTTTACAAATGTTTTCCCTTAAATAAAAATTTGGTGGTGGCTCCACAATTAATTAAAATTCTTTTTTAAAATTTTAACGAATTTATCGTATCATTATAATTATGATTATGATAAACATGTGCTATAAGGAATCTTCTGCCTTAATAGATTCTACGGGAGAAGTCCAAATGAAGGGAAAAAGATGAATGTAAAGGTATGAGTACCAAAGTAAAAGCATAATGGTGAAGTGTCATTTCTTTCACATCTTTGTCTCCCTTTTATAACTTTTTAGGCTTTATTATAAACTAGGTCTCCCTTTGGCTCATTTTCTAATTCATGTGTTTAACACAATCATGCTTTAATTTGCGTGGAAGGATTAACTTATGTCAGGGTTAGGTTTATCATTTCGTCATGCCCCTTTAATCTTTTGATCTCTTTTCTAATGTTTTCACCTATTTTTAGTTCAAATTATGCCAACTTAAAATTTTTTATGTGCATTACCTTTTTGAAAGAATTAAGTGAAATTAAATAAAATTACTAGAAAATAAGAAGTAATTATCTATAAATAAATTAATTTTTTAAAATAAGTTAATAAAATAATAATTTATCATCTTGATCCCTTACAAATTTTAGAAGATGTTTCTCCTACTATGATTGTATCATCTATGGAAATTGAAAGTCCTGATCTTCCTATGTGAAATGTATTCAAACATCCCTTCTTTTGGGAAACTTTGATCATTTCATGTAGTTTCTCCTTTAGTAGTAGAAACATAAAAAGGGCTAACGGATCCTCTATTTTAATCCTCTTTTAATTTCCACTTTTTGGACAATCCTTCCTTTTTGAAGTATCGATAAATTCCCAAAAAATAGATAAGCCTACAACCATTCTTTTCATTTACTCGTCATCCCTATTTGATTCATCATGTATTCTAAAAATGACCAAGATATTGAGTCATACACTTTTTCAAAATCAACCTTCAAGATAAAAACATGTTTTATCTTACTTTCTTGCACACTTCATTCACTACAACATATCTAAGTTTTAGTAACATTTAAAAAATGTTACAAAAATATAAAAAAATGTTACCTATTAGTTTTAATAACATTTTTAAAAAATGTTGTATCTGATATATGTCGCAAAATGTTATTCGTAACATTTTTTTTATATTTTTAGTAACATTTAATAAATGTTACAACATATTGATTTAGTAACATTTTTATAAAAAATGACAACATTTATATAAAATGTTACAAAATATTAAAAATGTTGCCAAATATATTTTAAACAACATTTTAAAAATGTTACTAATTAAAAAAAATGTTACCAAATAATACTATTCGTAACATTTTAAAAAATGTAATTAATTGTAAAAACATGTTATACAAGATAATTTTTTTAAGTGTTAATTTCTTTTAGGTTAAATTAATTTTTACCTGAAAATAAAGGAAACACCAAATTAATCTTTAATATATTCTTAATTTTCTTTATTTTTTAACAATAAATAAATTAACTTTTGTTTCTAATTTCTATTTTTATTCAGTATTAAATAAAAAAGGTCAGCATGTTTTTATTTTATTTTTGTTTTTAAAATTTTATAAAAAAACAACATAAAAATAAAATGATATTTTTATTATTAAAATTGAAAAAAAATATAAAAAAAGAAACCAGCTGGTCCTAACTTTTCCCTAACCATCCTCAGAAACTAAATTTGATTATCACTACTTCCAAATGACAAAGTTGACTTATGATAAATTACACCACTTTTCCTGATGAAGACCACCATTGTTCACATAATGAATCAAATAATATATATTAATTGAATGTAGTTTTCAATTGTGTAACCTTTGATGATGCTTAAGAAGAATTAGGCCTCTTCAGGACCCCAACATTCAAATACAAATAACTCTTTTGGTCAGAGAAGTTTGATGATGTAGGTACAAGATAAAATCCAAAGGATCTTCCATCAGTCTTTGCCAAACATACATCATTATGTCCTTCAAAAGTTCACTCTTTTGTATGAATGGCTAAGGTGCATATTCCTCAAATGACATCCACTACAGCAAAAGAATAATATGAAGAATTGATACTTGCCTTTGGCTATAATGATTTTAAATTTCCTCATGATCCTTTTTAAAACTACAATTTATTGTATTGGAATGAACTAAATCAAATCAATTTTGGTAATAAAGCTTTAATGTACCGGAAAAGATGTTAAACGATAGCTTAACAACCGTTAAATGGTACAACAAGATTTACTTACTCTCGTTTCTTCTTTGACCTCTCTTACTGTTGCAACACAAATATCTTTTCCCTGTATAGATTGAACAAGTGTATTATACACACACTATAGATTCTTATTCTATAATGAGAAAAATATCCAATGCATTTACCTGATCAACAACTCCAGTAGAAAATTTTCAGACACCAGTTCCCTAAAAATATCCACTATTTTCTTGAACAACCAGGACCTAATATCAATGAATAAGTAGAAAATGAGATGTTAACTGCCGATAGAGAACTAAATTCGTAAGAATTTTATTAGTGACTGACATTTCACTAAAAAAAATGAGATATTACTCTTTTTCCAATAAAAATTCAGATAATGAACTGGACAAAAACTGATAGGAATTAAAAATAATGAAAGTAATGGATGAGAAAATGAAGAGAGGAACTAAATTTGAATATACTAGTTCGTCCCTAGAATGAAATGCAACACCTGTTAAGTCCTTTTCACCTTAATATATGATGTTATCCTTTGATCAAGATACAGGACCCGAATAGCTGTACTTGTCAAAGATACAGTGCTCAAACAATAAGGAAGTCCTTCCATTCAAGGATTTGAGGGTATTAAAGCAGATGTGGTAATCAATTGTGCTTCAATTCCAAAGAACAAAAAGTGGTAGCAACCATGTAATGGAGTGCACATCTGTTAGAAATCCAAATGGTCCAATCATCACTTGTTGCCAACCAAAATAGAAATTAACTCCCAAATCAGTAAAACACCAAAATAACTAGACAATGGGCATCAAAAGTGAATGCCATTATAATACTTACAGCGTCTTATAATAATTAACACATTATAAATGCTAACAAGTATTTTCAAAATATTGTTTTAGTAATAAAAAATAAAAACTGTTATTCAATAACATTATTAATATTCTTTTATCAAAAAATTTATTTTTAATTCCTTAATCAATATGTTAATAATCATGCTTATGTCTATATTTATTTATTTATATGCTTCCATACTAATAAAGCACACCAGTGCATTTGCACACTAATATGAATATAAAATTAGCAAATATTTTACAATAATTTTTATTTTGTATAATAACAACAACATAAGTTTTATTCTATTAAATAAGATTAATTACATAAATTATATATTATTATTAATTCAGTTAAATTAATAATAATATATTTTTATTATTTGATAAAATTTATGTAAATATTATTAAATGATTTGAATTCTATTTTATATTAAAAGAATCTCACTTATTATTTATAAGGCCATATGAATTTTATGAAATAAATGAAAGAAAGGTTTTGAAAAAAACATGTCGCCTGGTGAGTGAATCAGAGGCACCTTTGTATGGGCACTAGAAGTGGGGATAGGACGAATAGTAGCAGAGTCAACTTCATCAGTACGAAGAGGAACTGTTGGGTTGCTATTAATGAAGGGCAAGTTGCCACTTTTATATGGTACTAATAGGGCTGTAACAGGTGAAGTTGCTGAAGGTGCAGGACCAGGTGAAGCCGCTTGTAGAGGATTAAAATGCCACTCTTCTCCACCAGAGAATGGTGCTGGATCTGCCAATGGAGAATGTTCTGGAGGCTTTGCCAACCCCGTGGTGTTGTCATTGCATCGCTGAAGTCACCTTAATTGCTAGCTTTTCTAAATCTTGGCATGATTTTAGTGAGCTATCATTGAAGCTAAAGTAGAAGAAACCAAGGCGTGATGGATGCCACTGTCAACATTAACATAAAATTGGTTTTAAAAAGCATACAAAAAAATTTCAAATTTACACACTAATAGAAAATTGATTGCAAATCAAACAACTTCACAATTTTATCACTAGAACTAGTAAAAGAAAATTGACCATTCCAATTTCCTCTCCTAAGTTCGTTTGGTATTAAGCAAGTACACAAGACAAAACATATCAAGAAACAAGTTATTTCTCCACAGGCTATGTTTATTTTAACAAATATTTTCTAATTCCTCATGCTAATTTTCAACAAGAAACATATGAGATCAAAAGAGGTTAAAATTTTCACATAAATAACTTTCATGAGCCACAACAAATTGAACAGGATTTCAAAAATTATCACATACCTAGATTGATGAATTTGACCCTTCTAGAGTGAAGAATGATGGTAGCTACCAGAACGAGAATCGTCAAGGCAATGACTAGGCTCAAAATAACCATCATGTTAGGCTTCTTAATGTTTCAAATTCAAGTGGGAGAGAATGTTAATGGGAAGCGGAAACAGGGAAATGGAATGAGCAATTGTGAGTTAAAGAAACAAGGAATTTAGTCTCTTCCCCAACATTTGATATCAAACAGTCGATATAAAGCTTCATCAAAATAACAAGAGATTTGGTATTTTCCCTAACATCTCATATCAAACGTGAATATAAAGAGTCATGAAAAAAAAACAAAGTAATGAGAATTTAACCTTTTTCCCAACATCCATTCATCATTCAACTCAACAAAAAAAATATATTAAGTAGTAGCATTGGCAACAACTTTAGGGGAATCAACATTGATTATTTTGGTTTTCAATCTCTTCCTCTTTTTCTCATTGTTGGATCCTTTGATCTTTTCCTGAAAATTGCAGATAATATATATAATTCAATGTTCATAACATGAAATAATTTAATCCATAAATTAATTAAGAAAAGTGGCACCATCAGAAACTTAAATAAGCACATTATGCAATTTTGATTTCTATAATGAACAAGTTCTAGGAATACTATAATGAACAAGATACCTTCTCAGAACGAATTTTATGAATTTCTTTTTCTAATGTAATCTCAAGACTTTTAAGATCCTTCACATTCATGCTACTCAACATTTCACCCATCATTGGCCTATAATGACCAAATTATTTTCACAATTATTAACATATAATAAAAGACTTGTAATAATTGACAAAAAATTTTAACAGTAATTGCAATAATATCATTTACCTTTCTCCTTTTGCAACATGATCTACATGATGAGTAGTAACACAAGAACATACATCAATATCTTTATTTGCAAAAGGTATTGACATGTTAGATAAGTTTGGAACCAAGTTACTCTGAAAACGCCTCTCAAAGCTCATTCAAAACAAATTTGAAACAACCTCACATTTCATTCTTAATTTCCTCAACCTGTTCTTTTAATTTTTTTTGCATTTCCTCTTGTAATTTTTCCTGAATGCTTTTTATCTCTGCTTCAGCATTTTTCTTCACTTTCTCAATTAATTTTTGAGTTTCAAGTTGAGATTGAGTTCCCCATAAGTCTGATGGCACAACCCCTTTTCCAAAGACATATGAAAAGACATCATCTTGGCTTGTGCCTTGTTCTACTATTTCTGGATGTGAAACTGCTACCTCTTCAAACTCTGACTATATTAGATGTTAGAATCGTAATTAAGAGGTAATAAAAGTTAAAATAATAACATGATATACATACAATAATTTTTCTCGTTGCTTCATTCTTAGGCTTGTGTGTTAGAATGTACATTTCCACTCGAGATGGCTCTTTTCCATTTGGATCCTTGCTTGTCTATTCAAACATAAATATAAGATCACTTCAATAATTTAGAGTTCATAATAACATTATTGGAGACTAATAAATTATGTAAAATAATTTCTTTTACCTCTTCGTCACGTATTTCGACAAAAGTTTTTGATCCTGAAGTATGAACACTGGTGTGCATTGCTCTACTAACTTTGTTCTTCTTGCTACGAACCTTTAAAATAAACTCCATATAATACAAGCATAAAGCAATCATATACAAAGTAAACTAAATTATATAACAAGAATGCATTTAAATCACCACAGCTAAGTCAGATTTCCAGAATTTAACAAGAATTCTACATTGCTCAAGAGGAACATTGGGTGGTCCATTCTTTATGTTATAATCCTCAGTCATATTTTGCTTGAAATTTTTATTCTTTAATCTGCATTTATAAGTTCTCCAGCTTGAACCAATAGTCTCCAAAACCCATTTTTTAGCGCGTTCATCAATGTCAAACTTTAACTACACAAAAAACACAAGATAAGGAATACTTAAAAGGAAAAATAATTCAATAAAACAAAAACATATGACACAGTACAATGACTATTTTCCACATGTCATCCCAATTTTCCTTTAATCCTTTCCAAGTTGTGTAAGTTAGCGGAGCCAAATGTGAATTCCTAGCTAGTGTCCCTAAATAACTACTCAACTTTGCTCGAAAGCAACCAACTGGTTGACCAAGAGCATTCAATCTAACTTGTAAACAATCATCATAACTTAAACCATTGGTTTTTAGGCATCTTGTAGGACCCCCCCTTTCTTCTTGCTATTAGAACTTATAATAAAGTAATGTAAATTAAAAATATAAATTACACAATTTATAAAATGAAACATACTCAAAACAATAAACAAACAACCTCAATTACATACCATTGTCATTCAACTTAGGTGACATGGACATTTGATAAGGACTTGATGCATTTTCCTCTAACTCACCGAGAACTTTTTCCGTAGACCCACTAGGCCATGAGACATTATATTTCTTGCAGAGTTGAGGAGAAAAAGATGATTGACAAAGACTTAGATCTTTAGTTTTGAGATATCTTATAGGATCCTTTTCCCTTTTGCTATTAGAACCTACAATAAAGCAATGTAAATTAAAAATATAAGAAAATAAAACATACTCAATACAACAAGAAAACAACCTCAATTACATACCTTTGCCATTCAACTTAGGTGACATACGCATTTCATAAGGATTTGATGTATTTTCCTTTAGCTCACCACACACTTTTTCCATAAAACCATTTGGCCATAAGACATTGTATTTCTTCGATAGTTGAGGAGAAAAAAAATAATTAAGAAAGACTTAGACCTTTAGTTTTGAGATATCTTGTAGGATCCCTTTTCCTTTTGCTATTAGAATCTACAATAAAGCAATGTAAATTAAAAATATAAGGAAATAAAACATACTCAATACAACAAGAAAACAACCTCAATTACATACCTTTGCCATTCAACTTAGGTGACAGGGGCATTTGATAAGGATTTGATGCATTTTCCTCTAACTCACCACACACTTTTTCCATAAAACCATTTGGCCATAAGACATTGTATTTCTTGGATAGTTGAGGAGAAAAAAAAACAATTAAGAAAGACTTAGACCTTTAGTTTTGAGATATCTTGTAGGATCCCTTTTCCTTTTGCTATTAGAATCTACAATAAAGCAATGTAAATTAAAAATATAAGGAAATAAAACATACTCAATACAACAAGAAAACAACCTCAATTACATACCTTTGCCATTCAACTTAGGTGACATAGGCATTTGATAAGGATTTGATGCATTTTCCTCTAGCTCACCACACACTTTTTCCATAAAACCATTTGGCCATAAGACATTGTATTTATTGGATAGTTGAGGAGAAAAAAACCAATTAAGAAAGACTTAGACCATTAGTTTTGAGATATCTTGTAGGATCCCTTTTCCTTTTGCTATTAGAATCTACAATAAAGCAATGTAAATTAAAAATATAAGGAAATAAAACATACTCAATACAACAAGAAAACAACCTCAATTACATACCTTTGCCATTCAACTTAGGTGACATAGGCATTTGATAAGGATTTGATGCATTTTCCTCTAGCTCACCACACACTTTTTCCATAAAACCATTTGGCCATAAGACATTGTATTTCTTGAATAGTTGAGGAGAAAAAAAAATAATTAAGAAAGACTTAGACCTTTAGTTTTGAGATATCTTGTAGGATCCCTTTTCCTTTTGCTATTAGAATCTACAATAAAGCAATGTAAATTAAAAATATAAGAAAATAAAACATACTCAATACAACAAGAAAATAACCTCAATTACATACCTTTTGCCATTCCACTTAGGTGACATAGGCATTTGATAAGGATTTGACGCATTTTCCTCTAGCTCACCACACACTTTTTCCATAAAACCATTTCTCCATAAGACATTGTATTTCTTGAATAGTTGAGGAGAAAAAAAAAACAATTAAGAAAGACTTAGACCTTTAGTTTTGAGATATCTTGTAGGAGCCCTTTTCCTTTTGCTATTAGAATCTACAATAAAGCAATGTAAATTAAAAATATACGAAAATAAAACATACTTAATACAACAAGAAAACAACCTTAATTACATACCTTTGCCATTCAACTTAGGTGACATAGGCATTTCATAAGGATTTGATGTATTTTCCTCTAGCTCACCACACACTTTTTCCATAAAACCATTTTGCCATAAGACATGGTATTTCTTGAATAGTTGAGGAGAAAAAAAAAAACAGTTAAGAAAGACTTAGAGCTTTAGTTTTGAGATATCTTGTAGGATCCCTTTTCCTTTTGCTATTAGAATCTACAATAAAGTAATGTAAATTAAAAATATAAGAAAATAAAACATACTTAATACAACAAGAAAACAACCTGAATTGCATACCTTTGTCATTCAACTTAGGTGACATAGGCATTTCATAAGGATTTGATGTATTTTCCTCTTGCTCACCACACACTTTTTCCATAAAACCATTTGGCCATAAGACATTGTATTTCTTGAATAGTTCAGGAGAAAAAAAAAACAATTAAGAAAGACTTAGACCTTTAGTTTTGAGATATCTTGTAGGATCCCTTTTCCTTTTGCTATTAGAATCTACAATAAAGCAATGTAAATTAAAAATATAAGGAAATAAAATATACTCAATACAACAAGAAAACAACCTCAATTACATACCTTTTCCATTCAACTTAGGTGACATAGGCATTTGATAAGGATTTGATGCAGTTTCCTCTAGCTCACCACACACTTCTTCCATATTACCTTTCTTACTTGCCATATTTAAGTAAAATTAATATATAGGAATATATGTTAAATAATTAATACAACAAGTTTGTAAAGAAAAGCTATTTATTAAATTTCAAGTTTAAAATGAGAATTACAAATAAGATTTTGAAAGAGAATATAAAATTTTTATGTAAAAACTCAATATCATATTTTTTTAACAACTAAATACATCAAGCATTTCATTAGATCCTTCTTCTGTTAGATAGTCATCTAAGACACATGTATCAATTGTTGTCCCGGGTATATCATCTCTAAACCAGCTAATATCTTCATCTTCATTCGTAGATCGATCAATTATAGGACTTCTTAATTGAGTTCCAACATGCTTTTCTCCTTCACAATTCTGTAAGTCATCGAAGATATCAAATAAATCTCTAGGAATGATATTAGTAACAACATGCCAATCATCACTTGGGTCTTTTGTGTAGTACACTTGCTTTACTTGAGTTGCAAATATGAAGGGATCATTTTCATAAATCAGCTTTCCAAAATTTACAAGGAAAAATCCAAAATCGTCTTGTTTGCTTTGAAACCAATCACATTCAAATAGCACAAACTTAGAATTCTCATAGTAATATAGCTCAAGTATGTCTTTCAAAACTCCATAGTAGTTAACATCTTCTACTTCAGGATTTTCATCTTTCTTACTTCTAAATTTAATTGTAGATGAAGTGACCATAACTCCGGTATTTTGTGTTTTTCTTTCACAACCTTCAATGACAAACTTATACCCATTGATCACATAAGATGAAAATTTTCTAGCAACAACGTTCGGCCCTGTAGATAACCATTTAACTTCTTCACTCACAGTCATATTCCTAACACGTTCTTCAAACCATTCAGAAAAAGTAAAACAATGATCTTTTGCCTTCTTCCACTTTCCTACCATTCCATGAACTGTTTGTTGGTAAAGAAACTCTTCATGTTCTCTGTGAAGAAAGATCAAATATGTAATGTAAAAAAGTATTTATCTTAAGTTGGAAAAGGTAAGTATATTTCTTACTTGATATACGACTTAGTTATATCACAATTAAACAACACATAGCAATGAGCTTGCTCCAACATTGCAGGATCTAAACTTTCATCACACCATTTCCTATTGGACCATCAATATTCCTTGCAACTCTATTGAACTTTGTTTCAACACTATCATTTAAGTATCTTGAACAAAATGTCAAGCATTCATCTGCTATATATCCTTCTGCAATTGAACCTTCTAGATGACTTCGATTACATCCTTTAGAAGGAACCTATGTATAAAAATAAAAATAAAAAACTCAAAGGATGAGAAACAAAATAATATATATATATATCAACTTGAATAAAAAAAAAAGGCACCTTTCAACTGGATACATCCACCGATATTGTACTGGTCCGGCAATTCTAGCTTCATATGCTAGATGTATAGACAAGTGCATTGTCAGCACAAAGAAAGAAAGAGGGAAAATCTTTTCCAATTCACAAATAATTAATGCAATTTCATCATCCAAACACTTAAATTCCTCAACATCAATGACTTTGGAGCATAATATCTTGAAGAAAGAGTTAAACTTGATGAAAACTTTTGCAACTTCTTTTGGTAAAGTCTTTCTTATTGCTATCTTGAGCAAGTCTTGCATCAATATATGGAAATCATGACTCTTAAGCCCAAGAATTTTATGTTGTTCAAGTTGAACATATCTAGAAATGTTAGAACCATAATTTTCAGGAAGCTTCACTTCTTTCAAAACATGACAAAAATGTCTTTTTCTTTTGATGACATAGTAAAGCGAGCAGGTGGAAAAATTATCTTATTTGGACCTATTTTCATAGGATGGATGCCTTTCCTTATACCCATTTTCACTAAGTCAAGGCGAGCTTTGAGATGATCCTTTGTCTTCCCCTCTAAATTCAATAATGTTCCAATAATATTTTCATATATATTTTTCTCTATGTGCATGACATCCAAATTATGGTGAAGCAAATTAGTTTCCCAATACGTAACTCCAAAAAATATACTTTTTTTGGTCCATGGATCATCATTACTTTTCTTCCTCTTTTTAGTCTTCCCGAATTCATTCTTTCGATAACATAATATTTCAAACATTTTCAAACCTGATAATGGCTTTGGTGCTACTCTCATTTCCTTTTTTCCATCAAAAGATTTTTTATCTTTTCTCCACCTATGCTTGGAGTCTAAAAATCTTCTATGACCCATAAAACATATCTTTCTACTATGATATAAGAATTGAGCATATGTCATAGTTACATATGGGCATCCTAATTTTCCTGACTTGATTACCAACCCGATAACATAGCATATGCAGGTAAATCATTTATAGTCCATAGTAATGCAGCATGTGCCTGAAATAGTTGTTGACTTGAAGCATCATATGTTTCAACGCCTTTTTCCCATAACTCCTTTAGATCATCAATTAGAGGTTGCAAATATATGTCAATATCATTTGTAGGTGAAAAAGGACCTGGAATAAGTAATGACAACATTCAGTAAGGTTGCTTCATACAATACCACCGAGCTAAGTTATATGTCATTAAAACCACTGGCCAAATACTGTATCTGCTACTCAATGTTTTATATGGATTAAATCCATCACTTGCTAACCCAAGCCTCACATTTCGAGGGTCCGATGAAAAATTAGGATGTAAAGAATCAAAGGTTTTCCAAGCTTGTGAGTTTGCTAGATGCCTTAATTTTCCATCTTCGATGCGACACTCCTTATGCCATTTCATTGCGTCAGCTATTTTTGAAGACATGAATAACCTCTTGATCCTTGATTTCAAAGGAAAATATCTCAAAACTTTGGCTGGTATTGAAGGTGAAGCTACCTTGCAAGAAACTTTTCTCTTAGAAATTTGAAACTCATTTCTTTTATACCTAGAAGTACCACACTTAGGACATTGAGTCATATTCTCATACTCCCCCCTATATAGGATACAATCTTTAGGACAAGCATGGATTTTTACATAACTAAATCCTAAATCTTGAATGATGTATTTACAATCTTGAAATGTTGATGGCAAACAAGATTTTTCCGGGAGCAATTCTCTTAAGAACTGTAGTAACATATTGAATGACATGTTGCTCCACCCATGAATATTTTTCAGATGAAGTAGACGAACAATGACTAACAACTTTGTGAAATTCTTACAACCAGGGTACACTTATTCTTGGGTTTCATGTACCAATTTGTAAAACTTTACTGTTTCTACATCAATCTCTTCTTCGCTTTCCAATATATCTTCAAATTGACCTTATTCACATAGTTTTGACATCATAAACGTCTCTTCTAAAAGTTCATCCAAATTATCATGCATTTTAAATTTACCATTCTCCATGTTCATATAATTTTTTGAAGATCCACCCTCGCCATGGAAAACCCAAGTGTTGTAGCTTTTGTCAAATCCATCACAAACTAAATGCTCATATGCTTTCCGACGGTCACAACCAAACGATTGTTGCAATTTTTACAAGGACATAAAATTTGACTTCCTCAAACATTAGAAAATGCAAAGTCAAGAAATTTTTTTAACCCATCCAAATACTTTTCAGAAGCTCTTGGTTCATGCATCCAACTTTTATCCATTTCTCCTTTTATAATTTGTACAAAATAAAAGTCATCAGATAATTTAATTCAATAATACTTCTAATAATAAATAAAAAAACTAATAAATAAAAATATATGCATTAACATAAAAAAATTTAAAAATAATAAACATGATAGTTCATAGTAAAGTTATAGATGAATGAGAATAATACCAAATAATGAATTTTCGTAGCCCTTCCACCCTCTTCCTCTATTGGTTGGAAAAAAATAATAATAATTTCCTATTTAAACAATAAATAATAAATTATATTAGGTATCTATTAAACGGTTAAAACATGCATACATTAAAATTAAAAATGAAAACAGGTAGAGAGTGCCTGCATATATTTCAATCCAAACTCATGAATATCAATCAATTCTAAATATTTTTATCAAATAAATATTTAAAATAAAATAAAAGAAAGGGTCATCTTCCATTTTTTAGTTGAAAATTATTTTATATTTTATATTTTATTTATTTCGTTTAAGGATGATTGTATTTCAGGACTCTCAATTTCACCACAAACTACCTAGTATTTTTTTAGAATAATAGTAACTAAGAATTTTAACAAGTTTAGTTATTCACAAAAATGAGTGTCACCACTAGACCTTTAAATTTATAAAAGAAATGCTTAAACTTAAACTAAAAGATATATAAGTAGTGGGAATGTGAAACAAGGGTGAGAGGAGTAAGTAGATAAACAAGTAGATAAACAAACTAAAACATATACTAACTCATGTATTAATATTTTGAGTAAACTTGATAAATTCAAACAAATGATAAACTTTTAATTATGTCTAAAAGTTCACTTTTTGGTTGATACATAAATTTATAACTTCAATAATTATGATGCAAAAATAGATATATACTTTAATAGAGCAGGAAGCAAAAAACTGAAAGCTAGAGATATAATAAAAGATATAATATTACTCTCGTATGTCACACTAGACAATAAGAAAAAATGATAATCAAGAGAATTTATTACTCATTGGAAAAGAGGCAGTCATGGGATCGGATTATAGTTAGTTACTTATATCACTTTATACTAAACAAGTGTAGGAGTCACATACAAATAATTCAGACCTTAACTAATCTTTTCTTTCAGTTTCATTTGACCATAAATTCTCATTCCCATATCTGTACAATATATGAAAATAATTATATACACAAATGAATCATAACCAGGGATAAAATGGCAAAAGGAAAGTCACCATAGGTTCTCCTCAGGACAACTAGTACATTTTATGTTGTTCCCATCTAGAAGTTTATATTGTAGTTTTAAATTGATGGTTCATCCATGAAGATAATAATTATAAAGCAAAGTTATTAGGGACATTAGCAACCAATAATTCTGGTATTCCCAATGCTTCAGGATACAAGGAGCTAAAAGTTGTTTGATCATTACGAGTTCCTAGAAGTAGACATTTTTTAAGTATTGCAGTTAAAAATTTTCCTTCAAGTTATGTTTAACAGCTCTTTTTTTTCGGTTTGATACGTAAAAAAGTAACAGTTAAGATCAGGAAGCAAACAGGTTTGCAAATTACTCCAATGGCATCAACAAAAATCAGATTTCAAATTATTGTCATGGCTAAGTGCCCTGCAATATAAATTAAATATAAAATTTCTGCAGATATTCACACTAGCAAAATTCTCATGTGGACCTTGAACTTTGCGTTGCAGTTACCATTGCTAGATCAAGACAAGACAAGACTCTGCACATTCTATATTCATTATTGGAGATCATGTACTGAGAGATATTATTTAAAAAATGCATATACTCAGTAAGTAAAATAATCCTCTGTCACACTATAAAGCTTTATTATAAAGACATCATAAGTAAAACACAAATTTATGCACAACTGATGCTTTAAAAACACGTGCTCCATCAATGTGAAGCTTCAGTCCGTGCTTCTTAGCAACTTCTCCAACTCTGTCTGTATATTCAACTGAGAGGCATCTGCCACCAATGCTGCATTTAGTTATAACATAAGTCATAATTTTTCTATAAATTTGAATCAATTAATAACAAGAAGGGACTTCTAAAGCTCAAGCAAAATTAACAAATTGCATGGTGCCCACAACAACAATAAACAAAACAATGAAGAGATGTCACTCCAACTGCATTATGAAACCATTGCCCATATCTTGAGTACCCCACATGGTTAATCATACAGCACTGGGAAAAACACAAAATGTTCGGAGGCAATCATTGAAGGCTCTATAATAGACAACATTTCTACCCAATAATCAAAATATACATTATGTAAAGGTTATAAATATTTGTAAACAAAAACCAATTTGGCACAATGAACTAAGTATGTAATAAACATTTAATTAAGCATTGATTATTTAATCTAATTTATTTTCTGTAAATAATTCCAAGTGGAAACACTAAGCCACCAAGCCACCACGTAAATGTTATTTATAGTATGACGCTTTCAAATCAGGATTCATTTTCAAGTTTGTAATTACAAGTCATTCTTTTTATGTTTTATATATGTACAGAAATTGCTGTAGAAATTGACGTAGGATTTATATAAATTTGGGAGGACTTTTGGCCAAGAATTCTGACCTGAAACAAGGACTTTTGGCCTGGTCTCAGAATTTCATTTTCTTCAACAGTCGCACTATATCTCAAGGAAGTGATCCTTGAATCCAAGAACTTAAAAGGGAACTTGCAAATATAAGTCAAGGAGCCAATTGCATTCAAAGTTAAAATTGGTGGATATTAACGACATAGAAAATTTAACAACTAGTCTCTAATGAGAATTGATTTCAGAAAAACAGAGTTCCTAAAGAGTTCACACCTTCAAATATTTGATCACAGATTTTCTTCTTCCTAGAAATCAACAATTTGACCTGTTCAAGTAAAATTGGAAAGATGCATGGGCCAAAGCAAAACAGATAAAATGGAATATCAAATTAATTTTACAATAATCCTCATGTAAAGAATCTAGTTCCATTCTAGTTCAGATAACTACAAAATACAATCCTCATGTAAATTTTTTTTAATACACTTTTTATGATTAGTTAAAATTCATATAGGTTCCTATAATATTATAATTATGATTATGTTGTTAAAGGAAATACAAGTAGCCGTATAGATTGTGCAGTTTGCTTGGAGAACCTCATTACAAGTGATAAATGCAAATTGTTACCTATGTGCGAACACAGTTCTCATGCCCAATATGTTGACATATGGCTTCTACAGACTTCCATTTGTCCAATTTTTCGATCTAATGCTAACTCACATAATGGAGACCAAGTTATAGGCAACAGTGACAACTGCATTGAACCAAGGGAGAGTCTCACCACTACCACTAGAATTAAGCTAGATAACAATATGGTACAATTTAGAGAAAGCTTAGAAAGTGCTCATCTAGGAATGTTAGCATAGAATTGATAGAAAATCTAACATTAGGAAACCCTAACAATGGTCATAATTATAGAGGAACAAAATCTACAGAGCACCAAATAATCAACACAGATTTCTGCATCATTTATAGAGCTAACTATCAAAGTTGAAAGCAATCCTTCCAAAACAAAAAAAATCAAAACAAAAATAGAAAAACTCACCTTAGATTTGTAGAGAATTTGGAAATTCACAGTAAAAGATTCACAAAAGCAATTAGATCTACAAAAAGGAAAGGTATATCAAGAAAATGTGAAATGAAACAGAATCGATTTAGAAAGCATGAAAAAAGATTACCTTCTTATATGAGGAGAGAATGTAAAAAATCTATAGAAGTTGCTCAAAGAAAAATGAATGGGCGAAGTTGGTTAACGAGAGAGAAAAAGGAACTGAAGCTTGAAGCAGCTAGTTAACGAAAAAGACAAAAGAGTGGGAAAAGGGGAAAAACGTGAAAAAGTGCAGAGGGTCACGTACGTGTTGCATCAGAATTTCAATTAAAAGAAAAATACTTTTCTCTTTTAAAGTTTTATATTTTTAAAAAATATAAATCATATTCGATAATATTTAAATTTAAAAATGTTACTAAAGATATTAATTAATAAAATTTAATAACATTTTTATCAATGTTACTAAATAAATGTTACTAAATATAATAAATGTAGTAGTGATTGTTTCATTAGAAACCAACACCTCATTTAAAATCTAACGTCTTGGAATAAAATTAAATTATCTTAGAGATTACTGATCCTGGCACATATTTTAATCGATTTACAAGTAAATTAACAATTATCTTATATAAGAATCCCAATAATGAGATTGGACAAAAATCGCTCCACTTCTGTGGATGATTAATCTTTGATATCAAGGCCAAAAAATATGAAAGAATACTTGATAATAACTTTTCATTATTATAAAATTCGCCAATCATTACATATACCTCTTCTTTCATTAGATGTCAGAAATGTTTTACAAATACATAGTTAAACTTGTAACCAGGGCTTATAGTTTCGTCATACATTGTTACAATACCATTGATTTCTTTTTTCTTAAAACTAACATTAATAATCTGACTGCTTTGTAAAGTCCCAAAGTGAACCATGCCTAGATTCACCCCTATATTCTCTTAATAAAAATGGTTGGAAAAGAACCTTATTATGTATACCTTGATTTCTTGCACTCCTTCGACCTAGCACCCATTTATGAACATGGTTTGTAAGTGTTTTTTTCTTCTTCACGAATTTAGAGAAGCATCAAATAATTGACTAGTTTTCTCTCCATATTGCAGTCACATATTATACTATGTACTTTCGGTGATTTAAGGACTTCTGCTGTGACAACTCTTTTCCTAGCTCCATTATATTCTTTTTTTTTTCCTCAACAATACTCTGCTGACATCCTTCATTTCATAATTGGATTTCTAAACTTGGATGTCCATCTTTATCTTGGTAATGCTTAAGTCCAAAATTCTCAAAACCTCTTTGTGCCATACCTTAATCACATGCTTTTAATTCCTTCAATCTTTATTATAGCCAAAAAAAAGCCTTCCAGCCTTGCACAAATTCTAATTGCATGTTGTTTCCCATAGGTTTGTAAAACCTTTCTCTTGAAACCAACAATTGTTGAATATAAATGGTTTAGGCCCCAATCTATATGGACACCCCATAACATAATCGGGCAATGATCTAAGACATCTATATTAAGAATCCACTAAGTTGCTTCCCCAAACGACTTCACCCATTTTTCTATAACAAAACTCTTATCTAGCCTACTTATAAATTCTCCTTCTGAATTCATCCATGTAATTCTTCTACCCAACACCTACAATTCCACCAACTCCATATCTACTATGAATTCATTAAAAGACCTTATTTTCATATTAATTGGTCCATCATCCCTTTCTTTACTTTCAACTAGATTTCTGACAAAGTTAAAGTCACCTAATACACAATAGGCACCCTCATCTAGCCTTCTCTTTGTTTAAAGGAGTTCCTCCCGCAGTCTATATTTCCCCTCCTTATGGCATGACAAGTACACATTAACTATAAACCACCTTTCTTAATTTTTTCCAATTCAGACGCACCCTTATGAAATTTATACTTACGAATGAGGAGACCAACTCTTAATTAATAGAATCTCAAATGTTAAGTAGTTTTATAGATTATTACATATTCAAGTTTCCACATGTTAAAGTTTGGTTTTCTGTAAAGTTAAAAAATCCATTCCTTCATCTTTGATAAGATGTTTTATTTTCATTTTCTTTACCACCTTAAACTGTTTAATATTAGGGGATGCAACTTTCAGTTTGATAGTAAGAAAAGATCTACTCCCTACGCTTATTATTAAAGGATACACCTTTCATTTGATAGCATGAAGAGATCTATTCTTTGCTCCACTTTCCTCAACATTCCCTTTCACTTGAAACGAAATGAAAATATATTTTATTATTATTAAATATTTTTACAACATATTTATATGGGAAAGAGCCTATACTATTTATAAAAGTTGTAATGCTATACAATAAATATAAATTATATTATTTATGATATTAGAATGAATATTCGGACAGTTTTCTATCATTGATATCCTAATTTTTTTTTTAAATTTATGTATTAAAAAAAAAAGATAAATATAACTAGCTCATAAAATAAAGTTTATTTTTATTTTTATTTTATATCATTACAACATATTACACTTTTTATAACATAAATCAGATACAATATTTTTTAAAATTTTTAATAAAATTAATAGATAATATTTTTTATATTTTTATAATATTTTTTAAATATTACTAATAATATTTTATAATATAGATCAGATGCAACATTATTAAAATATTACTAAAATTAATAGATAATATTTTTTAAATATTACATATATTATAATGTATACATAATGATTAATCTTCCTTGTACGATGTTTAACTTGCACTACAAAAATAAGGAGAGTTTTTGGCATATATTTTCTCGTTGGTCTTAAAAAAACGCTACTAATTTTTTGCATTTCTTTTAAATATAACAAATTTTTATAAATATTTGGTATAATTTATTATTTTAATTTTATATATTTTTATTTTTATTTTCACTCATCGTTAGTTTTCTTTTCTAGGGTCAACTTTTCCCTTCCACTTTTTCTTTCTAGGGTCAACTTTTTCCCCTTCCACTTTTTTCCCTTATGCTTTTCACGCTTCGAAAAACAATTTGAAAACGCGTTAAATTTTTTTTTGAAATCTTTTCCTTGAATTTTGCATTTATCCAGTTGTTTCTTACAATTTTAAATCTGAACCAACGGTTGAAGCAGATTAATTTCTTGTCTTCGATTTTGCAATGAGCCCGTAACACTTATCTTCTCCAAAGATCGTAGAAGGTACACTCGTTTTTCCAGTTTCTAATCTCGCTTTCTTTCTCAACTTCAAACTGTGATAAATGGATGAGTTGAAGGATTTAATAGATGTAGGTGTTGAATCATACTAAATCCTAATAAAGTTCCGAGCCGAAAAATCACTCTTGATATTTTTTGCTTACATAACCTCGTGCTTGATGAAAATCATTAGAAGCACAGAATGCCGATGTAGCTTCCATTTTTCTAAAATTCTGATTAGCAGAGGTGGATCTAATAAGAGATTCTAGCATTTGAAGCCCCATTTTTTTATTTATTGGTTCTGTTGTTTTATAGATTAATTTTTTATCTTCCAATAATGTTGATATTCGTAATCCTTCACTCTCTTAATTCCGTAAAAATCTCATGTTTGTAAGGTCAAGTTTCACATAAATAAAATAATTATTGACTATAAAATACGCAAATAAACTCAAATTTGATGTTTTTATGGATTTGTTTGATAGTTCAAGTAACTATAGAAATGAGTACGAAGACACTAGAAGAATTTATAAAAATGCAAAGCATCAAACAAATTGGTACAGAGGATAGTTATTGAGCGGTAAGCAAGTGCATTGGTGTCCTAATATAGACTTCCTCGGCAGAAGATATACAAGCTAAGTTAGTTGTAGTTGTCAGAAGAATTGAAAATTAGATGAGATGTAAATGAGACGGATGGTTAAATAAATTTTAACAAAGATTCTACAAGGAAAGGGAAAATAATTGTGAGCTATACAATTTTGAAAATCAAGTTATTTACTTATGCGTTG
Source organism: Canavalia ensiformis (assembly GCA_026541065.1). Lineage (NCBI taxonomy): Eukaryota > Viridiplantae > Streptophyta > Magnoliopsida > Fabales > Fabaceae > Canavalia > Canavalia ensiformis. Next base: position 362,478 of record JAMKYM010000845.1, on the reverse strand, counting down.
AAAATCTATTATTTACTTATTAACTATGACTTTGGTATTACATATATTTGTTTGAATGTTTGGTGAATAGCAACATGCAAGCAGCATTTGCAAGGATTAGAAACCTAAGAAAGTAGCACCATACCGAGAGGATAAGCACGATGCGATTAGCTCAATTACAGACGATGCGTTAGCTAATTACAGGAGCAATAACAAGTGAAATGTGTTGATGGATCAAAAGGAGCTTTTAAAATAAATGAACATCATTACCTTTAGTTAAACCCATGAACACACTTGAATATATATTACTTTAGCAGGTAAGTAATTGATTTCGAGCTAACATCACAATCAAATTATATTACTTTGACTTTCAGCTTTGTTGGTTGGTAATTAATTAGAGTTATATGAATGTTTGGTAATTAATTAGAGTTATATGAATGTTGCGTAAGTAGTAAGGATAAAAAGTCATATGCAGTATACAACAAAAACCTTGTGAAATTGTTTGTTTTTGGAGAGTCGTACGTTGATATAGGGAATACTTTGCAATTCTGAAGTGAATAACTCCCTAGCGGAAGCACTTATCCTGGAAAACTTGCAAGGAGAGTTTTTTGATAGTTGTGTCCTTACACATTACATTGGTAACTTTCTTTACACTTTCCTCAGATTCTCAACGCGCAAAGACTACTTAGCTATTGTAACTTTTACAAAAAAGCACACATAAAATAGGTAAAGTGACATATTTTAATTAGGTTGTCATAGATTGGACTCAAAATAATCTTATTTTTTATTTGCTTTATTTTAATAGCAGATAAAAAATATCATTTAAAATTAAAGTAAGGCGCTTAAAATTTTATTATATACACTAAACTTTTGATTGATAAATATTAATTAAAATATAGTTAAATTTTTAGTTTTATATTTTATATTTTATATTTAACTTTAGTTTTTATTATTTTTTATAATTTAATCTCATTTTTTTCAAAATTTTTTATTTTTATTTCTAGTATTAAACTTTTCTATAGTTTTAATTTCAAAAGTATTAGTATGTATATTTATTTTTAAAATTTATTTATTTAATCAAATTTAAAATTTAAAATATTTTTAATTAAAAAATATTAATTTATATATTTTAATTTAAATATATTACACAAAAAGGAAATATTTTTGTTTTTTTTAATTCTTGTTGATTGGTTGGTATTTTGTACATAAACTATTATCAAAGATTTGTTTATATATTTACTGGCCGGGAATATAGAGTATATTTACACAATTTACTTGTTATATATATATAATTTTTCAGCAACAAGTAATGAACATTTCAAACAACATGGTAAATGGGTATACGAAAAATAGCAAAAGAAGGCTTCGTGGTTGTATTTAGTTTGTAACCATTTGAACTTTATGGTTACATAATATTCAAAGAACGAATTTTAGCTTACATAGAATATTAGAATGGATAAAGATTTAGTTTCGGAACTAGTATAGAGCTAATTTAGAAGTTGTTAAGATGTTTTTTTTTATTTTAAAAATATTTTATATTTTATATTTTTTATCTCCAATATTTCGATATTGAAATAATAAAAAACAAAAATAGTTATTATTTATTTTTATTATTTGTATAATATTTTTTATATCTTTATTACATGATATTATTTATCATATTTTAAAAGTTTCTTTATTTTTTCTCTTTTTGTATTGTTGTACTACAATTATCCTTTTTGTTCATAAAAAGTAGTAAAAAATGTTACAAAAATATGTCCGATGTACCGCTTGTTTGTTTACCCTTTGAATCGATTTTGAGAAAGAAAATGTTTTGGAATCAATTTTGGGAAAGCAAAATGTTTTAGAAATTGATTTTGATAATTAAATTTATGCATGGTGTAAAAATATGATTTTGACTATCAATTTTTTTTTTGAAAATTGATTTTAGTACTAAAGAAGCAAGTTGTAGTCTAAAGACCATGCTGGATTTTTACTTTAAATATAATTCAGATAATGTTTTTTTGATTGAGGTGTTAAGCATGACATTTATGATCTAAACTAGCATGTTACATATGATATTATAGATTGTTTTTAATGTCAAGTTTTAGCTTACTATCAAGTTGAATACTTTTGCATACACAATCATATATGAATATTTCCTTTTTCATAAACCTATAATTATCAGAATTATGCTTTAAACTCAAAACCATTTCATCTAGGGGCAGTAACTGCATTATGTTTATATATTGTTAATAATTATAACGCAATAATATAAATATGGTTAATATTTTTTTTTTGGTGTAAATATGTGTTATATTGAGGGTTCATTAAATTTTGTTACTCAATCTTCAAAAATCTTTTGATTTTGATCAAAAGAAAGGATCATTTTGTGATTTGCATCACTAAGAGTGAAGGCTTAAGAGAGGATCTTCAACTTTAATGTGTTGAACATCACCTTAGAAGCAACAGATAAGGAACTCCTACTATTGTTTTTAAGTGAGTCTTTTTTAATTAACTTTTTTTGATAAAATTAGTCTTTTTATTTAGTATATTTTAATTGTGTACATTAATGTATTTCATACTTAAACATGTGCTTTTGCAACCTTATCTATTCTTTTTTAACAATAATTTATCATTATCTCATTTTAGTATATTGTTAAGATAGCTAGTTTTTTTTAAAAAAAAATGCTGAAATTATATTTGAAATTTTGATATCATATGCTTACTTTTTTTTAAATGTAGTTGAATTCGTCAGAGATAAATCGTGGATTGATATGCCGCGAAACACAGATGAATATTTGGATGGGTTGGATAAGTTTTTAGATTTTTCATTTGAAAATGGATCAATTAATGACACAATTAGGTGTCCTTGCCGTAAATGTCGCTTTAACAAAATGGGCAACTAGAGATGATGTTCGAGACCATTTAATTTTTAAGGCATTCCCAGAAAATTATAAAGTTTGGATATGGCATGGTGAAAAATATGAAGAGATTATATCAGAAGAAATTGAAGTAATAGATAAGGCAATGCAAGACACAAATGTAGTTTTGGATATGATAAATGATGCATTTAGAGTTAACAGAGACCATTTTATGGAATCTACCTCTTCAGATGAACCATTAGAGCCTATAAATAATATTCCTACAGAAGGACATAGAGATATTAATGATTTGCTTAGAGATGGTAATGAAGAATTATATGAAGGGTGTCACAAATATTCAAAGTTATCTTTTTTGTTGAGGTTGTACCATATAAAGTGCCTGTGTGGTGTGACTGAAAAAGCAATGACGTTGATTTTGGAGTTATTGAAAGATGCATTTGAATATGCAAAAATCCCTACTTCTTTTTATGAGGCAAAGAAAGTGATCCATAAACTCAACTCAATTATACTAAGATCGATGTATGCACAAATAATTGCATGTTGTATTGGGGTGAAGATGAAAGATTGGATATTTGCAAACATTGTGAAAAGTCTAGGTGGAAGACAAAGGTGGTAAAAAAGAAAGTACCAAAGAAGGTTTTACGCTTTCCATTGAAGCTTTAAGATTGCAAAGATTATTTGCATGTTCTAAAACTGCAAAGTCCATGAGATGGCATGCACTAGGGAGTAACCCAGATGGATTGTTAAGGCATCCAAGGGATGGTGAAGCATGGAAAAAATTTGACCAAATTCATCCTGGATTTGCTTCTGAATCTCGAAATGTTCGCCTTGGCTTAGCTACAGATGGTTTTAATCCTTATGGAACCATGAGTAATAACTATAGCATATGGCCGTTGATTCTAATTCCATACAATCGTCCTCCTTGGGAGTGCATGAGGCAAACTTCTCTCATTCTTTCTATGGTCATCCCCCGGTAAACTAATGCCCGGTAAAAATATAGATGTGTTCCTGCAACCTTTAATCAAGGAGTTAAATGAGCTATGGAGTGAGGGTGTGCACACTTATGATTCATCCTTGAATGAAGTGTTTAGAATGCGAGCAGCTCTTGTGGACAATTAGTGACTTCCCTGGGCTTAGTGCTTTATCCGGTGGAACACTTATACCTTATGCTTGCCCATCTTGTAATTTTGATACAATCCCTTTGTCGATTGGATTATAGTAAAAAATGGTGTTTTGGGGTCATCGACGATTTTTAGAGAGGGCCATAAATTTAGATTGATGAAGAAGCACTTTGATGGAACCATTGAGAAAGTAAATACCATTATTATTATCTCTGGTCTGAAATTTTGAAACAACTAGATGCAGTCAATGTAACTATTGAAAGAAATGTTGAGTCAAGTAGTAGAACGAAACGAGCCCGTGTAGAAGATAAAGTGAAGCAATGGAAGAAAAAGAGCATCTTATTTGATCTTCCTTATTGGAAGGATAATCTGTTACGTCATAATCTTGATGTTATGCATATTGAAAAGAATGTTTGTGATAATGTGTTGTATACATTGCTTAAAGATGATAAATCAAAGGATCACCTTCAAGCTCGTCAAGATTTAAAACATATGGGTATAAAAGAAGATCTTTGGCCAAATGAAAATGGAAAATATCTTCCTTTATTGTTTACAATGACAAAAGAAGCAAGGAAGATATTTCTCACTACACTAAAGAACGTAAAAAGATGCCAGATGGTTATTCAAGTAACATTTCTCGATGTATTGATGATCAAACGACCAAGATATTTGGATTGAAGAGTCATGATTGTCATATTCTTATGCAACATTTACTTCCACTAGCTATACGTAATATATTGCCTGATGGGGTGACTTCAGTGTTGGTGGAGTTTTGCTCATTTTTCAAAGAGTTGTGTTGCAAAAAATTAAATATATTAGATCTTGATAAACTACAATATCGGATTGTGCTCACTCTTTGTCATTTGGAAGTATTATTACCTCCGTCATTCTTCACAGTAATGGTCCATTTAACTTGTCATCTAGTTGAAGAAGTGAGATTAGGAGGACCAGTGCATTACCGATGGATGTATCCAATTGAGAGGTAAATATTTTTTTCTTATAATTAAGTCATTTACATGTTTAATTAAATTTATTTTTATTATTTTTATGGTTATAGGGAGTTAGGTCATTTGAAGTCCTTTGTACGGAATAAGGCACAACCAGAAGGTTCTATAAGTGAAGCTTATTTGGCTGAAGAGACCCTCAATTTTTATTCACTATATGAAGAAGTTGAGTCAAGAATGAATAGAGGTCGACGTGTTGATGATTGTCCTAATGATAACGATACTTCTCAAATATCTTCTATCTATCCTCAATTTGGTAGACCGATTGGAAATTCCTCAACTTACACTCTTACACCATTAGAAAAAATACAAGCGCACCGATATTTGCTACTGAATTGTCCAAAAGTCAAGCCATATATTGAGTAAGTGTCTAAATATATTATATATGATATGAGAAATATCTAAATATATTAACATGTTATTTGTTTCTTTTAGTGAATTTAGAACATCCATTAAGAGAAGAGCAAGAAGTCGAAGACCTTCAACTTAACGAGATAGAAAAAATAGTTACTAAAGAATTTGCGAATTGGTTTTTGAATAGGGTGAGTCAAACAATAATTTTATATTAATATTTTAATAAATTTTGTGATTAACATAATTATTTAATTAGGTTACGAATCCAGACATTACAGATTTAGTGTCTGATGACATAAAGTATTTAGCCAGAGGTCCAATGTCAGTTGCAAGAAGATATACCGCATATAACATTAATGGATTCAAGTTTAGAACCATGGGATCGAGATCAAGGTCTAAAAACTCAAAATAATGGCGTATTTTTAACTTCAAGTACATCATGTGTTGCAAGTAATGTTGATGCAAATTTGAGGCAAGTAGATTTACCATACTATGGAAAGTTGGAAGACATAATCGAGCTTAACTACTATGGTTTTTTAAAAGTTACACTTTTTAAGTGTAAATGGGCAGATACTACACGTGAAAGGATTTAGAAAAGATGCTTGGCAATTTACCTTAGTAAATTTTTCTCGATGTATTCACACTCGGTGAACGTGAAGAGCATGATCCTTTTATTGAAGCTTCACAAGCACAAATGGTGTATTATGTTGATGATGAAGTAAATAAAGGATGGAGTGTGGTTGTTCACATGATGCCAAGGGATTTGTATGATATGGGAGAAGTTGGAGATGTTATATGCGAAAGTGAGGCATACCATGAACAAGACTTAAGTACTTTATTTTCAAATGAAGTTGACACAATAACTTTGTCAAGGAGGATGTAGACAATGAATTCATAACCATAAGCCAGTGTTGAAAATACTATAAGTTAGTGTATTTTATGGTAATATATTTACTTATTAATTTAAACATTATTTTACTTATGGTTATTGTTTATATGACTCAAGTTATGCATGGCTAATACTTTTATTTTTCTAATTCACAGTCATGTCTTCTATTGAGCAACAACATTCAGACGTGAGGCTAGCCGAGTATGGATCTGTATAAGTTATAGGTAATATTATTTTTCGGTTTAATGCTTTATATTTACTTAAACTAATTATGTTTTATTTTGATAGATGAACAAGAAAATATAAAGAAGATTCAATTGACAAAACAAGGTGTTTTTGAGATGCCACGTGGTCAACGTATAATAGTGTCATTTGATAGGCTAAAGCGAGGCATTGGAGAAGCAACCGCCCTCCTTTTCTAGGCTTGTGGTCGTGTTGTTACTGATTCAAGAAATGTTCCCATTAACTTTGATAGTTGGCCAAAAGTACCTAAATCATACAAGGAGGCTTGCTTTAACATTTTGAAGGTATATTCATAAGCCTCAATATCTTTATACATCTCATTGCAAAATACTAATATCTTTTTTCTTTTTTTATAGAATTTATTTCATTTTCAATCTTCAGAATCAATTGCTAGACGTTATTGTTACCTTACCATGTCAACAAAGTATAGAAATGGAAAGATAAATTTGTGGAATAAAGCTTTTGATCCTTCATTGTCAAGAGAACAACTAATTGCTAATGTTCCTAATGGTATTCACAAAGATCAATGGTCATCATTTGTTGATAGTCATTTGAAGGCAGAATATAAGGTAGTTTATTTATTTATTTTTATCTTAGTATTTATTTATTTTTATCTTGCTTGTGTAATAACTTTCTCATATTGTAGGAGTTATGTCGAAAAAATGCTGAGGCTAGAAAAAAACAAACAATCCCACATACTGGTGGGTCTAAACTATTGTCTAGGAAACATCATGAAATGGTAAGTAATCTATAATCCATTAATGATATTAGTGGATAGTTAATTTTATTTTTCATTTGAACTTATATGACCATGTATCTTAGGAAATAGAGCTTGGACGTGCTGTGGGTCGAGGTGAATTGTACATTGCAACCCATAAGAGAAAAGATGGATTCTATGTTAATGAGGAGGCGAGGTCTATCGGTATGTTACATTTGATTCTTTATTGGATCACATGATGCATATTGTGAAATTAACATTTAACTAACAACTATGTCTCTGTTTTTTTTGGTTCAATATAATTTTTACTAAAACATTTTGATTGTGTAGGAGAAGGTGACTCAAGAAATAAGTAAAAGTGCCGATTCTCGCTGAAATTTCAATGATGCTCTTGCTAAAGTGTTGGGAAAAGACCATCCTGGACGTGTACGATGCTTGGGCTTAGGAGGTCTTCATAGTGTTGCATTTCCATCCACTACAAGGTTTAGTGGTGTAGGTTGCAGCCACTCAAGTTCTAGTGCAGCTGAAAATTCTCAATTAAAAGAGGAGGTTATTGCTTTAAAGACCAAGTTAGTCGAATCTCGAGAAAATGTTAAAACATTACAAAATGTGATGCTTGCATATATACAAATGAAGGAGGGACACATTCCTGCAGAATTGGATGCTTTGTTTGGTACTTCTACTAATCTAGTGGTAATAATTTCATATATTATTAACATTTTCTTGATGTTTAATATTGATATATCTCCTTTTCATTAAACTAATGTGATGCAATAATTTCATTTTTTATAGGATGAAGTGAGTGGACAAGACATAACCACACCACAAGAAGGATCTTCCTTAGATAGTAACCGTCATTAGAAATATATAGGTGTATTGAATCTTAAACTTTTTGGAAGTTTTTGGTACAAGTAGAAACTATAAATATGCTAACTTTCTAGTATAAAGTGTTAAGTCAAAACTATGAATATACTATTATACCTATGTAGTCTTCTATCCATTGATTGATATACTTAACCATTGTTCATATAAAAATGTATTGTTGATTATATTAGGCTGATATTTTGAAATTGATTCATTGTTGATTACAACATAGGAGAGGAAGTGATTGGAAAAAAAAGGAAGGAACCACCTAAGTCACATGGATATACTATTTGATCATTTGTATATTGTACCACTCTTTGTAGGATTTGTATTATAGATCATTTCATTTCAAATGAAGTGTTTTAAATGTTGATGTTTAAGCGATGGTAGTTTTACTTTTGGTTAGATGTTATTGAATGAAGTTTAAGTGGTGCTATTTCAAATGAAGTATTGTACCACTCTTTGTAGGAATTATGATGGTCTCATAGATTAGATGTTATTGAATTATTTGAATAGGAGATTGGAAGATTTATCTAGTGGTAAAAGTCATTTTATGGAGAGATGTGGTTTTCCAATTATCATATCCAATGGTATGTTATGTATGTTCAACTTATATTTAGTATTTGAAGTAAATCATTCTTTCATTGATTTTTTGGCATTAGAATTATGATGACCTCATAGATTAGATGTTATTGAATTGTTTTGGAATAGGATATTGGAAATGATTTATCCAATGGTAAAAGTTATTTTGTGGAGAGATATGATTTTTCAATTATCATATCCAATGTTATGCTATGTATACATGTCCAATTTATGTTCAATGTTTGAAGTAAATCATTATTTCATTGACTTTTTGGGGTTAGAATTGTGATGGCCTCATAAATGAGATGTTATTGAATTGTTTTGGAATAGGATATTGGAAATGATTTATCCAATGGTAAAAGTTATTTTTGTATATAAGGATGATCTGAAACAAAGCATCCAATCCTGAACCCAAGTATGCCCCATATCTAACCAGGCTTCCATTATATTGTTTCCTACTTTGGCTTATCATTTTATTTTATCACTTTTCTGATCTGTTTCTAGGTGATCTTCAATCTCTCAAGGTACATTGCTTCGAAAGGATCATTCCGGGGTATGTTGGTTATGCCTTGAAAAGTCCTTTTGATTCCATGTTTCATAAATTTAGACTGACAATATTATGATCTGAATGATGATACAGATATGATGGTGGTATAAGTTCTGCAAAAGCTGCACTGGAAAGTGATACACGAGTAAGCTTCAACTTTTCTGCCCCTGAAAACTCACCATTTCACCAAGCTTTGATGTGCTTCATTTTTAGTGGTCAGTGTATTTCACTTGTCCCTGGATTTTTAAAATTACATCATAAATTCATGCCTCTTCAGGTGCTTGCTTTTTGAAGCGGAAGAAAGCAAAATTAGAGTAAATACTATATCTCACGGTATTGGCAACTTCTCTTTGTTATCTAAATTAGTTTGTCTGATCTCCTCATCTGTTTAATGGGCCTGATTTGCCATAATTTAACGCGGAAGACATGGTGGCAAAGAGAAATGGGTGTCTTGCTTTATTTGTGACATTTTGATCAAATGGAAATAGTCTGAAGAATTTGAATTTTATCCCATGGTGTGCAATATTCTATCAAATGCTCGATATCTTGTATTTGTTAAACAAATGTTTTGCGGGATCATTTGTTGTTACATATTAGCCAATTCATCCGACACCTATACTTGTGGACTTGGTTTGAATTTTCTCCCAATCATCTTATTGTCAATGCCATATTATCAGCTAGCTCTATGTAAACTGTATCCTTGACTGGTACCAAATGGTTGAATAGCACTTTATTCTCGCTTATATCGGTATCGTGTTTATAATTAGCATGAATTCAAATGTCTCTAGGTTTGAATGAAGTGACATCTTATAGTTCCTTCTAGATTATGAATCTTTGGGCTATTTCATAATTGCCTCTCCCCTTCTACTTAAAATTTCCTTTGTTGAAGTCACTATTTTCCTACACCATTGTTTGTTTGCTTGTTAGTGATTTTACTTCACGGTGATTAACATGTTGACACAACATATTTTTTCCTAGGTTCACTAAGAAGTCGTGCTGCAAAAGCAATTGGATTCATTGATATGATGATTGATTATTCATTAGCCAATGCACCTCTCGCAAAAAGAACTATCACCGTAATATTTCCATGGGAATTATTCATTGTAACATACGTTTCCATTTTCAATCGCGATTATTTTCCCAACTAAGTCGAAATTGTGTAACAGGAGGTGGGCAATGCAGCTGCCTTCTTAGCATCACCTTTGGCATCCGCTATCACCGATTAATCGTTCTATATGTTGACAATGGTCTGAATGCTATGGGTGTTGGAGTTGACGATCTATGTTTAAAGATCTTGACATTCCCAAGGACCAAAGATTAAGTGGCAACTACTACAAAAAAAGCTACTGCCACCAGAATTAGCATAGCAATGATGTTATTTTTGTTTTACTGCTCCTATCCATTCCGAGTATTTGTTTTGCTTTTTGTCGGCTATTTTTCGTAGTTGTTTCCCTAACTGATTTTTAAACATCTTTCTGTAATGTGCTCAGCAATTCAGGCCACTCGATTATGAAAGAATATTTACATTGATCATCCTTATATACAAAATGTGGTTTGAAATTACAGGCCATTTGGGATATACATTTGCAATAAGTATTCCCGTGCCCCCTATACTGTGGTTTGAAACTTGTGGGTTGTGAGATTACAAAATGTGCCGCAGTAATTACTCGACCCTTTTCCATTTGCCTCGTGAGACGATATAATCGATCCACCCGTGTAGAATTTCCATAAGAATGAAAATCATATTCATTGCCTTCAAAATTTGAAACTTGCTAAGAATGGAAGCTTCTTGTCCTGGAGAATAAGTCACCCGTGGCCTTAAGCCCTTAACGTTACAAAATTATTATAGAAGTGTCATGAATGCCGTGCTTGTAGATTGTTTGGATTTAGAAAAAAATTAATTCCTTGGAAGGTGGAGCTATATATTTCATTTCTTGTGGAATGTCATTGTTTGCCGAAAAAGTCATGGTACGGTAACAACTTCCCTCTACTCATTAATACTGTGCAACTAGCCATCATATTACTTTTCTCTCATTTTGTATGTTTTTGTTCTTTTTCGTTTCAGATCTCTCTTGTTATGAAAACTATTCCAAAACATAGGATAAATATATGTTCAATTTTTGTAAAATTTATTTAAATTTTATTTTTGTATACAAGGATGATTTAAAATATATATTTTTTATTGAAAAATGATAATATAAACATTCTAAAAATGTATAGCAAAAATTTGAAACAAAAATAAAATGATCAAAGATATGTACATTTTTTTAAATAAAAGTTTGTATGCGGTTAGAAACCGCCACCGGTATATTAAATTTAAAATAAAATTTGGCAGTTTTTTACATTTTTGGCGGTTATAAACCGCCACTAAAATTTATTCACATTTTCGGCGGTCATGCCCGCGGTTACCAAAAAATTGCCACAAAACTTTTGTGACACTCGAAAAAATAGCGGTTTTTAAAAATGCTGGTAACAATGTTTGTGGCGGTTAATAACCGCCAGGAAATTTTTTAATAACCAACACAAATTACACATTTTGTTGTAGTGTTGTAATACATTCATTAATAAATTTAGAATAAATTTGAGTAAAAAAAAAAACTAACTTATAAGATATAATTTATCTTATTTTATATAGTTATAATTAACCTTACTTTTATATAATATAAAATTTTTAATACACTCTCCTGAAGATTAAATATTTAAAAGTAAATTTGTAGGTTATAAATGACCTATTAACATATCTAAAATAAATTTTATTATCATATTAAAAATTAAATTTAAATATAATTTAAACTCAAAAATTAGACTATAAAATAAGATTTATATTTATTTTATATATTTATAATTGATCTTAATTTGGATAATGTAAAATTTCTAATGGTAGATTCGTTGTGTTACTAATCAGGCTAATGTTATTTTGTGTATATTGCCTATCATTCTAAACTCAGCTTCTAATATTAGACCTTCCCGGTTATATGCTCATTACTCTGCTACTAATGTGTCAAATTTTCGATTACTAACCACGTAGCATGCGGGATTTATACCTAGTATTCATAATGATCAATCTGTCAAAAGTATGAAATTTAATTTGTCTTAAATCTATATAAAATGTATTGTTTACCTTGTTTGAAAATCATCGGAAGATAACATATGTAAATGATGTATTATCATTTTTTATAATAATATAATGAAATTTAAATTTAAAAACTCATGTATATTATCTTAATTTTATTGTTAAATTAATCTTAATGGCTTTGTTGTATTATCGTTTAAAATCTATTTATGTTGCGTTTGGAATAAATTGAGACAGAATTTCCAATGACATTTTAAATTTGCGGTGAGACTTTTCAAACACGAAATATTCTGTCTGAATTTTGTTGTCTAAATTCATCTTAAATCCATCTAAAAATATAATTTTATAATAATGATAATGCTAGAGATTCAAATATATCTTAACTGTTAGGGATTAAGTTGCACAAAATGCAAACATCAAGGTATTAATTAACATTTTTTTTAAAAACAATTTTTGCAATAAAAATCATCCCATGCTTTTCACATGATAGATTTTATCAAATTTTTTTGAAAAAATAATAACGAATGACCTATGTTGTATAATTTTTAAAATAAAATACACATTTCAAAGGTTAAGATTAAGTCATATATGATCCAAACTTTTAGTGCCTGTTTACATTTTCCCTTCATGAACAACAAACCAGAACTATACATAAAGTCCATTTTGCTAGAAAAAGAAAATAGAACTATATTCATTTAATTATGTAAATACGAAAATTCAAGTCAATGGAAAATGCGCAAACTAATGCATTTTGGACCAAATATTTGTCTTCCCATTGTTGAAAACTTTATCATTAAGTGAAGTTTCGTGAGACTTCTTATTTTTTAAAAGTTAGACTCATCTACTTCAATATTTGCCAGTGTTTACAATTTGTTTTCCAGTTTATTCGTTCTTTGTCTAAATAATGGAGGAAAAAAAAAAATCAAAGCACATGCGTGAGATACTTTCGTCAGGATGTAACCGGCTCCTCAGTCTAAACATATTAAAAGAGTGTAGTCTAAATTTATTTTTCTCCATTTTAAAAATAAAGACATACTTTAGTAACGGTTCTCTAGGCAAACAAAGTTAGTAATTAGATTGCTTAGTCCGTTCCAGGTGGTTTCAGCTTTTAATTTTAAAAATTAAAATTTAGATTTTTCTTTTAATTTTAAAATTTTAAAAAATAAATTAAATTATACTATTATATTATTTTATTATAAATTTATAAAAATATATAAATAAAAATATTAATTTAAAAATTAAATTATATTAAAATAATATAAATTTCAAATTTAAAAAATAATAATTTAAATATTATTATTATTATAATAATAATAACTAAAAATAAAAATAATATTTATAATATAATATTAATAATATGATAGTTATAACATACAAAATATTTTATGATTATATAAATTTATATTTTACATATTATTTAATATTAATATTAAAAATAAATAATTATATATATATTATTACTATAATATTTTTATATTATTTTATATTTTTATATTAAAAATAAAATATATTATAATATTATATTATAAATATTTATATAATATAAAATTATATTATAATATGATAAATTTAATATAATTTTTATATAAAATAATATTATTTAATTTTTAATATATAAAAATTAAATAAATAAAAAATTAATTTTATTTAAAACAATAAAAATAATAAAATAATAATAATTATTATTATTATCATTATTATTGTTATTATTATTATTATTATATTAATAATGATAATGATAGTTATAATATAAATAATATTATATAATAAAATTTTAAATTTTATATATTATTAAATAATAAATATATAAGATAAATAATTTTATATATTATTATTATAATTTTTTATATTATTTAATATTTATTTTAAAAAATAATATATATTTTTTATAAAAAATTATATAATATAAAATTATATTATAATATAATAAATTAAATATAATTTTTATATATTAAATAATATTATTTATTTATAAATTTATAAAATGTAAATAAATAAATAAATTTGTTTAATATAATAAAAATAAAAATTTAAAATTAAATTTTATTATTATTATTATTATTATTATAGATCAACCTAAAGTAGAAGCTACCCATATAAGAGAAATCATTTAAGAAGGAAGTAATATTAGATTAAGAATGAGTAGATTCGCTTCAATAAAAATTGATGAACCACAATTATATAAAGTTAAAATTCATAGACATTCAGTAGATAATTCCAATATTAACATTAATAACCAGATTCCTAGGGTAGCTATTCCAATATATGAAGAAGAAAATGTTAACTATTTCCCAACTAAATCATAAATCATGACTATTAATAAAGAAAACCCCTTTATCATAGACAAAAATTGGATTAGAGAAGATTTTGAAGCAGACTATAACAATATATAAGAGACAGGTATTTTAAAACATTTTCTAAAAAACAAGCCGAAGATATTAGAGAAATTTATTATGAATATATGATCAATAGGAAAATTAATTTATATTTCATTGACTGGCTTATCCATTATTACCTAGATGAATGTCAGTTAAAAATTTACCCCATCACTAAAATAACCTCTATATGGAAAACAGTTTCGAGTAAAATAATAGAATTAGAATATACCCCTCAAGAAAATATTAACTTACAACTGAAAAAACTCATATTGAAGCAAGCCCTTATAAAGATATTAATATAGAAGGAAATTTAGAAAAGAAAAATATTAAAAAAGTTCATGATAAGTTGAATTACTCTAATGTAATGTTAGAAACTATGAGTAGGCATTTAATCAGAATAGAAAATCAAGATGGAAGTAGTGGTATAAACAACTATGTGTTACCAAAACATGTACCATCGATGACTCACAAACCAGAAAACCTTTGTTTAAAATTAATAGCCTAGAAGGAGTAAAATTTAGAACGGTTGAAACAGACTTAGAAGAATTAAAAGAAAAATTAAAAAATTAAGCATAGAAAAACCCTCCATTAATACTTTAGAAGTAAATAAAATAACCTCCAAAACCAGAAATTATTATTCTAGACCAACTCCTGTAGACCTCAATTTTGAAGAACGAGGTCAATTTGTGCAAAATAGGTTTTCTAGATCAGAAATTGAAGAATGGAATCTAGATGAATTAAGTGAACAAGTTATATTAGATCTTACTTGTCAAATGGCTATGGCAGCTACTGCCTTTAAAACTAAAGGAATTACGGATAGAAATGCAGCTTTAGCTATTACTTAAGGATTTACAGGAGCATTAAAAGGATGGTGGGATAATTTTCTAGCACTGCAGGAAAAAGAATTGATTATAAATAGTGTCAAATCAGAAACCTAGGAAGCCGATGCAACTACCACCCTAATATTTACCATCATTAAAAATTTTGTAGGAGATCCTAGCATGTTTAGAGACCAACTAGGAACATAATTAGCTAGTCTAACATGTCCTACTATGAGTGATTACAGATGGTATAAAGATGTGTTTATATCGAAACTTATGATTAGAGAAGATGCAGTAACACCATATTGGAAGGAAAGGTTTGTAGATGTCCTTCCTAAATTATTTGTTGAAAAGGTAAGAAAAGAATTACAGTCAAAATATGGCTCATATATTCCTTATGAAATATTAACTTTTGGACAATTGCATAATACGATTATTAAAACAGGAATATAGATATATACAGATGTTAAAATATAAAATAGTATTAGAAAAGACAAAATGAATAACAAAAAAGAATTAGGATCTTTTTGTCAACAGTATGGTATTGATCCTTTAAAAGCCCCAAGCCGACAACATAAGTCTCCTGTTAAACCTGATAAAAAACTAAACACCCATTATCCAAAAAAGAAATTTATAAAAAATACCCAAAAGAACCTTAAAAATCCCAAAAAAAATAAAAAAGAGTTAACATGCTAGAAGTGTGGGAAAAAGGGACATATATCTCGAAATTGCAAAGTACAACAAAAGATTAATGAAATAAAAATTGAAGATGTCAAACAAGCCCTCTTGACTATTATGATAAACTTGGGCTCAAAACCTGAAATAGATAATGAAAATATTGCTAGTAAAAAGGAAGAAGCTCAGGATAATGAAATCTATCAATTAGATAACTCTGAAGAAGAAGAAGAAAAAAAATTATTGTTTAGGAATAGGTTATGTTCATGTAACGATTGTTTTAAAGAGATTAATGTTCTAACAAGAGAACAAACTTCTAGTTTAATAGAAATTATAGAAAAATTAGAAGATTCTTTTATACGAGATGAATTTATAAATAATTTAAATAAACTCATTAAAAAAGAAGAAGAACAGAGGGAAATTCAACCTACAGGGATGAAAGAGATATATCAAAGATTTAAAGAATCTAAAAATATTACTACAAGAGAATTACAAGAAGAAATGAAAATTCTAAAAAATGAAATTATGGAATTAAAACAACAAAATATAACCTTAGACTATAGGCTATTAAAATTAGAAGGAGAAAATGCTATCAAGGAGGATAACCCTAGAAGTGAAGAATCATACATAAATTTACTAAATCTGATTAAAAAAGAAAAGATCCCTGAACCATATATAAACTTATTAAGTCTTCTTACCATTCATAAATGGTGGTGCGAAGTAGATATAATTATAGGAACTGAGAAGTTTCATATGACTGCATTAATTGATTCAGGGGCAGATCTCAATTGTGTACAAGAAGGAATAGTTCCGGCCAAATATTATGAAAAAACTTCAGAAAGTATATCCAGAGCCGGGGGGTCTAAATTAAAGGTCAAATATAAACTATCTAGTGTAAAATTTTGTATAGATAAAATATGTTTCAATACGTCATTCATATTAGTTAAAAATATTACAACCCAACTAATTTTAGGAACCCCTTTTAACATTATTATACCCATTTGAAATTACTGAAAAAGGGATCACTATTAAAGTTATTCCTGAAAAACCCTTGCAATTTGAATTTATTTCTGTACCCAGGGTAAAAGAGCTAAACTTGCTGCAAGAAGCCTCTATTTCCAGAATTAACTTAATAACACAAAGACACAACCAAATAAAAATATTAAATAAATAAATTTCCTACAAAAAAATAGAAGAATAGTTAGAGTCAAAATTTATCAAAAGTAAAATAAAATCCTTACAAGAAAAAATTGAAAAAGAAATTTGTAGTCTTAATCCTATGGCCTTCCATTATCGAAAAAAGTATGAAATATTGCTACCATATGAAGAAGGATAATGAAAAAGACATAAATACTAAGGCTCCATCAATCCAAATGAATGAAGAATATTTAAAATATTATAGAGAAGAAGTTAATGACTTTTTAAAAAAGGGATTGATTAGACCATCAAAATCGCCATGGAATTATACAGGGTTTTATGTAATGAAAGCCTCAGAAATAGAACGAGGGGCCCCTAAATTGGTTATTAATTATAAGCCACTAAACAAGGTATTAGAGTGGATAAGATATCCGCTACCTAATAAAAATGATATAATAAAAAGACTAGTAATTCCAAAAATCTTTTCAAAATTTGATATGAAATCAGGATTGTAAACACTCAATTATGTCTGAGGCTCCCATTTGTTAAATTAATCAGTAAACCAACAATAATTTAAATAACAAACAAATATTAAGATTAATAAACAAAAAGCAGAAAAACAAGTAAACAAAAAAGAACTAATAAACAGAAAAAAGAAATAAAAATAGAATATAAATAAAATAGAAAAGCAAAAACTAAAACAAATAAAAACTGAAAAAGTAATAATAAGAAATAATAAAAAAATAAAAACTAACAAAAAAAGAAAGAGAGAAGTAAAATCAGAAAAATAAAATAAATAAATAGATGAAAAGGAAGAATGATGAATAAAAACTAAAATGGAAAATAAAACAAGAAAACAAATAAAGAAACAAGAAATAATAAATAAATAATAAAATAGAAAAATAAAGTAAATAAATGAAAGAAAAATAAAAACTGAAAAATAAACAAAAATGATAATAATAAAAAAAATAGAAATTAAGGAAAAAATAGAAAATTAAATAACAAAAAAAAAACAGAAATGAAAAACTAAAAAAAAAAAAGAAAAAAAAAAACAGACAACGAACAAACTTAAAACAGAATAACCGTAAAGAAAAAAGAAAAGAGAAAGGAGGGAAAAAGAAAAAAGGATAGAGGAAAGAGGACTCTCTCTCTCTCGATTTTTCTTTGAATTCTAAGCGAAAAAACTCTCCAAGGGCTCCTTTTGGCCTCTCTTGAATCTTCAAGAAGTCATTCGAGTTTCACAAAGAAGGGACTTTGATACTCTACCAAGGGAAGGAGAAATGGAAGGAGTTTTCTCCCTAACTTGATGGCTGGTTTTTACTGAAAAGAGGCTCTGGAACTTTGTCTTGGTTCACCAATTGGCTCCGTACGCATTTGGGAGAAGGAAATCTCCATGGAGTCTAGTATGGAAGATCGTCGTGCACGTTCTAGTTTATCTTTATGATGCACGAAGAAGAAGAAGGGAGGGAGCTTCCATTCCGATAGCATTGGCGAGTCATTCTTCCAAACCAAAAGAGAGGAGAGTTCTGCAGATTCAAGCATGAATGTGTAGGCACAAACGCTCCACCAATTCCATAACAGGTTTGCAAAAGTCCTTATATCTTTAAATTAAGAGCATTATGTCAATATGTTAGTGTATATTTGAGCCATTTCTTGTATCAACGTGTTTCGATGAATTTAAAGATAGTTGAGAGTAGATTTTTTTTGCCATTTTGCCACTTCCGCGATGAGAGGTTGATTTTCACACTACGAGAGTAATTTGGTATGCATTCGATTCAGAAATTCACAAGAATGTTATACAAGAGATTTAGTCTTGAGTATTTTGTTCTATTGTTCTTAAAGTTGCAGTATCCATTGTTCCAATATAGATAATTTTGCCATTTTGTTCACACAATGGTACAAGAATCATCCATTCCAACACATGCAAAGGAAGGTTATTTGTTCCTCATAATTTGTATCGATGGCCATCTTTTGTTGAGGTTGAGGAGGTTTGTGATCTTGATGTAAATTCTTGGTTTGAAATGCCAATTGGCATAGGTAAAGATTGGCCTGCGAGGCAAGCTGGAACGAAATAGAGCATTACTATCAATGAAGATCTGCACGCACAGGATCCTTCAAATTCCCCTAGCTGATTCGTTGTCATTATAACGTGATTGGCTCTTGAAACAAAGCACGTGGCCAGTTGGAATGACATGGATCACCTTACGTTAGCAATTGAGACCATAGGTTTACTGTTGACAATCAATATGATGTCTGTGGCAAAGAGACGCAGCTTGACCTCCAGGATCAATCACCTTGTCTTCTCTATGTAAGGTCTCAATACTTAGTTTCAGCTCTGGACCATGCAAGGAGCCAAGCTAAAAAACCATGCAGATTTTTCCTTATAAAAGCCATGTAGATTTTTTCGTATATAAACCATGCGTAAGAAGCCATGAAGATACGAAAACCTACATACAATGCTTCAAATCAAACTGTTCCAGGGCATAGATCTATTTGTGTGGCTGTGTGAGCTCATGCAATACATCAAGGGAACAAATAAACTGGCCACGAATAAGAATTTAATCGGTTCTAGGTTCATTTCACTCGACTCAATTAGCTTAAAGGATGGTCCAAGAAGTTATGGGTTCAAAAAATTGGTTCTCATTTTAAGAAGGATCGAGCAACCCCGCGCAGTCATGCAGGGAAGTTTGAATCAGTATTTGAATGGATGAAGTACAATGACTAATCTTAATCCAGTTGAAGCAAGGGCACAGACTCCACCCCACGTTCGTTGTGCTCCCTAGGCATTAGTCAAAGCCCAAAGGTTATAAAGAACCAGCTATTAGGCAGTCAAACACAGATAATCCTAGTAGCATCTACAATATTGAAGGCTTCGGTTCTTAATTATTATGAGGAATCAAGACTGGAATGAGCAAAGTTTTTGTCTCTGTATGGCATGAGCCAAGTGAATCCGAGTCTGTGGGAACCGAAATCATATCCCGTGGACGTATTGGCAAGGATTTCTGGTGCAATGTTCCGAATGGCAATCCAAAAATACATGTTGGCTCGAGGGTGTTATAGGGCACTCTATACATGCAATATTATTCTTACAATGCTAGGAAAGAAATCAGGAGCAAAAGACAAGGTCAAGATTCTCTGTGACATGAAATTGAATGGATGTGCTTCTGATCATGCTACATATAGTGCGGCAAAAGCAGGTTTTGCAGTTGAAAATATATCATCTTACTCATGGGTACATACACACAAAAAGCTTGATGCAAAAACAAGGTGCATGACGCTGTAGGGCCCGCCAATATGGTCACATGCATAGCAAAAATTCTCCAAATAGAACCATGCATTGAAAGCCAATGCAGTTGTAGGGCCCGCCAATGTGGTCACATGACGCTCTAGGTCACCTCAACTTAGGCCTTAAATCAATTGCTATAAATGCGCATTGACTACCACTTGAAAATCCAGCTCAGTTGGCTAAGTTGTGGTTACATGGCATGCGTGCCTGAGGTTCAAATCTTGGTGGGTGAAACTTTACGACGTGATACAATTGAGCCTTGCCAAGTTGAATTTTAGAATAGATCACCTTATGGTCCACTAAAATATTAAATCAAGTTTATAATTAATTTTTAATTTAATATTAAATCAATAATTAATTTTCATTTTTATTTTAAGTCAAATCAATTTTATGGTCCACTAAAATATTAAATCAAGTTCATAATTAATTTTTAATTTAATATTAAATCAATAATTAATTTTCATTTTTATTTCAAGTCAAGTCAATTTTAAATTGAATCAAGTTCAATTCTTTTTCTTAAATCTCAAATCAAGTCTATTTTATTTCAAATCAAGTTCAATTCTTTTTTTTAAATTTCAAACCAAGTTTAATCCTTTCCTTCAAATTTCAAATCAAGTTCATTTCATTCTTTTCTTCAAATTTGAAGTCAAGTTTAAATCTTTTTCTCCATTTCAAAACAAATCAAATCTAATTCTTTTCCTCAGGTTTCAATTCAAATTAGTTCAAATCAAATCTAATTCTTTTCCTCAAGTTTCAAATAAAATTCATTTTAATTCAAATCAAATTTAAGTCTTTTCCTCAAGTTTCAAATCGAATTCATTTTGGTCCAAATAAAATTTTTCTTTTTCTCAAAGTTTTAAATGAAGTTCATCAAGTTCAATTTCTCAAGTTTTAATCAAGCAAATTTCAAATCAAGTTCATGTCAAATCAAGCTCATTTCAAAATCAAGTTCATTTCAAATTAAATTTATCAATTATAAGTCTCACGTGATGAACCCTAAGCACGAACTGGTAGCTTTTTCTACTGTTTGATGTTTAGGAATTCATATGGGTCTCAGTGTAGCCGTAGTTGTCTTGGACCCTTTGCATATTGTTGGTTTAAAAACATATGAAGGCAAGTGCACCTTATCGTTTTATGAAGTAAAGAATGAGTAGAGTATCGTCTCCACAGGGATTTGGTTCAAATACTGAATTCCTACTAGTCCACTAATTGAACTCAGTTATGGGGTCACGTAGGCAACGCAAATTTAAGCGTGTAGGCAAGCAAACAGAAATTAACAAGAATTCACAGAATCTGTCACAAATCTGGAACTCTATCTACTACGCAAAGAATACTTCAAATTAATATCTAAACTGTCAAACACTCAACAACTAATATAAATGTGTAAGAATTCAAATTATGGAAGGTGTTAGGGTTGGATTTCACCAAAACTTCCCCTATGTAACCTTTGATCATTACGTATATTCAAGATAAAATATGGTTGAAGATCGAATTCACAATTATTGATTGAAGGTCAATCCCTTGACTCATCAATTCTTCACTCAAATTAGGAATCCTAATCCCTTAGCAATTCCTAATTTGACGTGAGCCTTAAGTTCAAGAATTCGAACGATCTCACAATTGCAAACCTCTATCCCTAGAGCCTTCACAATTGTATTATTCAATCCCAGTTCCAATTCTTAAACCAATTTCCCAATTGCGAAGAAGAATTTAGATTCAATTTATAAGTGGCCAAGTCATAAAAGCATTAAGCAAAGAGATGAATAATCAACGTTAAAGGAAAACAATCTTAAATAAATGCAAAGTCTAGGTTACATAAGATCAGTTAAGGATTCATCCTTCCCTAACAGGGGCTCAGTTACACATAATGAAGAAGAAGAAAACAGGGGAAGAAGAGAAAGTCATGATTATGGCAGCACGTTGCAGATGCACTTCGTCTTCCGTCCTAGGGTTCCTCCTTCACCCAGAATAGAACTAGCGTATGGGGAAATGACGGCTCTATCCTCTAGGTCTGTGCTCTGGAGATAGATTAGTGGATAGAGTGAATGATCAGATGATCGAGTGAATGATGCCCTGTTTTCGTTCTGTTCTGGGCTTTTATAGCTCTTTGGTCTCGTAGCGTCGCATGTCCAACGCGGCCCAACTGCGTTGCCAATACGGAACCCTGTAACAGATTGCAGAAATTAAAACACATCAGATTTATGATAATTTATCATCCAAAAGGCTCTAAAACTGTATTTTCCAGATTGTGCATGGGTTATTCAGTTTTATGTCACTTTCTCATGTTTTAATGGTGTTTTATGCTTCAATTACTTGCAATTACATTGAATTATGTTCCAAATAAGTGTCTTATTGGACACTTATCACATATATGGACTAAGAATCCTTTTTAAATAATCTCAAGAGAAACTTCATTTTGAAATCCCAAGTCTCACGCGATGAGCTCTAAAATAGAACTGACAGTTTCATTGTTGTTTGATGTTTAGAGATTCATATGGATCACAGTGCAACCCTCGCTTGCCTTGGATCCTGAGCATATATGGACTAAGAATCTTCTTAAAATATTTTCAAAATACTCTATTCCTTTTCAAGCACCTCCAAAGATCAAACCTTCAAAACCAGAACTACTTAAGCCTTGAGTTTCCCATTACACCGGGGAATACGTAGGAGCAGGATCAAGTCCTATCAGGCTATCTTCCACTAACCTATTTATTTTTATTTTAAACTAAAGGGATCAAACTATTTTAAAAAAAAATCAAAAAATTACACACTCAGTTTAAGGGGTACTTTCTTCGGAACGGCGAGTAAGGTGCCTAACACCTTCCCAACTCGTAACTGATTCTCAAACCTAAATCTCTTTATCAAGATTAGGGTTTTTTTTCCAAATTTTTTCCTTAAATAAAAGTTTGGTGGCGGCTCCACATGATAAATACTAATCTTTTTCAAAAATTTTAGCGAGTTTGTCGTCTCGTTGTAATTATAGTTGCAACAAGGATATTATCAAATATCAGTAAAAGAAAAAGACAGATATAAAACGACTTTTGTAGTTCCTTTTGGGCATTATGAATGGAATGTGATGCCCCAAGGATTAAAGAATGCTCCAAGTGAATTCTAGGAAATTATGAATAATATTCTCTATCCATATATGAACTTTTCTATTGTATATCTAGATGATGTGTTAATTTTTTCAAAAAGGTTAGATCAACACTTTCAACATCTAGAAATCCTTATTAAAGTTATTAAACAGAATGGGTTAGTAGTATCAGCAAAAAAGATAAGCCTCTTTCAAACAAAAGAAAGATTCTTAGGATTTGAGATATATAAGGGAATGATAACTCCTATAAAAAGATCTTTAGAATTTACGGAAAAATTTGCAGATGAGATAAAAAGACAAAAAACAATTACAAAGATTCTTAGGATGTCTAAATTACATGACAGACTTTATCCCAGATATTCGAGTTATTTGTGCTCCACTATATAAGAGGCTTAGGAAAAACCTTCCTGCCTAGACCGTGGACATTAGTCAAGTCATTAGAAAAATTAAAGGAATCACTAAAAGTCTTTCTTGTTTTGGAATTCCAGATCCTTCTGCTAAATTAATCGTAAAAACAGATGCCTCTGATATAGGTTATAGGAAAATTCTTAAACAAGTATTATCAAGATCACAAAATAAGTAAATTGTTAGATATCATCCAAGTATCTGGCATCCAGCTCAACTAAAATATTTCATAGTTAAAATCTCCTTTTTCACTACAAGCTAATAATAATACCGTTATATTCATATTTATAAATAAGGTTTCATTTGAATTGAATAAGTTTTAATTTATTATTTTTAAATTAAAATTTTAAAATAAAATCTATACTAAATTATTATTATTATTATTATTATTATTATTATTATTATTATTATTATTATTATTATTATCTTACCTAATTTTCTTTATTCTTCATATTTTTTTTTCAGTTTTAACTTTTTTTTAATTTACTAAATTAAAATAGAATATTATATTTTTTTAATATTCTTATTTACTTTAATTAAATAGTCACAAAAATAGAATAAAATTTTATTCAATAAAATTATATCTAATTTTAATAAAAAATATAATTTTATCATTGAAATATAATATATATTATACTTTATTATTATTTAGTTCATTTTAAAAATAAAATATAATAAAATAATCTTATGTAGTTTATTATTTTAATATATAATAAATATAATAAGATAAATTATGTTCTACCACATTACGTTCCAATCTTATTTTATATGACATTCTATTATTTTTTATTTATCAAATGATCGTAAAATTTATATCGGTACTAAAATTATTTTTTTTAAAATAAAAAAATAAATTTAATTATATTTATACAAATTAAAAGTATGTTTAGATAATTTTAAATATTATCCAACTGTGTTGTACTATAAAAATAAATTTTTTACAAATATTTATAACAGTTATATAAATTAACATAAAATATATTAAATTAATATAAAATATTTTATATTTTAATGATTATATTATTTAAATTATTATTAAAGTATTTTTTAATAAATAAAAATTTATAAAATAATTAATAAAAATAAAAATTATTATTTTTTATATTTTAAAACTGTTGCTAAATTTTTATTTTTTTTTACCGTATCAGAGAAATTAAAAGCCTAAAATCAATGGTGGAGCAGAAAGTTTTAAGTATTGACCGTAATGTTTCAAGGTTTAGGTCTGCCGACATATTTGGACTAAAATAAGGGTTACACGTTTTTATGATCGTTTTTCCCTTAACCAAAACTCTAGTCAGTGGAATCATATATGTTGACAGTTGCCACCTTCTTTGTGGTGGAAAAAGAAATGTGCCAAGTCGAACCATACTGCGCGCGTCAATATAGTTTGTCTTTTTGTTATTTTTTCAGTCAGAAGGATAATGTCTTTGACAGGCAACAAGCCTTCTAGAATATAGATATTTTCTATTTAATTATATCGCAAGGTCTAGTAAATTAAAAATTTTGTAGAAACAAAGAGATGATTTATAATGAAGAGGATGAACTTAAAAAATTTGATTAAAAAATGTTACAGGAATGGAACCATGCAGTCCAAGATACAAGATAAATCTTTTAAGGAATAAGAATTCTTTTAAATAAGCCAATTCATTTAATAATGTGTACATATTATACTTGAATCAGAAGCACAGCATTGGAATGGAAAGGTGAAAGAAAAATTAATCAATTATTATATTCCAAAATTCTTCAGCATCAAGAAAAATTTATTATTGTTTAAATCATATAAATAAATATATGTATGACAAAAGAATGAAGTTAAAAAAGTTGTATTGATAAAAGTATTTTGAAAAAAAGTTATAAAAGTAAATATTTTGTTATTCTATATTATTTCTTTCATTATGAATTTAATTTGAACGATATAATGTAACTATTTTAAGTGAAATTACATTAACATATAAACTAAATGGATAAATGTTTAGATTATATTGGAATCAAAACTTTACACGAAATATGTTAATAATCAAGTTATCGGAACACGTATTTACATCACACCAGAAATAAATTACTTTGAATATAGTTTTTAAAATAATTATTATAAAATTAATAATTTGTAATTATATAACAATTTATGAGTGAATGATAATGTATTTTAATTAAATTTATATATTGGTATATAAATTATACAACAAATATTCCATTACCATGAAAGTGAATTTTTAAAATATATATCTAGATGACATAATAAAAGTTAATATCGTATAAAGATAAAAATTTATATAAAATTATATTAATATTGAAATCAATAGATAAATATTTACGCTATAGAAGATGAATAAATGACATGCTATAAGCCAATTAATATTTTTATCAACGAGGTAAATATTTAGTTACAAGTACATGAACAAGTACAATATTAGTATATGAAATTCAAATATATTTAATAAGAATTCTTTTTTTATCATTTTCCCATTTTGCTTATATTTTTTATTTAAGGAAAATATTTAATTTTGTTAACATTATTAATATATATATATATATATATATATATATATATTCTCAAGTAACATTAAACGTTATGTTAATCAGAATGTTCAGGACTAAGAAGATAGATGTAAGAATTTATATTAGTTCATCTTTTAAAATAAAAAAATTATGTTTAGTTCTTAATTTTTAATTAAACTTTTTCATTAAAATATTTTACAAATAAGACCATATATTTAAGTGTTTGTTCAAGTATCCCAAACTCAAATTTTTAATCTTGTATACTGTTTTATTTAATGATTGAGACCGTTTGTTTTGTATACTAAGTCAATATTATCTTTTTCTTTTATATAAATTGTTTGTCTTTTCTATTTGTAAATAATACTTGTAATTTCTCTTTTACAATTAAATTTATGATTAAAAGACTTTATTAAGTTTTCAAAAGATTTGAAAATTTTAATTTCTTTAGCTTTGGAGATTTTTATAAACCATTAAATCATCTTTTTCAAAAAGTGTTTGTGATTTTAATTTTTATTCTTTTATGATATGATTCTTACAATGTAGATATTTAATTTTGTTAATTCATAAGACAATTCTTTAAATTTTAACTATTTTGTAATATTGTTAAATATGTTATATTCATTAGGATTTATTTAATATAATTCACACAAAAACACAAAAACTACTTTTCCTAATTGTAACCAAACACAAACTAAATTCTACTTTACAAAAAAATTTAAAAATTAAATTTTATATTCTTAATTATTTTTTGGAAAAAAAATAAGAATACATGCTCTTAAACCAAAATAAATTAATGTCAAACTTATTCAATTAATAAAATGATTAATTTCTAAGTCTTTGATATGTCATTTAAAAATATTATTTCCTACAAATGTCTTACCTTCGTCACAATTTTATGTTGTAAAATATTAAAAAATGACGTTATTAAAAGAGTCGAAAGTTCGTACCGTTGAACAGTACAAAAGATGCAAACAACATTAGAAAATTAATTTGTAAGAAAATAGTTAATAAACTATCTCAATATAATTATTTGATATCGTTTGTTTGTAGTTATAAGCTCACTGAAAATTAACAATTTATATTAGTGATTATAATAAAAATACGAAAATTGCATAAATTTTTCATATATTTAAATCAATTTTTCATATTTAATCAAATCTGTGCAACTCACAGGTGCTATACCTAACTATAAATGAATATAGCTACCAAGAATATTTATGTTATGACTTATGTAATGAGATTTTATTATTTCAAATTAATTTATATTATAATTCTTTATACAAGTTTTTATTCATTTATTATTTTTTAAAATAATAAATTGAACTATTTCAAAAATTTATATTAAAAATTAGAATTAAAAAGAATTGAACTTAGAAAATAATAGTCCAATGAAAAATTAAATTAATAAAAGGTAAAAAAAATGAGATTCAATGACTTTGTTTCTCAAACTAATCAATCAAGTTCAATTCATAGACATCCCCACATACCGAAATTTTGGACCATATTCTTACTGAAAATATTTAGTTTCTAAGCTTCTAATCTTGCGCCTTACTTCATAGACTTGTAATCTTCCTTTTGCGTGTTCAGCACTAATTAGAAAGAGTGGTAGCAATTGCTACTTTCAAAACCCATTGCTTTTATTTGTATTCATAAAATTATGGGGCTTCCATTAGATTGAGGATTTGGTAGGATAAGGAAAACAAAGGTCATTGAGTTTTGTCCTTTAATTAAGAAAAAGAACAAAAGAATTAGGGAATTAGTTGACGACATGACTCCATCCTATGGCATTTACTATTTATCCACCACATATATATTAAACACTTGCAATAATAACACCAAGTACTCAACAATGAAATCAAAAGATGGAGCAGTATTTAAGCACTACCTATATACTTCTTTCCAGCGTTGACGGGAATTTTTGTAATTAGGAAAACCATGATAGAATTCACTAGGATCACGCTAATTATAAGAAATACAAGGTACAATGTATGAGTTTTTGGTTTAAACATTATAATTTTGTTGTATATATATAAAAATATAAAACACAGCTTATGTAACTGTTATTTTTCATAAACCGAAACAGATTTTTTAATCCTTAAAACTCTGACGTTTTTTTATTTGAATTCCTTTACAAAATTTATTTAATTTAGTCTAATATTTACAAAAATTATTTGCTTTAAGTTATTGGCTAGGAATTAAAAATTCCAAAAACTATTGTTTTTGTTTGTCTAAAATGAAGTAATCTTTAAAGTAAAAGTAAATAAATATTCAATTTTTATTTAATTTAAAATATATTAAAAATTTAACCCATTAAAATTAAAAAATAAATACACACCGAAAAACTAGAACAAAGAAATTGATGTCGTTCTCGATTGCACATTAGACTCAGTTGATTGATTCCAAAGGAAGCTGTAGTAGTCTATAAAAGGAAGGAAAGGATATGTTAAATAATACAATATCTCTTCACTTTCCTCAGCTTTAGACACACAACTCAATTCATTATGAGAGCATTTACTCTTGTGGCTTTTCTTATACCTTTTTGGTTACTAAATTTTAGTGCCAACATCTTTGTAGTTAAGGGCTATTGTCTTGACGATCAACATTCCACTCTACTCCATTTGAAAAAAAGCTTGATATTCAATTCTGTAAAATCAAAAAAGCTTGTTCTTTGGAATCAAAGTGAAGATTGTTGTCAATGGAATGGGGTAACATGTAATGATGGACGTGTTATAGCCCTTGATCTTAGTGAGGAGTCTATCTCTGGAGGACTTGTTGATTCAAGCACTCTTTTCAATTTGCAATATCTAAAGAGCTTGAATTTGGCTTTTAATAACTTCAGTTCTATGATTCCTTCAGAGATACACAGATTAAAGAATTTGAGGTATCTGAATTTATCTATGGCTGGCTTTGTGGGGCAGATTCCGATTGAGATTTCTTACCTCAAAAGGTTGGTTACTCTTGATTTATCTTCTTCATTTACCTTATCTCACATGTTAAAACTTGAGAAGCCAAATATTTCAATGCTTGTAAAAAACTTTACTGATCTCAAAGAACTATACCTAGATGGTGTAGCAATATTTGGTAAGAAAAAAGAATGGTCTCATGCTTTATCTTCATTAAAAGAGCTACATGTTTTGAGCATGTCATCATGCAATCTCTCTGGACCTATTGATCCATCATTATCTAGGCTTCAGTCACTATCCGTTTTGAAATTGAGCCATAACAATATGTCAAGTATAGTGCCAAAATACTTTGCAAATTTTTCCAATTTGGTTGCACTACAACTTAGAAATTGTGGCTTGTGTGGTTCTTTTCCAAATGCTATCTTCCAAATACCAACATTGGAGGTCCTTGACATCTCAGACAATCAAGATCTTGGTGGTTCTTTGCCAAACTTTCCAACACATGGCTCTCTTCAAATCTTGAATGTTAGCAATACAAATTTCTCTGGACAAATCCCAATTGATATTTCCAATCTAAACCACTTGTCTACAATTGATCTATCATACTGCCAATTCAATGGATCACTTCCTAGCTCAATGTCAGAACTCACCCAACTTGCTTATCTACACTTGTCTTCTAATAACTTCACAGGTCCACTCCCTTCTTTCAACAAGTCCAAAAACCTCATATATTTGTCCCTGTCTCATAATCATTTAAGTGGGACATTACCATCCAACCATTTTGAGGGTCTCATAAATCTTGTCAACATTGATTTAGGATTCAACTTTTTCAATGGAAGCCTCCCTTCATCTTTATTTAAACTCCCACATTTGCGAGAACTAATGCTTCCCTATAATCAATTCAATGGTCACTTGGGTGAGTTTGTTAACACATCTTCATCCATATTGGAGATAATTGATTTGGGTAGTAATAATTTACAAGGGCCTTTTCCTGAGTCTATATTCAACCTTAGAACACTTCATGTCATTCAACTATCTTTCAACAAGTTCAATGGCACAATACAATTGGACATGATTCGAAGACTAAGAAATTTAACAACACTAAATCTCTCCCATAACAATTTATCAGTTGATGTAAATTTTAAAGATGATCATGACCAATCACCCTTTCCTACTCTCAATAATCTAATGTTGGCTTCTTGTAAGTTGAGAGAAATTCCTAGTTTCTTGAGAAACCAATCTATGTTACTATATCTTGATCTATCCGGCAACGAGATTGAAGGATCAATACCAAACTGGATTTGGCAACTTGAATATCTCACTAACTTGAATCTTTCCAGAAATTGTTTGACAAGTTTGGAAAGAAGTTCCTGGAATTTCAGTTCAAACCTTTTCACAATTGATCTTAATTCTAACCAACTACAGGGGCCTATACCTTTCATTCCAAAATATGCAAATTATTTGGACTACTCAAGCAATAGATTCAGCTCTATCATTCCGGTAGACATTGGAAATCACATCCCTTTCACAATGTTTTTGTCTCTTTCAAACAATTCTCTTCAAGGATCAATCCATGAATCCTTGTGCAATGCTTCAAGTCTTCGCTTGTTAGATCTTTCCTATAACAACTTTGTGGGGACAATTCCTAAGTGTTTTACAACTTTGACTAGCACTCTAAGGGTGTTGAATTTAGGTGGAAATAAGCTTACAGGTAATATTCCTAATACTCTACCAACTTCATGCACTCTAAAGTTACTGGATCTAGAAGATAATCTTTTAGAGGGTACCATCCCGGACTCTATGGTTAATTGTCAAAAACTCCAAGTCCTAAACCTTGGAAGGAACATTCTAGTTGACCAATTTCCATGTTCTTAAGGTAAAATTTCCAATTTGCGAATCATGGATTTAAGGTCAAACAAGCTTCATGGGTCGATTGGATGCCCAAGTAGCCCAGGTGATTGGGAGATGCTTCATATTGTTGATCTATCCTCCAATAATTTTAGTGGTCCAATACCAGGAGTTCTACTAAATAGTTGGAAAGCAATGATGCGTGATGATGAAATTGGGCCCGAATTTGGTCATTTATTTCTGGATTTCGTTGATAACTACAATATAATGAGTTTTAAGGATTTATTGTCATACTTGAACAAAGATATTGTAGCAAAAATAGCAAAACTTGTTGCAAATGTACCTCGCTCTATGCTTGATGAGCTATCTGCTGATGTCTTTTCAGTAGATTTTGCTCGTTATCAAAATTCAATTAGTATCATCAACAAAGGTCAGCAAATGAAGTTGGTCAAAATTCAAAGAGCCTTTGTTTACATGGATATGTCAAGCAACTATTTTGAGGGTCCAATACCTATTGAGTTAATGCAGTTCAAAGCATTGAATGCTCTTAACTTGTCACATAATGCATTATTGGGCCACATCCCATCATCTATAGGGAATTTGAAGAATCTTGAATCTTTAGACTTGTCAAGCAATTCTTTGAAGGGACTAATTCCTACAGAGCTTGGAAGCATATATTTCTTATCATTTCTAAATCTTTCGTTTAATCATTTTGTGGGAGAAATTCCACGTGGTACTCAAATTCAATCTTTTGATGCGGATTCCTTCAAAGGGAATGAAGAGTTATGTGGACCTCCATTGATCCGTAATTGTAGCAATGATGGAAATCAGGGCTTGTCACCATCTGAAACACCTAATTCCCATGATGAGAGTTCAATTAATTGGAACTTTTTAAGTGTAGAGTTGGGATTTGTTTTTGGCTTTGGAATTTTCATTCTCCCAATTATGTTTTGGAAGAAAGGGAGGTTGTGGTATTCCAAGCATGTAGATGACATGCTTTTCAAGATCATCCCTCAACTCGATTTTAAGTATGAACATCGTGGAACACGGAAGTATAGAAGTCTTATATGGAGGCATTGAATAAGGTGAAAATTTTATTGATTTAGCTTTTAAATTTTTCATTTGAATAAATAGTCATTTAATTACTTCATGAAAGATAAATCAGTTATATTAATTTTTAAAAAAATAAAAATCATCATGATCATTCTAGAAAGATATAAAATTATTTTAATATTTTTGTAAGATAAAAAAATATTTAATTTTTTATTTTTTAAAAACTAAAATAATTAACTATTTCTTAATAAATATTTACTCTTTTATATTTTATGATCCTATTCCTGTGTTTGCATCTCATAGCCTTTCTTTTATGTGCAAGCATCAAATAAAGAATGTTCGCTAATCAGGTTGAACAAGTAATAAAGCGAATACCGTACTACTTTATTTAGTCTTTCCTTACATCTTTCCTCTTTCATGTATTAATATTGTTTTAAGTGTATTTCATATTTTTCAAATGAAATTTTAATAAAATTAAAAATTAGAGTAATTTAGATAAAATTTTGGGTTGAAATCTCCTAACATTTTTATATTATAAAAAAAATAGATTTCGGAGAAATAATCCTTTTGTTTAGATCATCTTATTACGTTACATCATATTTACTTTTAAATTTATATTATTATAAAAAATTTGGATCAAATATATCTATAGCTTTAATACCTTTATTTTGTTTATTGTTGACTCAGAATATTTTATTTTCCTATTTATATATTAACTTAAAATTTTAAAATAATATTAATTAATATTTTTTGATTAAATTTTTTATTTTTTGCATTTATTAAAATAAGTAAATAATAAAATATAAAATGGTAGAGCTATAAATAATAATTGTTAAATGACATTAAAAAATAAATAATATTGAGATAAATAACAAATTTTTTAATTTTATATTAACATTAAACAATAGATAAGATTAAGTCATTAGGATTAGTTTATTAATAAAAAATAAAAAAATTTACATGAAAACTCTAAATTTAAAATTCATCGCTTTTTACATTGTAAAATATATATATATATAAAACAAAAGTTACTAAATATTTTTCTAATTTAAGAATATATTTTTTATTTTAATATTTAATTAAAAAATATTTCATATTTTGTTATCTATTTTTAAAAGCTTTTAATAAGAAGTATAACAAACAAGTTTTTATAATTGTTTCATTGTGTTTATATAAAAATTTGAAAATGAAAAATAAAATAAAATAATATAAAATTATTATAATTAAAGATCTATGTGTTTTTACCATTTTAAAGATCTACTTATCCTTAGCATTTCAAAGATCTATATCCGTATATCCTTTGCATTTTAAGGATCTACAGATTCTCAACATTCAAATGGTTTATATATTTCAAGGATTTATACAACTTCATCATTTCAAAGATTCATGTATCTTCTGCAATTTAAAGATCGACAAACCTCAACATTCCAATAATCTATGCACTCACAACATTACAAGAATCTATGCAAATAAAACTTTGAGACTCTTTTTCACTTATTTTAAAATTTATAAAAAATTGAAAACTTGCTACAACTAACTTCTTCCATTAATCTACATGAAAAATATTAATAAAAATAATGTTCCTTCAAAGTAAAATGAATATTTGTAAAGTTAATTATATTTTTACACAATTAATTAGAAAGTAACTATTTGTATGAATGTCATAATGTGTTAATCTCTTCCCTACCTGTAATTAATTTTTGAATTCAAACTAGTTTTGAAGATTAATTTTAAGTTTTTGCAATTTTTTTTAAAGAAGTTTTGGTGTTGACTCCTTTAATTTTATTATTTTCTCATTCATCGTTTTGTTGCGATACTGGTTCAACACTTTTCAAGTATCACTTAGATAGCGATTACAACTAACCACATTCTAAGTAACCAAAAATAAAACAGTTGACATGTGTCATCGTGTGACATGTCACTTGAAGAACGGTTATGTTGAACCACTCTTTGAGTGACACTTAAAATATGGTTCCTCCTTTAATCATATTTTAAGTGAAACTTGAAAAACAATTAGGGTGTACTACTCTCCAAGTGAGTCGTCTTCCCTAATTTGAATCCAGAATGCATTTCCTTATTCATAATTGGTGTCTCACCTATTTTGAAACACAAAATCTCATCATCCTCCTCATCATTCTTGTTATTCCGGCCACTGTACTGTAACCAGGTATCTGCCATTAACTTTGCATTCTTTAATTTGTGAATTTAATATGTATATTGCAAACGTTAGGTTATGTGAAAAAGATTGAATGGATACAAAGACAAAAAAATTTGAATATAGTGTTTTAGTTACAAAAATAATCTATTTTTATGTGTTGAGTTGGACTTTGTTGGTGGCAAAATATGACTATTCTGTTGTTTTTTATGTATGTAGAGTGTTGATGGTAAGGTGAATATAATGATGGTCTCTTTAGTAACTCCACCTTGCATTTGAAGTATTTGAAATATTAAGAAAATATAAATAAACTTAATAAGAAAAGAAGACAAAATTATGTCTTGGTTGAATATATTCTTACCTTTATTTTTGCTGAAAAAACTTATTATAAAAACTTACTTTATTATTGTGTTTCGTTGGGTTTGGACATGAACCAAAACACAAAACTCAAGTATGTCATTACTTGTAGCACCTAAAAGGTATCTTCAACTTATAGGTTGGTAAGGGAGATTATTAAGTGAGTTAATTATTTTTTATATACATCCATAAGAAGAAAGATTGTTAACTGAAGATAAAATAAGTAATTAATTAGAAAGATATTAAAAAAATATTTCTTATTAATAGTAAGAATAATTATGAAAAAGTTATATAAATTCATGATAAATTTAATACTAGTAGTTAAGTTAACTAAATTTCTTAATACTTGTTTACTCATTTAATAGCACATGTTTGATTCTTTTAAGTAAGGTCTAGGATATAAGTCTTGTGTATGAAAAAAAATCACTCTTAAAGTGAGCTAGCCTCATCACAATGTAGATGTTTCCAATTTGAATAAAATTATTTTGGTATATTAGTTTTAAAAATTGAAAAATAGATATTGTTTCTCTAAAAAATTTTAATAATCTAGAATTAGAATTTAATATTTTAGGTGTTAATAGCATGAGTATAGTGTTTGATATATATTGTGTTGTTTGTTAATAAAAAGCTAAGCTCAATAGAAAAATTCCATAATGCCAAAATTTTTTATTATTAATATAATTTGTTTTAATTATTAATTTTCTTTCTTATTTGTAAAAAATATTGAGAGAAATTTTTGGAAAAGCTCGTAATATAGGAAAGATGCTATTGAATTTTTTTAAAACTTTTGCAATATAAAATTAGCTATAAATATTCAAGTGTATGCATATTTATATATAATTATTTATTATTATTTACTAATAAATTATTTTTTATTTTCAATTTTATGTAATCATCAGTAATATGAATGAAAGTTTACAACATCCTACCTTATTGTAAATGAAGAAGACATGTAAAATAAAAAAGATGAGAGATATTGAATAAATAAGAAAGGAGACCAAGAAATTGAAAGTAATTAATTAATTTTACGATTAAAATATTATTTACTTGAATTTTTTATCATGTTTGAAGAATACTAATATCTTTTATTTTTTTTGTTTAGGTTGGTTGGAATTCATAGGAAACATGTGAATCTTAACAAATCAAAATTTATGATATTTATGGAGCTTGTTACTTGAAACACGATGCTTAGGAGTGAGTTAATATGCCTAAGGAGAAGAAAGGATCATGTTTGGGATTAGATAAGGTGACTATTATATACCATTTTTTATTCTATAAAACTTAAAACTTATCAAATCTATGCATTTATATCATAATAATTGTTTGAAATTGGATTATTTAGGAAGGCTTTGAGGTAGAGGACCAACATAAAGTCTTAGTCTTGTCTACTATTACTAATGTGAAAGCTAGGATTTTCATAACCATATTGAGAAATTAGGTGAAGAAATTAGGGATCAAGAAATAGAAAATCCTCCCATGCTTTAGGAATACAAGTAGTTGGTGATAGTGGTTGATCACTAAAACAACTTTCTTTCATTTAGGTCCATAGATAAACTTAGGGTAATAATAATCTTACATTAAATTAAAATAAATTGTTCTTAATGTGATTATTTAAAATTAAGGATGTATTTTTACTTCCTTGATATGCAGGATGAAAGTTAGACCAATTTCAGATGGCGAAGGTTATGACTTACAAATATAGGAAGTTGACCAAGAGATATGCACAATAGGAGCACGACTTAGTAAGTGTTGATTATTGTATATGTGAACATTTTTTAAAAAATTTATCAATTGTTTAAGTTTTTAGATTTGAAATAAATCATATAGATTGCTTCATTGGGTTCAACTATGACATTTATGTCGTGGCATGTGTCGTGGAAGGAAGTATGAATTAGCAAATTCAGTGCCATTATTGACGAGGATGTATAATGAGTGGTTGAGGAGTTTGAAAGTTTTTGTACATTCTTATTTTTAAATCTTGTGGTAAAGTATTGTTTAAAATTTGGTTTCTAACTTTATCTTTTCATTTTAAATATAGGAGATCCTATCATAGTTTATCATTCACGAGGAGTCTTAGGCAACGAGAAGAGATGACATCCTTGGGAAGCAATTAGGAATCCTTTAGCTTCTTGGACATACGAGGGCAATATGAGTGATGCAACACAAACATCTGTGTTTATCTAATCATAATCCTATTCACACCTATCTTTTGCTTAGTGGCAACCTACGATGCAGTGGAAGCCCCATCTAATGTAGATGATTATGTAGTTCACTAGTTCAAAGATGATGCACTATTCATGATAGGCCAGGCCCCATTAGGCCATGGAAAGCCTCATTCATGCCACCATAGTCACTATCACAACCACCGCTATAGCCACAGTCACAGAGGGGTACTTATACACCTAAAGATATAGTAAAGATCCTTGAGGTACTTTATTCAATTTTGTTCTATTTATTTTATTTTAATACTTTTATAGGTTTTTCATTTATTAATGTTTAATTTTAGGATGATTAATACATTTTCATTTTGTCAATTTATCTAGGAGAATTTAGACATAAATATCACTTAATTCATTATTATTCACTAGTAATTCTGTCTAATTTCTTTTGATTTTATAGAAATGTTCATACAAGAAAGGAATCAGAAAATAGCTGAATTTTGGGTTAAAATAGGAGAGAAAAGACATAAAGGACAAGGGAGTAGCAGAAGAAAAAAAATGCCCCTCGACAAGTCCCACATATAGGAGGCCTTCTAGTATAGCCATGTAGACCTGAGCATGTACATGCCAAAGAAAAACAAGGTGAGCATGCCAAGACTAGGAAGCGCCAGAAAAGAGCCACGTCAATCCTAACGGTGCTACAAGTGACCTTGAGTAGTCGTGACTGCTGAGGGAACAACTAGGTCAACCTAGTCTACGACAATTGAAGCTCTAATTTACACATTTAAAAGGAAGGCTTCACCTTGGAATCAAACACACCATATATGACCATCTTGAATTATTGACACGTCTATACTTTAGGCACAATGCTACCTTTCCTCCATTCTTCATCTCTAAACTCTCCATTTCTGATTCCTCCTCTAATGTCCTCCCGTAGGATCTTGATGGGAGGAATCCCTTCACGATGTAATCACAGCGTTGATTTTTGGTCTTGTTGGCATAAAGTCACAAGGAAATTAAAGTCACATGTTCTTTCATAACTTGTATTGTATTCTTTTGTTTGTCAACACTTTTTTTTTATTTTACACTCGCATGCACATAATCCTTTTTTGGTGAGCTCAAAAGTTGGAATTTACACTTGTCCTATAGATTGTTGGCATAGTCTATATGAGATTGACACTGAAGGTCTTAAATATCCTATTTCTATATTGATAGGTATACTTGCTCATAAGTAAAACTTGGATATACATCTCTACCCTATATCAAGTTGTTGGTATGGGGATGCTATTTAATATAGTGAACATGACTCTACATTGTCAGACTCTTCCTATAAATCATGTCAAGGTATCTATGGAAACCTTGTAGCTAGGAGAGGAGTACTCACCACTCCAATGCCAAATGAGGGTTTAAACCTCATGTATCTCATTGATATAGTTGGTACTTTTGTTGCATGACACATATTCCTTATCAACATATCATCTCATGTAATAATTTCTCATTATAGACATATTTTTCCTATAAATATGTTTTGTAATTATCATATAATCCATTTAAGTCAATACTCTATTTTCATGTCATACCATTAGCATCAAAGGGTAAGGACAAGGTTACAGCGTAGACAAAGGGGTTAATTGTGTTGCCACCTCATGAGGTGATTAAGTATGTTATTAATGATAAACAATTTTCAAGCATCGAAGGTAAAATATCTTTTGACATGATGAAGGTGTTTATGAACTTCGACCATCCTATTAAAGTTGTAGAGATTCATATGCCTACTAACATTTGAGGGAAGTCATTTACTAATAGAATAGGAATAGAAAACCTCACAAAAGTAATTTGTCACCAATAGTTGAGTGCTTCTTCCATTTTCCTACATAAAAAAACCTCAACTTCATTGCGTAAATTTCATTATATTATTAGTCAACAAATATTAACTTTATATTTGTTTTGTTTGTCAAGATATTTATGTGAGATATAGTCTCATGATCCCAAAAAAGCTAGTAGATTCTCATTTATATCTCCGTTTGAGCTAAATATCAAGTTAAATCCTACCCCACATCAACATGTTTTAAGGATGCTGAGTCATCAAGCAGGACAAGATCACTTGCTCATTGCACATAATAATGTTGGGTGAGTTAATTGTTTTTTTACCATCATTATATCATTCCTTCCCCCTTGACAATACACCTTGTCCTCAAGGTGTAAGTTAATATTTCCTTTCCCCTCAACAATACATCTTGTCCTCAAGGTGTAAGTTGATATTGATAACTCTAGGACTATGTCTTACAGTCCTATCATTCTTTTCCCTTGAAGCTAGACCTTTTTGTACATGTGTAGGTTGACATTGGGAACTATGGTGTTGCACCTTATGATCATATCATGTCTTCCCTCTTGAAGGTACACCTTGTCCTCCTCAAGATATAAATTGACATTGGAAACTTTAGTGTTGCATCTTAAGATCATATCATTTCTTCCCTCTTGAAATTGTACCTTGTCGTCAAGGTGTATGTCAGGATAATGATATTCTAAAATGATCTCACCTTTCGTTTTTCCCTTGAAGTTTCACTTTGTCCTCATGTAGTATGTCTAGATAATGATGTTGTACAATGATCTCATCCTTCATTTTTCATTAAAGCCACACTTTGTCCTTAAGGTATACGTCTGGATAATGGTGTGTAGAATTATCTCATCATTCTTTACCCTATGAAGCTACACCTCATCGTCAAGGTGTATGTCGAGATAATGATATTGCAGAACGATCACATCTTTCCTTTTCCCTTGAAGTCGTACTTTGTCCTCAAAGTGTATGTCGAAATAATGGTGTTGCAGAATGTAACACCTATAATTCATCATAATGGACTCTTTAAGTTAAAAATAACCTATAGTGAGAAACAATGTGGATATAAGAGCAAAAGACAGTAAAATTAGAAAATTTTATGCAAATAATAAAAGTGCCCCTCCACTAAGATAATCCAAATAATATGCAGGAAAAATATAAAATAAAAGGTAAAATAAATTCTAAGGAATTAGAATACTTCAAGGATGATCGAAAAGTTATGAAAAAAGAATAGGAACAGAGAAAAGGTGAAAAAGTCATAAGAAAACTTTGAAAATGCTCGAAACGCTCTTAGAAAATTATGCTTTTCGCAAGCGATAAACTGTTTTTAGAAAAATATCAAATGACATTAGAATGATTTAATAATGAACCAATAAGTTCGAAATATCAAAGGAAAATTTTGAGAACCTTTTGGGAAATGCTAAGAAAAATTATCAAAATGCCCCTATAAAGCTGGTAAGGTAAAAAAATACAAAGCAAAAGCTATAAGTGAGGCCCACACCTTGTGCATAAAATTTCCATGTGGGAAATGTGGTGGTGAATCACCATATGAATCATCATTCCATTAAATACATGTATATATATATATATATATATATATATATATATATATATATATATATATATAAAAGATACAATTAAGCATTGTTAAAGTAAATTAACCTTTTGTTTAATTAAAATTAACAATGTTTAGAATAGGTTAATCTTGACTAGTGACAAATTCAGAAAATTAACACTAATCTAATCCTTAAGAGATAATTTCTTATATTTAGAATTATTTTGGAAAATGAAAATTACATGCAAATGTAACCAAAATGCCAAATGCTTTAAGTAGGAAATTAATTCTCAAACTACCTTTAAGTGAGCCGATTCCATGATGGATATGGGAGGGCTCATTTTCTTTTATTATCCATCTTCTAAACACTTAGAAAAACTCTAGTAATCCTTGTAAACATAATTTAAATAATAAATAAATATTAAGATTAATAAATTTAAAAATAGAAAAATAAATAAACAGAAAACAGATAAAACAAATAAGCAGAAACAACAAAAAAATAAATTTTGAAAAATAGATTAAATAATAGAAAAATAAATAATAAAAAAAACTG
This sequence comes from Canavalia ensiformis, assembly GCA_026541065.1. Taxonomy (NCBI): domain Eukaryota; kingdom Viridiplantae; phylum Streptophyta; class Magnoliopsida; order Fabales; family Fabaceae; genus Canavalia; species Canavalia ensiformis. Next base: position 321,525 of record JAMKYM010000845.1, on the reverse strand, counting down.
AAGGAAATAACAGAATTTGAAAAAGAAAAATAAAGAAAAAATTAAGAAAGGAAAAATAGTAAGAAGTAATATACAAAAAACTAACAAAAAAAGGAAAAAGAGAAGAAAAAATAAAATGAAAAGAAATAACAATAGATTAGAAAAAAAGAGAGAATAACCAAAAATAATATACAAAGAAAAATAAACAAAAAATATAGAATAAAAAATAGAAAATAATAAATAAAGAAAAAATTGAAAAATAAAAAAAGAAAAAAGAGAGAAAATAAATAGAATAATTAAAACAAAAAATAATAAAATAAAATAAATAATAATAATAATAAAAAGAATAAAAAAGCGAAAATAAAATAACTAACCAGGAAAAACAGCAAAAACAAGATAACAAAAAACTAAATAACAGAAAATAAAAAAAAAAGACTAATAAACCAGAAATAGAAATTAAAAAAAAAAAGGAAGAAGGCACGTTGGAGGTTGGATGCATGCATGTGGGCACTGGGCTCGGTTAGGACTTCCAAAGAAGAAAATTTCAGAGAGGGCGAGGATAAGCTACAGAAGAAGAGGAGTCACCAAATTGGAAAAGGAGGTGGATGAGAAGAGTTCCAAGATTAGTTGGAAGAAATGAGGAGAAAGCTTCTCTGGGTTCTTCTCTCAAGAAGGCGTAAAAGCTAGCTTGCAGATCTAAGATCGCAGATCTAAACGGGTAGGAATCCATGAGGTTCTAGTGAATGGAAAGGAAAATTCTTGCACTAACACTACTCAGAGTTTGGTAGCATCAGCTTCATCAAGGAGTGTTCCAGTAAGAACTTGTGGATCAAAGACGTCAACGTCTTCTTTGTAGACTAATGGTTGAATTCTCATAATAGAATAGTACGATCTTAGAGCTAAGAGTAATGGTGAATTCTAGCTGAGTCTCATTTCGTTTGCAAATAACTCTAAGTTCTGTTAAATAAATTCAAGAATTTGCTAGCATGATGAGATAAGGTAGAAAAACCACGCTTCGAAATCTGTTTTAATGGCAACACATGCTAAAATCTTGGGGCCATGTGAAGTGCCCAATCCAATGTGATCACCTCATCATTTTATCAAGATTTTTGTAAAAAAGGATTTGACATCCAGTGATCGCAGAAGCAGTGATATAGACAATAGTGACATTATCGACTTGGCTGTGAATTCTAATAACGTTGTGGTTGCATTGTCTATGCTTCTCTGCCTTCACTTCGTTCTTCCAGTTATAAGCTTCTAGATAGGTCTAGGTTTAATGGTTGATCATGTTGGTCCAAAGGATGTTAGGCTTCACCAGCAGAGGAACCCACACACATCTGCTGCGAAAACGATCGATAATGAAAACTGTTTTCACGTGGAATGAACGCATGCATGCATAACAATGAGCGGCGGAGGCTAGTTTTTTTTTTTTTGTGAATATGGTTAGTCCTCATGTATGAAAGGGGGTTGTGATCATTGATAACATCAATATGCATATTGTATCTTTCTGTTGCTAAAATGAGTGAAAAGATTCTCGCCTTTGGCTCCTATTTTGTATCCTCATGGTTGTCTAGCTCAGGACCCAATGATATCAAAAGCTCTTACTAACATCTCCCTACGATTAATCTCGAAACTGGAAGGGATCAACCAAAACACCAGGCTATTCATAATGCAAATAAACTTGCAAAGTCAGAAAAGGGGGGCAAATACAGTGGTCTCAGGCTCGGAATCTAGTTCCTTAGCATGGATGTAGCCAACCTGAGAGTGCAAAGTGGAAAGATGACCAAGAGTCAAGCACGATTGTTTTATAGAATCAAGCAGGATAGTTCTTTCCCAGATTCTAGTTCTCTTTCTTGTTTTACAATCGAACTTTGATTGATGGAAGCACCTTGAGTCCCATGGTTTTAGCTAGTAAAAAAGAGACTCCCAGATCTTTTACTATGCGTCTATGATAGTTGAAAATTGGAAAGGGCAGAAGCTCCTCTCAAGAGCTGAATTTCGTAATCCTTAAGGTCGTAGATACTACCCACTCCATACAGAACTGGTACAAGTTTAGGTTAGGATAAGGCCAATCAATTCACCTTGTTTTTGGGTACTTGGAATGGCAGTATGGTTTGCAATGCACCTCTTGATAAAACCATATTTTCGAGACTTTAATCTTTACCAGAGGAAGTTTGTTGATGTTGTATTCTAGGATCATCTAGCTTGAGTCAATGCAAGGCAAGGGTTGCGATACTTTGTCTTAGAAGGCCCAAGGTCATGAACGCAAGAACCATGCAACCTATTCTTGCCAAGGGTGCTTTGGTTAGTGAGATCATGACGTGGAGTAATGTAATGGTGAAAAGATACTTGAGGAACCTCAAAGTTAATGAAGAGGCCCTGGCCAATGGATGGTTTCATTCTGGTGATCTTGATGTGAAGCATCCAGATGATACACAAAAAAAAAAAAAAAACTAAACACAGGTCAGTGGAGAAACGGGGGAGCGTTCTGATCTGGGCATGCACGTGCATGGTTAGGACTGCATTTATTGCTCAACAAACCTGCCTCCGATAGACCTTAGTCAGGTTGATGAGTAATGAGACTAAGCTGAAGATCTAGCCTGGTGGTTGAGCTGATTATATGCAAGTTCCAAACCTCCGGTTCGAATCTCACGCACGACCTTTTTCGTTTTGAAGTTTCATATCATACTATTCAACAACGTGGGCCATAATGAGCCACATGTCCACCAGGCCGAATCCCAATCCAATTCCACAACAAATTCAATCCGGGCCATTTAATCTCCAAATCCCTTTAAACAAATTTCAATTCTTTTTTTCTTCACATTTAATCAATCTCAATTTTTTTTATTTTTTTATATTTCGAATTCAAACTTTTTTTTTTCAAAATTCAAACTAAATTCTTAATTCTTCAAACTCAAATTTAATTCTTTTTTCTTCAAAATCCCAAACTAAATTCAATACTTCAAATTAAAATTCAACATTTCAAATTAAAATCAAATCCAATTCTTCAAGTTCAAATCAAATCCTTTCTTCAAGTTCAAATTAAATCCTTTTCTCAAAATTCAAATCAAATTCTTTTTTTCAAATTTGAATCAAGTTAAATTCTTCAAATTCAAAATCAAATCCTTTTCTTCAAGCTTCTAAATCAAGTTCAATTCAATTTCAAATGAAATCAAATTTAATTTTCTTCTTCAAATAAAATCAAGTTTCATTCTTTTCTTCAAATAAAATCGAGCTTAGTTCTTTTTTCAAATAAAGTCAAGTTTAATTTTTTTCTTCAAGTAAAATCAAGTTTAATTCAAATTCAAAATCAAGTTTAACTCTTTTTCCTCAAATTTCAAGTCAAGTTCAATTTCTTTTCTCAAAGTCAAGTCAAGTTTAATTCTTTTTCCTTGAATTTCAAATCAAGTTCATTCTAAATCAAGTTCATCTTAAATCAAGTTCATTTTATTTTAAATCAAACCCAATTCTCTTTCCACCTAAGCCCAATCCATTTTTATCTTTATTATTTTTAAATCAAATTCATTAATTCGAGGTCTCACGCAATGAACCCTAAGCACGAATTGGTAGCTTTTTCTGCTGTCTGATGTTTAGGGGTTCATATGGGTCCCAGTGCAGCCGTAGTTGTCTTGGACACTATGCATATGTGGACTGAGAATCCTTTTTAAATAAATTCAAGAGAAACTTCATTTTGAAATCCCAAGTCTCAGGCGATGAGCTCTAAAATAGAACTGGCGGTTTCACTGTTGTTTGATGTTTAGAGATTCATATGGATCCCAGTGCATCCCTCGTTGCCTCGGATCCTATGCTTATATGGACTAAGGATTTTTCTCTAAAATATTTTCAAGATACTCTATTCCTTTTTCAAGCACCTTCAAAGGTCAAGCTTTCGAAACCAGAACTACGTAAGCCTTAAGTTTCCCATTGCACCAGGAAATACCTAGGAGTAGGATCAAGTCCTATCAGGCTACCTTCCACCAACTTATTCATTTTCATTCTAACTAAAGAGATCAAACAATTTTCAAAAACATCCTAATCACACACTCAGTTTAAGGGTACCGTTCTTCGGAACGGGCGAGTGGGGTGCCTAACACCTTCCCCACTTGTAACCGACTCCCGAACCTAAATCTCTTCTTTAAGTTAGATTTTTTCCAAGTATTTTCCCTTAAATAAAAATTTGGTGGCGACTCCACAAAATCAAATAAATTCTTTTTTTAAAATTTTAGTGAGTTCATCTCGTCGGAATTACGGTTGCAACAATCCTTTCTAAACTCAATCTATCCAAAAACCCAAAATCATAAACGAAGCTTAAACTTCCAAATTTGAAGTTTAAGTTAAATCAAGACAAAACCACCAAGTCCCACCATCACCACTAGAAGATATTGGGTGGACCATCAAGGGAGGGTGAAATCAGCCATAAAAGTCCCGTAAAAAACCTATCACAAAGTCTTCAACAAGTAGGATTTTACCTTGTATTTTTATAAGCTTTAATCTTGTATTTATGGTTTATTTTTCTTCTTCTTTATGGATCCTTCTATAAGATCTATGAATTTTTTTTTGTTTAAACTCTTTAGTTCTAAAAAACTTTCCTTGAATGGTTAAATATGAGCCTCACAAATTTTTAGTGATTTTTGAAAGAAAAATAGAAGTTTTGATGGATTAAAGTGCATCTAGCAACCTTAAGAGCAATTTAATCGGTTAAAATTTCTTAAAAATCAATTTTGATGTCTTAAGAAATATTTGAGTGCTTGTGAGAAAATTTTTTTAAGTGCTGAAAGTAAGATATTTGTAGATCTTGAAGTAGATCTACACTTGTTTACTATAAAAACTACTTTCTTTAAATATTTTATGTTTAAAGTTAGTAACTTGGTTATGTCTTTACTTAAAAAATTTATTTGTGACTTTGTTCTTGCTAAAAGTTTATATCTAGACATATGTAATAAAATTGTTAAAGGAACAAGAAAAATTATGCAATAAGATCTATAAACTTAACTTGGACATGGACTTAAAACTACTAAGTGTAAAGGTGGAATTTTGGATCCAAAGTTGCATAAATTACTTAAGACTTTCCATGATCATGACCAAAGCTGTGGAGTAAGGAAAATTTATGAATGGATATAAGGACTTATGAAGAGCCAAGTGCTAAAGTTCATGACACCAAGGTCATATGGAGAGAAAATGGAAAAAGACCCTTATTCAAAACACCTATAACATTCAGCCACTTCCTAGTAAATTCGGAGATCTTGAGTTTAAAATTGTGATTAGGGCATAAAGAGAAACCTAATAAAGTATAACTATGGGAGCATAAATCTAAAAGGGACTTCAAATTATTAAAGAGTGTATTTTGGCAACTTTGGTTAAATTGCTTAAAAATATGCTAAAATCCATAACACCAAAACCATGGGAGGACAAATTAAGGAAAAGGAAGCTTGTTTTAGCCACCTAGGGCTCGACTACTCTCCCATTAATTAGAGAAAGTTGAGTTAAAATTTTAATCAAGGTGAAAGGTAGAATCTAAACGAGTTTAAGGAATGAACTTTAAAATTCAGAGAGATTTGGTAATGGATGGGTATCATTTGGTCATGTGCATGCAATTAGTAATAAGTAGTTAAGCAACCTTGCTAGCATTTAAAAGTAGATCAAAGGTAGATTAAGGAAGAGATTAGAAGTTAAATATAGAGTAGAGGAAGGAGTAAGGGCATTCAGTCATGCTCACTAAATAAGGAAGAAAATTTTTAAAAATTTCTATGGTTGGTGTAAGTAATAGCTTAAATCTTAATTAGTGAATGTCACCTCTCTAAGAGAAGAATAATTGAACTATAAGGCCCTAGGACTATGAGGTAAGCATTAAACTACTTAGGGAAGTAATAAGCAACTAGACTAACTTGGATGTTTAAGGATAATTACATAAGTCATGATTAGAAAGCTTAAAGTTTATGAACAAGAAACAAATAATTAGGCTTATAAATAAAACAAATCTAACTAGATATGTTATTTTCAATAGGAATAAAACATGTAACACTTAAACTTGAATTAATTAAATGATGCATAATAATTTCAATTAAGATCATAAAGAGTAAAACATGACAAATGTCATTAGGCCATCTAAAGAAGAAGCAATTGTACACCATAATCTTTCATTTAAAATGTTAAGAAGAACTTAACTTTTGAGAAAAAGAAAAGTTGAAGGGTAACTTAGAAGGATGAGTGATCTAGATCCCATAAGTCTTTTATCATAAGTGTTAAGAACTGATAAAGTTGGACAAGTTATGAAAGTAAGTGAATATGCTGCCCAAGAATTAACATCAAGCTAAAAGGAGTAAGTCTTGAATTAAAGATGAATCTTTGCTTAAGAATATTATGTCAACTTGTTGTAGTACTTTATAAGTACATAAAGAGTAATATGAAGTGTATTAATATTACTCATGAATTATTAGAAAATGATGTTCAACATGATGATCATGTATGGACAATGATGTTATAATAATATGAAAGTAAAAACTAAATGTGCATGGCATATTGGTTGGACTGTTTAAGCATGCATATTATTTGGAAGCCTTTAAAAAGAAACCTAAGTAATTAAGGGATTATTAAAGACTAAACTTATGTGAAAAGTTAATATTACTCTTAATGTGCCCTATGCACATTCAGAAGGTGTCAGGTCCTTCTAAAAAGGAGACAAAAAGGTTCTCAAAAAACTCTTCTATTATGAAGCGTATGTCTTTAATAATTATGATGGTGACGACCATCAAGGAATGAGCTCATGTCCTAAGAATATAAGGTAAAGTAGCAGAGCCAGTAACATGATATTGTTTGACTAATATTAATGTATGCCTATGTCTAATATCACTAAGAGAGTGATAGAGAATAGAAAAATATTAGGTAAGACATAGAGAAAATGATAGTCAAATAATATCTATGATGTGATCCCAAAGATTTATGATGATTAAGTAATCTATATGCTTGATTAAAGATAGGTAAAGAATTCGAGAGAAAAATCTTGAAAGGTTTTATTATTTAAGAAACTTTTAGTCCACATATGCACAAGGTCTGAGACAACTAAGGCCGCACTGGGGCCTATATGAATATCTAAATATGGAACAACAGTGAAAACCGCTAGTTTCCCATCTAGAGTTCATCGCGTGAGACTAGCGATTCCCAAAAATATTTTGAAAAAATGATAACGATAAGAAAAGAATTAGCTTTGATTGAAAAAAGAAATTTGTCATGAATTGAATTTGATTTTGAATTTGGAAAGTTGAACTTGACTTGAAATGAACTTGATTTAACACGAACTTGATTAAAATAAATCTTGATTAAACGAATTTGATTTTGAACTACACTTGATTTAAAATGAATTTTGTTTATAACTCGAGGAAAAAGAATTAAATTGGATTTGAACCAAAATGAACTTCATTTAAAAATTTGAGGAAAAGAATTATGTTTAATTAGCGTAGAGCGAATTTTGTTTAAAAACTTGAGGAAAAGAATTAAATTTAATTTGAGTAAAAATAATTTTTTTAAAAACTTTGAGGGAGAGAATTAAATTTAATTGGAGTAAAAGAATTTTGTTTTAAAACTTTGAGGAAAAGAAAAAAAATTTAATTTAAGTAAGAAGAATTTTCTTTTTACAATTTTGAGAAATTTTTTTTTAATTTGAGTAAGCATGTGGCTCTCTTGAAGGAGTATGCCATGTAAATTTAGGCATGGCTTAATCTAGGTACTGCATGGCCCAATTTCATGGTGGCTCACTTTAGCTATTCATCTGGCTCGACATGACTTAATCTAGCTACCCAATTTCATAGTGGCTCAATTTGACTACCCTTAAGGCTTGGTCTGGCGACTCGGCTGCTGGCACGTTTGGCAGCTCAATTTGACTACTCTCATGGCTCGGTCGGGCGGCTCGGTTACTGGGACGTGAAGTGCGCGTGATGGGGAGAGGGAATTTTTTTAACAAAATGGTGGTGTGGTGTATGAGGGGTTCGAACCTAAGTCATGGAAGTCGTGGGTACCAAGCAACACCACTATACCACTCCTTTGGTTGATTTTCAGACGCCTTTAATCAAAATTTAAGGTGTACTCTTCCTGGACGTGGCGAATGCATGAGGGCTGCTTTTCTTTAACATAGGTGCGCATGATCCTTTGGACCTTGTGACGTTTACATGTAGGATGACCTTTTTTGAAGACCCAGCAGACCCCACCTTGAGTAACCAAAGCCTGTAAGTGCCATTGTCTAGGGAGTCAAGTGAACGACATTCTCCCCATATTCGTTAGGCTAACTGTTCATAGAGATAAGGCTTCTTGTAGCAAGTCTAAATAGGCATCGTGTTCCCTTATTACAAATGATCCAAGCATCCTTGCTACTGATCACTCTTGAAAATAAATAGAGTCGCTTTCAATGCATGGTCCTATTCGAAGGATTTGTGTCATGCCTATGAGGACGTCCATTCCCTAAATACCAAATTTCCTAATGCCCATCTACCTTGGTCATCTTGCAAACTACTGCTTCGTCATTTCTAGTCTTCAATCGAAGGTTCTTGATAATGCAGCTGGAACCTTTGTTGACATATAGTGGGTGCATATGAGCTATACCAGAACGGATGTCCTACACAATGTAGCATGCTTCCCCTTACCAGATCTACCACTTAAGCTTAATGTTCCCTGATGCACGTAAAAGCTAGACCATACAATTTGACCCAAGAACGTGCATGCTGGTGGATGATCGCCCGTGATACTTTATTCGCATGCATGGTTTCGCACGAGAAATGGCCCACAAATGCAACCTGAATTAGCAGGGTGCAGTCAGGGTTCCTTCTTGAACAAGGGTGTGAGCCCTGTCACTGTTGTCTTGTGTGCACATAGACCTTTATGGTCATTATGCATTCCTCATCTTGGTTTGGTGCAGCAGATGCGAACATGTATGGAAACTTCGAGAGTGTGTTGCATGGCTTATGATCGGGTGGTATTTCCTTACTCAATGGCATGAACTGAAGCGGGTTCTGGGCGTTAGTGGTTGTCCAATACTTCAATGACTAGTCATCATCTTTGTGCAGATGCAAGCAATATTTATCGCCTCGAAACAGATTCCATTGTTGGACTCGAATAGGCCCACTCTGTTTTCTAGTTTCATTTATGAGGATTGCATCTTCCTTTCTTGGCCAGGTTTGAAACCATTACTTTTTGCAATGTCCATTACCAGAACACAAAGGATAGGGTGTGAACCTTGCTGTTCGTTGAAGTACTTCTTTAGAGCCTGGAGTATTGGACATAAATAGGCTGCCTGGCTCGTGTATGCTCACGAGTAAATGGACGTAGAATGCTCATCAACACCCAGCCCAAGAGCTCCCAGTTTTCACTTCTTTAAGCATTATCCTTGTTGTTAGCAACTTTTGAAAGGCTTATAATTCCTAGCGCCTGAGTATTTGTCAACTAAGAGAACCTACTTCATCATGCATGGGCCTAATGCACGTTGGTAAGCCACATCCACTACTTTCCAGTTTGAATTGCCACTCTTATTTTTTGACAAACCAACGAGGTAGCCTCTTACAAGCGGCAGGAACGGGCACGGCTGGTCATCCAGTGCTCTTTTGCTCTGTCTTAGCAGCTAGCTAACGCATGAGTGCATGAAGAATTGGTTTGAATTACATCCATACTCCCATGTCTCATATTAAAGCTCTCGACCAATTTCAGCTTTAAATCCTTTTCCTTCTTTCTTCCCTTTTTTTTATGTGAACAAGCTGAAGGTGAGACAGTCTTCATCGCCGTTCCATCCCTCTTGCATGTCATCATTGGGGCCGAGAAGGGGAACCAATCGAGAATGTAATGCAGGTGATCTTGAGTGGAGACAAGCAGTCACATGACCTTGAATCATAGAACCGAAATCGTCTCATAACAGGTGATCCTGTATTATCCCTTTCATATGTGATTTCAACAATAATAGCGGCACATAATGCTCACCCAAAGTAGCACTAGTTTTGGCCCGTCACCAGCCGTTCTGCATGTTCTTCATTGATGTTGTATATAGGTGACGAGCCTATTCCATGTTTTAGGCACAACGAATGATTCTATTGGTTTGTCCACATACAACAGAAACCTTTCTCGATGAACACGGATGATATCCATCCACCTAGTTATAATTCATTATTGGATTCCCACCACTTGACTTTGAAGCATTAGATTCAATATTTTGTTTAGGAAGAGCTCTATGGAATCATGCTCCCATACTCAAGTTAGCAAAAGGGACATACAGACTTTACCATACAAAACAAAAAAAGATCCATTTCTAGTCTATTGTCAACATTTCACATGATAGCTATCAGGAGATGAGCTAAGGTTAATCTTGATCCGCTACGCCTTACGTCAAAACCCAATTTCTATGCAAACATAATGTATATTTTCTAATATATGGACACATTGACGCAGGATTTGGTTTATAGGTGAACTACCAGATCGGTATAGGATTCTTGACTCAAAGATAGAATTGACGCAAGATTCAAAGAAGCAAAAGAGTTTGACTAACCTGTTATGGAGTCTATGTAGAATTCATGTTAGCGCGCTAGAACCAATGAAGCAGCTCCCTCTTTCTCGAAGCACAAATCTAAACCCCAGGGGAAAGCTTCCTGTCTTTCTAAGCTAAGAACGTCACCAGAGTTGTTGAAAATCTCTTGGGAGCCTCTGCCAAAATTCTCTATGCCCCGCCACTAGGATCCAATTTTTGAATCTCTCAAGAATTCATCATTTTGGGGAGAAGATCAAAGAGTGTTTTCCTTGGAGGGTCTCCCAGAGAGAACCATTCTTCCCCTTCCCCTTTTTCTCCCTTTTTTTTTTTCTTTCTTCGTTCGTTCCCTCCTTTTTGTTCCTTTTTTGTTTTTCTTGTTACTGCCCTCCTTTTTGTGTTTTTGTTTTCTAGTTTTATTAGTTATGTTAGTTTTTCATTTTTTCAATTTTTTCTTTTAGTTAGCTTTTTTTTTCTTTCAGTTTTTACTCCCCCCTTTTTTATTTTTCATTTTTTTTATTTCCAGTTTTCCTCTTCTTTTTTCATTTCATTATCATTTCTTTAATCATCATTTTTATTTTGTTTTTAACTTTCTATTTTTTCCTTTATGTTTTTTCTTATTTTACTTTTCCTTTGGGTTCAATTTTGTATTTATATTTTCATGAATGTTGTTATTTTTTGTTTTGTTTTTCTTTTTTTATTATGTTTTTTCTCTTTTGTTATTAGTTCTGTTTTAATTTATTTATTTTCTATTTTTATTTTATTTTATATATTTTCTATAATTTTATTTATTTTATTTTTAGTATTGGTTTCTTGATTTATTCACTGATTAAATGTTAAAATGGGGCCTCAGACATAATTAGGTGTTTACAGTTTGCTCCTCTTTACTCATTTTCCTACCGGATAATATGAGAAATGATTCTGTGGATTATCATGGTAGGAAATGAGTAAAGACGTGAACACATTATGTCCGAGGCAAGCTTTGAGGATGTCGGAAAAGCGTGAAAAGACTTGAGCTTGAAGATGGATACCTGGGAGATGGTGGTTTCTGAGTGATCCTGTCGGCTTCATGTGCTAAACCGACAGGGTTTGAATATGCAAGACTTGATTACATAGCCTAATTAGGCTAAGAACACTGCTGAAGTGTAGGCAAAGTGAGGTGGGGAAAAAGTCTGTTTAAGGCAAGAAAGCATGCAGGAACTAAAATGTAAGGTATGTACAAGGTGGCCTGATAACATAGGCCAGGGTACAGAAATCTAACCATGCTTGAAGCCTGACATCATAGGCCCGGATACAAAAACGTAAACTTGATGGTGCAGAAAAGAAAACTTGAATGGTGCAGAAAAGAAAACTTGAACGTGTAGAAAAGTAAACTTGATGGTAGCTTGACACTATAGGCCAAAATGCAGAAAAGAAAACGTGAACGTGCAGAAAAAGAAAACTTGAACATGCTGGAGGCCTGACACTATAGGCCGGGATGCCAAAAAAAAAACTTAAACATGCAGAAAAGAAAACTTGAACGTGCTGGAGGCATGACACTATAGGCCGAGATGCAAAAAGGTAAACTTGATGAGGTCAGACAACATAGGCCCAGATGTAGAAAGGTAAGCTTGATGGTAGCCTAACACTATAGGCCAAAATACAGAAAATAAAACTTGAACATGCTGAAGACTTGAACATGCTAAAGACTTGAACGTGTTGAGACTTGAACGTACTAGAGGCCGGACACTATAGGCCGAGAATGCAGGAATGACAACTTGAGGGAGGTCTGACATCATAAGTCGAGGTCTGGGAATGTATATGAGGGCAGAATATGGACTTCTTCATCAGCTGCCACGGAAACCTTATTTTGAACTTTGTTTTTCTTGAATTAAAAATAAATTTCTTATTCTACCTTGAAGGTTTCTTTTGGTAATTATTTGCTCTGGAAGAAACTTGTACAACCACATTTTGCCCCAGTCTAGAAAATTCTTTACAATTAAACGGTGTCTTGATTTGAAGGGACTTTGGGCAAGCGTTTGCCCTAGTTTGAATCTTAATGAAATTGAGGATTCACTCATCTTGAATTTTTTGGGTGAATGTTTTCCCCAGTTTGAATTCTGAGTTGAAGTTGTCAATTGTCTCAATTTGAATTATCTGGGCAAAAGTTTGCCCCAGTTTTGATCTGGATTCTTACTTTTATAATTTATTTGAAATGATGTGGGAAAACATCTTTGCCTCAGTTTGAACCTTGATTTTTCAAAAATCGTGAGCTGCCCCAGTTTTGAAATCTTGGTTTGGGATCAAGGATTGCCTCGATCTAAGTTTTTCTGAGCAATCGTTTACCCCTAGTTTTTTTGAAATTTTCTGGAGTTGAGGAACTGAGGATTGCCTCAACTTGAATTTTTATGGGCAAGCATTTGCCCTAGTTTGATTTTGATTCAGAATTTGAGGATGACCTCAAATTGAATTTTTTGGTGGGCAAACGTTTGTCCCAGTTTGAACTTGAATCAGAATTTGAGGATGACCTCAAATTGATATTTTTGGCGGGCAAACGTTTTTCCCATTTTGAACTTGATTCAGAATTTGAGGATGACCTCAAATTTAATTTTTTTGGTGGGCAAACGTTTGCCCTAGTTTAAACTTGATTCAGAATTTGAGGATGACCTCAAATTTAATTTTTTTGGTTGGCAAAGGTTTGGCCCAGTTTGAACTTGAGTCCTTTTTAATTATGATTGATTCGAGCAATTTTATCCAGGTCTTAATTAGTTTTGAAAAATGAATTATGAGATGCTTGAATGAATGGACGCCTATTGCGATACTTGAATGATCAAATGTGATGCTTGGATAAATGCAAGAGGATAGGGTGTCTTAACTTATTTATTGCTTGATGCTTGAGATAATTATCTAATGAAATGGATGCTATGAGATGAATGCGTTCCATGAGGTGGTTTAAAAACTTTTTGTTTCTCTTGATTTTTTATTATTTTTTCGACATTTCCTTTCTTGACAACCTTATAGTTGGTGTGAAGGGAATTAGGAATCCAGACGAGCTAGATTGACTCTATCTCTGGGGTTCTTGGTCAATGTACCTTCTTTTCCAGGAACTTTGAGACCCAACAGTGGTCAACATTGTTGAATAAGACACACTCCTTTTTTGTGGTGGCATTATGGCTGGTAGGAGGATGATCTTTTGGGAAACAATCGTGTTATGTTGGGATGGTTGAGGACTCATCCGATTTTCATGACTTTTCAAAATTAATCCTTTTTTATTTTTTACATTTTTCACATTTCTTTTTAGCATGTACACCATTGAGGTGTGCGAAGTTATTCTGGATGGTCAATGGAAAGAAATAGAGAGTTTTGCAAGTGGTGTTTTAGGATAGTGTATTTGAAAGGAAAGGATGACAAAAGATGTGGGTTCGGTTTCCCAAATAGCACCTTTGGATGAAAGATGTCAATGCTGTTTTCATAATCTTGATTTTCAAATCAATCAGACTTGAGAAATGGCAAAATTTTGCCCCAATTTTAGGAAGACATGAGGTGCAAAAATGTTAGATTGTCTTGAGATTCCTGGTTTGACCTTAACTTTTTCCTGAGTTGTTCCTTTGAGTTTTCAACCCAGCAGGTCTTTTGTTTTGCCCTAACTTTTGCCTAGGTTACCCTTACGGGTTTTCAACCTAGCAGGCTTTTCGTACGTGTGCCCTAACTTTTGCCTAGATCGTCTTTTGGGGGTTTTCGGCCTAGCGGGCTTTTGTTTTGATGCCCTAACTTTTGCCTAGATCGCTATTGAAGATTTTCGACCTAGCGGGCTTTCTGTTTGATTGTGCCCTAACTTTTGCCTAGGCTGCCTTTTCAGGGTTTTCGACCTAGCGGGCCTTCTGTTTGATGCCCTAACTTTTTCCTAGGTCGCCCTTGCGGGTTTTCGACCTAGCGGGCCTTCTGTTTGATTTTTCCCTAACTTTTGCCTAGGTTGTTTTTGAGGATTGTTGACCTAGCGAGCTTTTTATTTTGATCCTGATTTTTCCTGAATTGTTTGACTGATAGGAGGAGCGTGATTGAGGAAGGAGAGAAAAAGGTGAATGACTGCAATTTTTCTAAAACCTCTCAAAGTCAGGAGGGAGGAAGATAGAGGCTCCGGCGACGCTTGATCGGAGAAGAACACCTGTTGATCATTTACCTCACTCGAAGGAGCAGAGATTCCGGCTGATCCAAGAGCCAGCATGAAGGTGAAAATCTCTCGAACCAGGTTGGCTAAATTTTCCTTTTCTACTTTCCCGAATAAATGCTTTATGTCAAATAGATGATCTACGTATAAAACTAGAACCTTGCATTACCATGCATAGGCTTCGATAATTATATAAGTAATGATGAATTTGAATCTGAACCAGAAGGATCTTGTAGGCAATTAGGAATAGGGTTCATTGAATAGTTAGCTTCACCTCTATATTATGCTAAGAAAGAAACGTAGTTAGAAAAGTTTGTTAGACTCTTGGCGTCGTTCATGAAATCCAAGAAGTTCGAAATCATATCTTGATCCAAGAAGCACCCCATGAAACCTTTACATCACTTAGGAATTACAAGAATGCCACGACGTGAAGATCTTACAAAGAGTAAACAATGGCCAAAATGAATAGTGTTAGGCCTTTGGCTTCAATATGCTGCTGAACTATTTAGAAACCGATGTTCAAGTGGTGTCAATGTGGGTGAATTCTTGAAGAAAAACATAGCTATGTAAATACCATTTAATGATTGGATTGCTGCTTCTTCTCTTAGGAAGTTTCTGGTACCAATTATGCAAAAACTAGGCATCTTGAGTGTCAATATGGGAGGTGCAGAACCGGTTCGGGGCACATGTTAGCTCGTTAGTAATTGAGTCCGACGTTCCAAATACGCCTTATCAAAAGCCTTCTTTCTCATGGATCTTTGCCGAGATGGTGTAAAATGACGAGTGAACCTAGTCTTTACTATCGACAAGTGCGCAGCCTCGCTCCATTAAAGAACCAAAAAAGAGACGTTAAAGGGAAGTGTGTGGGGATTACAGGTCGACCAGAACTAACTTTCTCTCTCGGAGATTCTCTTCACGATGGCGTCGGAGGTTGGGAGATCGAGCTCAGTAGCTATCCCTAGTTTTCTCCTCCACTAATATACAGTCTCGTTCTATGAGATGATCAAAGGAAAGTGCTAGGGGCATGGTATGAGGATTTTCAACCGATTAGAATTGGCAAATACAGCGAGGTTTTCAGGTGCATATGCCATTCGTCCCAACAACAATTCGCCATTGAAGCCATTCCCATTTCCCCCTGGAAAAAGGAAAAGATAGAATTCCATGTAGAATTACAAGAGAGGTCTCTGCTCTAAAAGAATTGAAACAATCCCAACGTTGCAAAGATTGGAGGTCGTGTTGATTATGGAGAATGAAGTGCTTCATGTTTTCTAGAATCATAGTATCGATCTCCATGGGTACCTCAGGAATCCCTTGCTGTTTATGTGTCCATAGATTTGAAGCCAAGCAGTATTCTATTTGAGTTCAAAAGATATGGTGAAGATAGCAGACCCCAGAACGGCTAGAGCGGTTGACGATCCTCCCTCATCTCCATACTCTCATGATAAGTATTCTCCTTTCATCGGGTTCCTGAACTCTCCCTCGGCTCCACCAATTGTTCAACCCTAGCTGATGTATGATCAGTAGGTCGTATATTTGAAGAGATACCTCTTAGCTAGCTTCCATCTATTTATGCTAAGGCATTAAACGTTGCTTGATACCCTAAGGGAGCTCTCCAATTTTCATGTTTCAGAGGTATAGGAAGAGACCAGAGAAATATAAGAGAACCAGGCGCCTTGATGCGTGAGATCGAACACGAGAGGGATGAATGGCTAACCCCATGCAGATTTGATTATGTATATATGAGTAGTTCTTGACGTTGAACGAAGAGGAGTAAGAGGCCAGGAACTGGGATTAGGAAGGGACAGTTACTTCCAGCAACCCACGAAGCATCATTGGTCCAAGCATCCAATGGAGTGCCCTTATTCAAACTATCCCCAACATATGCAATCTAATTCATATACACAGATCGCACAGGATACAAATTCAGAGGGGTTTTGGTTCACATATAGACCTGTAATGATTCTCCACGACATATACGCTGATTCAGGTGCATGAGTGCCATGCACGTACGCTCCAATGAAGAAAAGGGAAGTTAAAGTAAGGATGGGACCCACTGAAGAAAATTGATTTGAAATGAGTAATAACCTCACCCACTCACGTTCCTATATAAGGTCAGGGAAAGCAAGCTACCAGGACTTAAATAGCTCAAGTGGTTAAAGGGCTGGTTTGGCTACTTCACAACATTCGGTTCGAGCCCTGTAATGGGCACTTTTCAATCCCCGTTCATCATATTTTTGAAACATAATTCCTATAATTGCAAATTTGCCCCCTACTCCTAATAATTGTAAATTTTCCCCCTACTCCTAATAATTGCAATTAGACCCCGGTAATTCATATAATTTCAATCAAACCTCATGTTTATCCTAATTCCATTTAAGCCTCCATATCCCCTTTACTCCGGATTATGCCTTTTTGTTTTATCACTCGTCGTTTTCTTTTTAATAAAAATTTTATTTTGCATTCCTCAATCTCACGCAACGAGCTCTAAGCACGAACTGGAGCTTTTTCTTGTTGTTCCCTGTTTAGAGATTCGTATGGGCCCAAGTACAGCCGTAGTTGTCTTAGTCCTTGTGCATATGTGGATTGGGATTGCCCTCCTGCTTTTTACAAAAGAAAAACCTTATTTTGTGATTCCTAATCTCGCGCGACGAGCTCTAAGCACGAACTGGTAACTTTTTCTGCTGTTCGGTGTTTAGGAATTCGTCTAGGTCTCAGTTCAGCCGTAGTTGTCTTGGATCCAGTGCATATGTGGACTAAGGATTCTCCTTAAAATATTTTCAAAACACTTTAACCTTTTTTAAAATATTCCTTTTCAAGCAGGTCCGAAGGTCAAGCCTTCGAGCACCATTCATTTTCAAATATTTCTTTTCAAGCACATCTGAAGGTCAAACCTTCACAAACCAGAACTACGTAAGCCTTGAGTTTCCCATTGCACCGGGGAATACGTAGGAGCAGGATCAAGTCCTGTCAGGCTAACCTCCATTAAGCTATTTATTTTCACATTAATTAAGGTATCAAACATTTTCATAAATCACACGCTCAGTTTAAGGGTACCGTTCTTTGGAACGGGTGAGTGGGGTGCCTAACACCTTCCCCACTTGTAACCGACTCCCGAGCTTTGAATCTCATCTTCAAGTTAGGGTTTTTCCAGATATTTTCCCTTAAATAAAAATTTGGTGGCGACTCCACATCATCAATCAAATTCATTTTCAAAATTTAGCGAGTTCGTCGTCTTGTCAGAATTACGGTTGCGACAGATGGCGACTCCACTGGGGAATTCTAGAGAGTCAAGCCCGTTCAAATTGAGTGTGTCATATTTGATCCCTTCTTTGTTTATTTGCACGCTTTATTTATTGCACGGTTCATTTATTTGTTTATCTATCTCTTGTTTGTATGTCTACTCTCTATACAACCCTAGGATAGACAGACAATAAATTGCTATATATATCTATACAATTTCCCCAATTGCAGGTATCCCGAAATTGTGTACCCTCATACATTGCATGTGAATTTATCATGAGTGGGGCCCTATACCCGGTCTTGAGTGTTGCCTAGGATAGAGGGATCTAGTGGTGTCACGCTGGGGCCTGTAAACACTCAATTACATCTGAGGCCCAGTTTAAGTCAATTAGTGAATAAATCCCGATTAAAAACCCCAGGAATGTCACAAACAGAAAACAGACAAATGGAAAACAGAAAACAGAAAACAGACAAATAGAGAAACAGACAATAATGGAAATAAAAGGAATTCTGGAAAATAAAAATAAAATCAATTTTAATTTAGACCTAAATCAAAAAATAATAAAAAAAAATATAAAAACATAAAAAAGGAATAATAAAAAGATATAATATATATATATAATATGATAATGATAATAAGAAAAAGAAAATTTAGTTTAGAAACGGAAAATAAGAAGAATAAGAATCAGAAAAGTAATAAAAGTAACAATTAAATAAATAATACTAGAAATCAAGAAAAACTAAAAATAAGAATTTAAAGAAATGTGGAAAATTAAAAGATTCTAAAAATCTAAAACAAATAAAGTCAGGGTTTAATAAAAAGGGAAAAACAAAAGAAAATTAAAATAATTAGAAATTGAAAATAAAACAGTTTTAAAAAATGTATAATAAAAAATTTTAGAAAATAAAAAAATATAATAATAATAAAGAACGACTAAAAACAAAAAGGAAAAGAAACATGAAAAAGGAAAAATCTGAAAATACAAAATTAATAATAAAAGGCAAATAAAAAAAATAAATAGAAAAATAAAAAATAAAAAGAAAACAAAATTCAAAGATAAAAACCAGAAAATTAGAAAAATGATAGTAAAGAAAATATTTGGAATCTGAAAATAATAGAAATTTGAAATTAAAAAAAATGATAATAATAACAGGTTTAAAACAAAAACAAAATAGATAGAAAAATCTGACTTAGAAAGAATTTAAAATAACGAAAAATAAAAATAATTAAAAATCAGAAAACAGAAAGTTGAAAATAAAGACCGAAAAATGAATAAAAAATGATTAAAGTAATATAATAATAATAAGCGAAAGAAAAAGAAAGGGCAGAATTTAGAAAGATAAAAAAGGAGGAGCTTTTCTCAGTATATAAGAAAAACCTATCAGAGGGCTTCGGGGTTTTTTTTTTGGGAGTTTTGTAGAAAAGAAGGGTTTTAGACATTGGGAGTTGGAAGAGGAATCTGGGTTTTCTTCTCCTCATCGAGAATTTTGTAAAAAACCTTCAAGAATCAGTATACTTCTCCGATTGAGTTCTGGAATCGTCTCAACAGTGACGAACCTCAATCCACATTGCTGCATTCGGCGAGAACCAGTGGATCTCTCGAACCGAATTCTGGAGTCGCTTCAGCAGTAATGAGCTTCGAACTACACTTCTGCACTCAACGCAAGGTCTCTTTGATTCTGCAAGCAGGTTAGTTCTTTTAGATTCTTGCACTGAAGATTCACGTGGATTGATCAGGGATATCGTTCGTCCTGAAATTAAGAGTAATTCTTGATAGGAATTTTCGGCCACATAGCTTGTATGAATCTTGCATGATAGCATACGTAAGGTCTGAACCAATGATGTAATGGAGAAATTGTGAGTAATCTTGAATCAGAGGGTCGAAAGAAAACGAACACAGGAATATCTAAATTGGCTTTGAGAACTAATTAAAGTAGAAAGGATAAAACCCTCTGTTCTTGCATGGCTGGTACATATGTGAATTTGAGTTAAGAAATTAGGTTTCTATGATGTATAAAACTCGCCAGGGAGGGTGCAGTCTCGCCATAAAAGATTAACACAAGAAAGGGAAATATAGGGGGAATGGAGCAGTTGAATGAGATGCTCTATTTAGCCATAATAGGAACAGGGGAGTAATGTGGGATAGTGGCTCAAAGAAAATGAAGGTCCTATCGTAGTTTTGGCAAGGACGAAATAACGAGGCTTTAGGAATCCCTATGTTTACCATGAAACAGAGAGTAAGAGAGACCGCTGCAGCACCCACAACCTTCGCAACAGGGACGAACTCACCAAACTTCCCTTAGCAAAATTTCAGACACTCGAAGAGTGAATTACTAACATGTGATTCGATGGAGGAGATGATTATATATGCTCGCGTAGACCCTAGTAGGTCTGAGAAGAGCTTCCGAGTAGAAAAAGTGACCATAGCTCGAAACCTCGCTTTTAGACATGGTTGCAGCAAGTTGGGAGAGGAAATAGGAGGTTGTCAAGGTTAGTAGATTAGGTACCATTTCAAAAGGGGAAAGGGGGAAGCCTTAAAACCATTATTAATGGCCATGTGATATGAATTGGTCGCAGAAAGGAGAGGTGTTCACTTAGTTGGGGAGGAAGCAGGAAGGTATAAAAAAACCTGATCGCACGAGAGAAACCAATAAAATTCCCATGCATGAAGCACATGCACATATCCATGCAAATGAGTTCGACTCGCATTCTTGAACACACCACAACTTACCTTGTTCCATAAACCTTCCCATAGTAGAACAAAGACCCCAGCGCCTACTATTTCATGCGTGAAACAGAGTCCTAAGGATGTAAAATGGGCACCAAAACCATGCAAACCAAGTTCCGGTGTGGTACCCCTATACGTATTATACTTACCCCTTGCATGGGACTAAATTTAAAACCTCAGATCAGTTAGCGCCAATGCCATCCAAAGCAACGAAAGGCTGTGAAAGATTGCCTGCCCTGAATCAAAGACGACCCTAAATTTGGGAGACCTGAGAAAATGCCCCATGCACGTACACACCCAAAAGAAGCTGACACGAGACCCATCGACGAAACTCATTTGAAAGAACGAAATATCCCAGCTAGCCGTGTACGTAAAGAGAACAAAAATATGCGCGTAGGCCTAACCCTCTTATTCGACTTTACATGTTCAGAACTCACGTTTGTAGGGAGGGACGTGTGTGTCAGAAATGGACGTGGGATCCTAAGATTTCATGCACACAAACCCGCTTAAGGGATGGGTCAAAATCAAATCAGTCGTGGGACCCACTTGAGGGATGGGTCAAAATGGCATAGTAGATGCAATTTGTATCGTGCATATGAATAAGCTGAATGGGATGAAAACTTGTAAACACAAGATCCCCGCCTTTGTAATTACCACATTGCCCCTTTGGAATTTCAAAATTCCTAACAAAGCCCCGTCCTTGTAATTACCATTTTGTCCTCCCAAAATTCATAAAAATTAATAAAAAATAAGAAAATTCATAAAAATTAATAAAAAATAATAAAATTCACAAAAAATTAATAAAAAATAATAAAATTCATAAAAATTAATAAAAAATAATAAAATTCACAAAAATTAATAAAAAAATTCCCGAACTTAGAATCTTATCATCAAGGTAGGGTTTTTTCCAAATCTTTTTCCTCAAATAAAAATTTGGTGGCGACTCCACATCATCAAAATCTTTTTAAAAATTTTAGCGAGTTCGTCGTCTCGTCGAAATTACGGTTGCGACAGGGCCTACGTCCTGTGTGGCTATCACGAAAATCCCGGCTATAGTGCGTCCTATTCATAATTCCCCGCAACTAGTGGCTACTTCTACTGTTGTGGCAAGCATTATGGACTGGAACTTGGCTCTAGTGACCTCTACACCCCAGGATTACTAACCGCCTTTGAGAGGTTCGTGCATTAAAGGCCTTAGACCCTTAAGACACGTAACCCACATAAGAAGCAATGAGGGCACACACCCCTTTCGTGATACATGGCTCATATGCTATTCACATGCTCAAGTTAACAAAATCATTCAAGATGACAGAGAAGAGGCAAGACAAAATCTGAAATTAGGGGAAATACAGAAAATCAAGAAAAAATCAAGTAAAAAGAAATATAATCAAAGAAAAATCAAGAAAAATCAAAATCAAGAAAAATAGAAACTTCTAGGAAACACTAGAAAAATACTTTTGAAAATATTGAAAATATAAAAGATTCAAAAGAAAACTTAAAAAATGTTTTAGAAATAGGAAAAATTATGAAAAATATTTTTGAAAATATTGAAAATATGAAAAGATGTAAAAAGGGAGAAAATGAAATTCAGAAGAAAATCTAAAGAAAGATTTGTTAGGAAAATTTTAGTAAAGCTTTTTTTTCACACAAAAACAAGTCTTTTTAGCAAAATAAAAAATACAAAATTGATAAAATCAAAGGCAAATAAATTAAATCACTCATTTCTTCTCAAAATGTTCAAATCTTCAGTTATTTGGGCATAACATGCATTCATTCATTCATGCATAAATTTATCATCGAAGAAAAAGATGTCAAGAAAAATCATTCCATTTCATACTCATTTTACACCAACATTTCTCAAAAATTAACTTTTAACTTTAACAGAAAAATTGGAGAAAGACGACTTCCTCAATATCCTTATAGGACCCGAGCACAAACGAAAATCATGGATGAGCTGGAAAGACAAAATGAGGAATTAAGAAACAAGGTCAAGACATTGAAGGAACAGATGGCCAAGCTGATGGAGACCATCCAACAATCAAAATAGAAGGACGTTCCAGGAGAACCGATCGACCCATTATATCCTCCTGACTTCACTCCACAAAACCCTTCGCCATTAATCATGACTTCGCAAGTCGAAGGAGTTCACTGTGGGTTTCCTCATGGGCATGTACCCTCACAAATCCAAACACAAGCCCAAACACATAACCTACCTCCAAACACTACTCTATAAGCTTACCAAATAGCTGTTGGGGGAACGCATCCTATGTTCCCCCAAGGGCCTCACCCGGTGTATATACCATCTTCTCATCCCCACCACCCGACCGAGGAATACCCAAGCCATCCTTTTAAGGAGGATAATGAAAAGTGGAGAATCCTAGAGGACAGGATCCAGGCAATCGAGGGGAGCGCTTATGAAGCTAGAGACGCATCTGATCTGTGCCTGGTTCCAGACGTGGTCATCCCTCCCAAATTGAAGGTTCCTAAATTTGAGAAATATCAAGGAACTAGCTGCCCAAAGAGTCACTTAGCCATATACTGCAAGAAGATGTCTCCCTGTATGCACAACGATAAGTTGCTTGTCCATTTCTTTCAAGACAGCTTAACTGGGGCTGCCACCAACTGGTATACTCAGCCAGAGCGGACCCACATTCGTTCATGGAGGGACCTAGCTGATGCCTTTCTGAAACAATACCAGTACAGCATGGAGATGGCCCCCGATCGAACTCAGCTTCAGAATATGGCCAAGAAAGGAGACGAGACCTTCAAGAAATACGGTCAACGATGGAAGGAGTTAGCTGCTCAAGTACAACCTCCATTATCCAAGAAGGAGCTGGTCGGCTTGTTCACAGACACACTCCAGGATCCTTTCTATAACAAGATGATCGGCAGTATGACCGCAAGCTTCTTCGATGTCGTCATCATTGGAGAAAGGATTGAAGGTGGCATGCGTCGTGGAAAGATCGCGCACAAGCCTACAACGCAGTCAACGCTTCTGCCGGATCTAAGAAGAAGACAGGCGAGACCTGCAACATGGCTTCTGGTCAAGGCCAATACACTCCTCAGGTGGCACCTTATGGTCCAGTTGGTTTCCAACCACCACCATACACATCCTACATACCATATCCTTACATTTCCGCCACCTACCAAACACCATACCCTCCTACTTACAACTATCCAACACAAGTCCGGCCACCAACACCATATACGGCCCAAACACAAATCATGAGCCAAAATCCTAATCAAATCCAGGAAAAGGAGAAGAAGCCCGTCCAATTCGACCCTATTCCAATCTCCTACACTGAGCTATTACCCTGCTTAATTCAAAACTCTCTAGTTGCACCTTATCCTCTAAAGCCTCAAGAGCCACCATATCCTAAATGGTACGATGCAAACGCCAGATGTGATTACCATGCAGGATTCATTGGTCATTCCACATAGGATTGACTAATATTGAAGCAAAAAGTACAAAGCTTGATCGACGCAAAATGGCTGGATTTTGGGAGGCTTGCTCCTAACACAGAAAACAAGCCATTTCCAAATCATAAGAGCCCATCAGCTAGCCAAAGGATGGGAGTGCCACAATGGGTTGCCTTGTACAAGCTGAGAATGAGGATATTCATCCAGGATTTGTCGTACATTTCAAAGTTAACCTTTTGTAAATAAATCTCAATAAATAAATACAAAAATTACATTTTTCATGTTTCTTAAGCATGTGCCTCACACTGTTGGCTTTACTTTTAAATTTTACCATTCCTTTTTCATCATTCAACCCGCTTCTTCCTAAACATATAAATATCTGTTGATGATAAAGCCAGTGCTGTAATGAATAATCTTGAACGCTTGATTAATCAAGCTCAAAGAAAAGCCCAATGAGGGAGTAGAATAACAAAAGTCTAACCAGGGATCCCTAAATCACCATGCATTCAATACCCTGTCTAACAAAAAATATCCCACTGGAACAAAGCTCAAATCCAGGAAAAATTAGCGGTGCAAGATAAGATTGTCTAAATTGAGAAACCAAATGATCCCGGCAAGATCAATGTCTGACTACATTAAATTCAAGGAAAAGAAGAAAGTCCGCTGGATTAAAATCAAAATGATCCAGGCAAAATTAGGGTCAAATTTCAAAATTCAAGAAGAAGAAAAACCTGCTGGATTAAAAAGTCAAAAATTATTCAGGCAAAAGTAGGGTTAAAAATTCAAAAGGTAAATCGACAAAATCATAATCAGAAAAGGTCGAATTCCAAAAAATAATTCAGGAAAAATTAGGATCAAAACAAGAGCCTGCTAGGCCGAAAATTCTCAAGAACGACCTAGGCAAAAGTTAGGGCACAATCAAACAGAAGGCCTGCTAGGTCGAAAACCCCCAAAAGGGCTGCCTAGGAAAAAGTTAGGGCACAATTAAACAGAAGCCCGCTACATCGACAATCCTCAAAACACAACTTAGGAAAACGTTAGGGCATAGAAACAAAAGTCCGCTAGCCCGAAAACCCTCAAAATACGACCTAGGCAAAAGTTAGGGCATAGAAACAAAAGCCCAGCTAGGTCGAAGACCTTCAAAGGGCGGCCTAGGCAAAAGTAGGGCATAATCAAACAAGAGCCCGCTAGGTCGACAATCCTCAAAACACGACCTAGGCAAAAGTTAGGGCACGCAAACAAAAGTTCGCTAGGTCAAACAATCCTTGAAAGACGACCTAGGAAAAATTTAGGGCAACCAATCAAGAGCCCGCTAGGTTGAAAACCCGTAAAGGCGACCTAGACAAAAGTTAGGGCAAACGAAAGACCTGCTGGGTTGAAAACTCAAGAGAACAACCCAGGCAAAAGTTAAGGTCAATCCAGGAATCTCAGGACAATCTAACATTTCTGCACCTCATCTTCCCTGAAACTGGGGCAAAATTTTTCCATTTCTCGAGTTTGGTTAATTTGACAATCAAGATTATGAAAAGCAGCATTGACATTTTCATCAAAAGGTGCCATTTGGGCGATCGAACCCACATCTTTCGTCATCTTTTCCTTTCAAATACACTATTCTTAAAACATTGGTTGCAGAATTCTCCATTTCCTCCCATTAACCATCCAAAATCACTTTGCACACCACAATAGTGCACATGCCAAAAGAGATGTGAAAATTGGAAAAAATAAAAGAGATTGATTTTGAAAAGTCATGAAAATCGGATGAATCCTCAACCATTGCAACACAACATGATTATTTCCTAAAGAATCACCCTCCTGCCAACCATGATTTCACCAAAACGGAAGTGTGTCTTATTCAATAATGCGGACCAGTGTAGGGTCTCAAAGATCCTGGAAAAAGAAAATTTCGAGATTGATCAAAAATACCGAAATTAAGTCAATCTAGCTCGTCCTGATTCTTGATTCCTTTCACACCAACTATAGGGTTATCGAGGAAAGACATGTCGGGAAAGTAAAAAATCAAGAGAAACAAAATTTTTTACACCATCTCATGGTTTGCATTCATCCCATAGCATCTGTTTCATCCAACAACTTTATTTATTCAAACAGTACATAAGCATCTTGTCATTCAAGCATTGCACAACTCCTTTGCAAAACTAATTAAGATTAGAGCAAACTGCTCGAACCAATCATAATTGAAAGATTTTTGAAAATTCAAAACTAGGGCAAACATTTGCCCAGGAATTCAAATGGGGGGTTATCCTCAATTCCAAAAATTTCAAACTCAAGATCAAGACCAAACTGGGGAAAACGTCTGCCCAGGAAAATTCAAATTGAGGCAATCCTCAATTTCAAGAAAATGCAAACTCAAGATCAAGGTCAAACTGGGACAAACGTCTGCCTAGAAAATTTCAAGTTGAGGCAATCCTCAAATTTTGAATCAAGTTCAAACTGGGGCAAACGTCTGCCCACGAAATTTCAATTTGAGGTCACCCTCAAATTCGAATCAAAATCAAAACTGGGGCAAATGCTTGCCCATAAATAATTCAAGATGAGGCAAACCTCGATTTCATCAAGATTCAAAATGGGGCAGACACTTGCCCAAAATCCCTTCAAATCAAGATGTCTTTCAATTATCAAGAATCTTCTGAATTGGGGAAAAATGGTGGCTCAAGTTTCTTCAAGAGAATAACTATCAAGTTCTTAAAAACCTTCAAGTTCAAGATAAAATAAGCAATTTTCAAAATAAGATTGTCCAGGGTAGCTGACGGAGAAATCCATGGTCCCTCCTCATGTGCCACCCCAAGGCACACTTCCACACCTGTCCTGACAGGTCATTCTCTCGCCGCATTAACAAGGCCATCATTTTATTTACCGTACCTGTCTTAACAGGTCATATTTCCTGTCTTAACAAGCATCTATCTTCATTCCATCCTGTCAACAACAAGACCTTTACACCTTGCTTGGCCTAACAGGCCATCGGTTTTACACCCCCAATACTTGTCTCCACGGGTCGTTAGATTCCTGCCTGTCTCAACAGGCTCACTTCCTTCCTGTCAACAACAGGATTTTTCTTCTATACCTGTCTTAACAGGTTTTCATCATTCTGCTTAGCCTGTCCTAACAAGTCTTCATCATTTTGTTAGACTTGTCTTAACAGGTGTCTTATTTCATCCTGTCAACAACAGAGCCATTACATTTAACCTGTCCTAACAGGACATTGTTCATTCTCCTTTGCCTATCTTAACAGGCTTTCATCTTTCCTTTCGCCTGTCTAGCAGACTCGCATTTTTCCTGTCAACAATAGGAGTCCATCTACATTTATCCTGTCTTAACAAGTTTCCTTCATTTTACTTCGCCTGTCTTAACAGGTCACTTTCCTTTCCCTTTGCCTGTCTCAACAGGTTTTCACAATTTTGTTGTGCCTGCCTTAAGAAGCGTTTTGCTTCCATCCTGTCAACAACAGGACTCATCTCCATCTTACCTGTCTTAACAGGTCATTTTATTTGCAACTGTCTTAATAGGTTTGCATTTATCCTGGCAACAGCAGGATTTCATTTGCATTCTCCCCGGAAACAGCGGGACCTCATTTGCATTCTCCTGTCAACAACAGGACTTCAAGCATGTTTAAATTAAATCTCGCTGTTTCCAACAAGCTTTATTTATCCCGCAACATGTTTCATTGCAGATCTTTTCCGGCAACAGCGAGACTTCTTTTACATTCCTCCCTGTCAACAACACGATTTCCTTCAAGTTTTCTTTTCTGCATTTTGACCTATAGTGTGAGGCAACCATCAAATTTACATTTCTGCATTCTTGGCCTATGATGTCAGGCCTCCTTCAAGTTTTTCTTTTCTGCATTTTGGCCTATAGTGTCAGGCCATCACCAAATTTACATTTCTGCATTCTTGGCCTATAATGTCAGCCCACCATCAAATTTACATTTCTGCATTCATGGCCTACAATGTCAGGTCTCCTTCAGGCTTTCTTTTCTGCATATTGGCTTATAGTGTCAAGCCGCCATCAAGTTTACATTCCAGCATGTTCAAATTTTCTTTTCTGCATGTTGGCCTATAGTGTTAGGCCACCGTCAAATTCGTTTTCCCACAGCTGGGCCTATGATGTCAGGCCTCAAGCATAGATAGATTTCCATACCTCGGCCTATGTTGTCAGGCCACCTTGTACATACCTTACATTGTAATTCTTGCATGCTTTCTTGCCTTAAATAGGTGATTTTCACTCCACTGGGCCCGTCATAACGAGCCATTCTCTTATGCTTTGCCTATTTTAACAGGCCATTTTCATTTCATTTTTGCTTTGTCTAACAAGCAATCCCATTGCATTACATGCCTATCCTAACAGGCCTTTATTCATTTCACTTAGCCTAATTAGCCTTTGTCATCAAGCTTTGCGTATTTAAACCCTATCGGCACACGAAGCCGGTAAGGTCATTCAATCGTTATCTTCAAGTTCAAGGCTTTTTGCACTCTTCACGCTTCTTCAAAAGCTCTCCTCGGACATAATGTGTTCACGTCTTTACTCATTTCCTACCACGACAATTCAGAGAACCATTTCTCACATTATCTGGTAGGAAAACGAGTAAAGAGGGACAAACTGTAAACACTCGATTATGTCTGAGCCCCCCAATTAGTAAAATTAATCAAGAAACTAACATTAAATAATAATTGTCGCAACCGTAATTCCGATGAGACGACGAACTCGCTAAAATTTTTAAAATAGAATTTATTTGATTAATGTGGAGTCGCCACCAAATTTTTATTTAGGGGAAAATACTTGGAAAAAACCCTGACTCGAGGAGGAGATTCGAAGTTCGGGAGTCGGTTACGAATAGGGAAGGTGTTAGGCACCCTATTCGCCCGTTTCCGAGGAACGGTACCCTTAAATCGAGTGTGTGATTATTTGAAAATAGTTTGATCCCTTAATTAATGTGAAATAAATAACTTGATGGAGGTTAGCCTGACAGGACTTGATTCTGCTCCTACGTATTCCCCGATGCAATGGGAAACTCAAAGCTTACATAGTTCTGGTTTGATTTGAAGGCTTGACCTTCGAAGATGCTTGAAAGAAAATAATTTTGAAAATGAACATGTTGTTTTGGAAAATATCTTAAGGAGAACCCTTAGTCCACATATGCACAGGATCCAAGACAACTACGGCTGCACTAGGATCCATACGAATTCCTAAACCTCGAACAACACAAAAAGCTACCAGTTCGTGCTTAGGGTTCGTCGCGTGAGACTTTAGGGACTCTAAAGTGAAGTTTTTATTGAAATTTTATAAAAGGATCCTCAGTCCACATATGCATAGGGTCCAAGACAACTACGGCTGCACTGGGACCCGTATGAATTCCTAAACATCGAACAACAAAAACAGATACCAATTCGTACTAAGGGTTCATTGCGTGAGACCTAGGACCAAAGAATTTAATTTGAAAATGATAAAGATAAAGAAATAAATGAAGTTAAGTAGAAAAAGGATTGACTGATTTAAACTAGAGACATGAACTTGATTTTGAAAAGTATTTGAAGACGAACTTGACGTAGGATAAACTTGACTTGAATTGCATTTGATTTTATTCAAAGAAAAGAATTAGAAAGAATTTATTTTGGATTTTGAAGAATAAAGGATTTGTAGAAAAAGAATTTTTGAATTTTGGAGATTTAAGGAATTTTGTAGAAAAAGAAATTTGAATTATGGAAATTTAAGGAATTTTGTAGAAAAAGAAATTTGAATTATGGAGAATTAAAGGGGTCAATTTGCAATTTTGGTATTTTTTAGGGGCTTAATTGTAATTAATGGAATGTTTAAGGGCATATTGGTAATTAGGACATTTGAGCTTATTTGGAATTAATGAAATGTTTAGGGGCATATTGGTAATTAGGTCATTTGGGCTTATTTGGAATTAATGGAATGTTTAGGGGCATATTGGTAATTAGGATATTTGGCGCTTATTTGGAATTAATGGAATGTTTAGAGGCATATTGGTAATTTTGACATTTGGGGCTTATTTGGAATTAACGGAATGCTTAGGGGCATATTGGTAATTTTGACATTTGGGGCTTATTTGGAATTAATGGAATGTTTAGGGTCATTTTTGGTATTATGAAATTTGGGATTCATTTGGAATTAATGGGAATGGTTAGGGGTATTTTTGGTATTATGACATGTGGGGCTTATTTCCAAAGGATTGGAAGCTGGTACCCGATTTAGCATATGTGGCATTTAGATATTTTTAGGCCAATTCTTGTCAAGCAAAACAAAAAATTCCAAGGTATTATCAATTCTTTACTATGCATAACCTATGGCAGACTTCAAGACTATTCGCCCAAATTAAAGCATATACTTACAGGTGGGCTGGTTCTCTCCTTTTGAACAAAACTTACGGTGGGCCCCTCACTCACCTTTGATGGAAGATGGTGTAGATGCATATACTTGAGTCATTTTCCTAATGTGTCAGATCTTAAATTCTAAATGGAGAGAGAATGCATGAACTGGCACTAATAAAATGTGCTGAGAGCCTATTTACCATTCAAGAATCAAATCAGTTCCTCAATTCGTGCAATCATATTACGCCTACCAGATCTCAAATTCTTGAACAGAGGAAGAATATATGCACTGATGCTAACAAATACGCACTGAACAGAGGAAGAATATTTGCCGCTCAAGAATCAATCACGTTACACAGTAGGATTCCAATTATAGGTGGCAAATAATATGAATTGTGAATTTACCTGGTGAGTGTGTAATGGATTTTGAGGCTATTCGACTCTGAATGTTGGATGAATTCTTGCGATATTAGATGTCACAGCATGTGAGCCTCATATTCTTTTAGCTTCCATTCTTCAACTTTTGGTTAAAATACCCCCTGATGATGGTGAAAGGGAAGGAACCCTTTTCTCAGAGAAAATTCAGAATTCTGGCCAAGAATAGGAGTAGAAACGTTCTGGTTCAAAGAGGTGCTATCCTCCGATTCTCTGACGTCAACTTTCAAAGGCGACGATTCCCCCGAGCCAGGCCTTCTCCTTCACGTGAAGATCAAAGGTAGGGATGCTGTTTCCGTGGCAATCAGCGTTGCTCTTCAAGATCCGAAGGCCAAAATCCGTACTCCAAAAGTCACCGTGCAGGTGTTCCTGGAGTCTTCTTCCAATCTCCAGAGGATCCTGATTTCCAAAAAGAAGCCAAAAAACCCCCCCTCTTTTCACAGTGCTTCTTTACATAACCCCTTTCCAAAAGGAAAAATTTAAAATTCTCGCCTCTCTTCTTTTTCTTTTTCTTTTTATTTTGGTTTTTGATTTTTCATCGTATATTTTATTTCATATATCTATTTTTTCTATTGATTTTATTTAATTTTTTGTTTTTTATTTTTTCAGAATTTTTATTTTTTGTATTCTTCCTTTCCTTTTTCATCTTATAATTTCATATTTTCTTTTTTCTCCATTTTTTATTATTTTACTTTTTATTTTATTTTCCTAATTTTCTTCTTCAGATTTTTCCTTTATTTTTTCTGATTTTTCTTTTTTGATTTTAATTATTTATTATTGTTTTTTGTGTTAATATATTTTATTGTTTTTTTATTTTTTATTTCTAAAACTTTTTATCATTTTTTGTTATTTGTTTTAATCCTATTTTCTTTATTTAGATTATTTCATTTTGTTTTCATTTTATTTATTTATTTTTCTACTTTGATTTTGTTTTATATTTTTTTAATCTTTCAGATTTTAAACTTTTTTAATTTCCTGTTTTTACAATTTTTTGTTTTTGTTTAACTAATTTTAGTATTATATCATTTTTATTTCATATTTGTTTAAAATTCTTATCCTATTATATTTTTTTATTTCTGCTTTTATTATTTCTGATGTAAATTTTTTTTATGATTTTTGATTTGTTTTTCATTTATTTTGTATTTTTATTTTTTCTTTTTGTTTGTTTGTCTGCTTGTCTGTCTTTTTGTTTTCTGCCTATTTTCTTTCTGTTTATTATTTAAATCAGTATTAGTTTCTTGATTAATTAATTTTAAAATGTGACCTCGAACATAAGTGGGTGTTTACAGTTTTCCCCTCTTTACTTATTTTCCTACCCGATAATGTGAGAAATGATTCTCTGAATTATCGAGGTAGGAAATGAGTAAAGACGTGAACACCTTATGTCCGAGGTGGTTTTTGAAGATGTCCGAGCAGCACCAGAAGCCTTGAGCTTAAAGTGGACCCCACGGATGCCTGAGGAGCGGTGGTTGAATGACTTTACCGGCTTCGTGTGCCGATAGGGTTTAAATATACAAAGTTAGATGGCATAGCCTAAGTAAGCTAAAATGAATGAAGGCTTGTTAGGACATGCGTGGAATGCAATGGGATTTCTTGTTAGGACAAGCAAAATGAAATGAAAATAGCCTGTTAAAATGGGAAAAGTAGAAGAGAATGGCCTGTTAAGACAGGCTCAGTGGAGTGGAAAGGGCCTGTTTGAGGCAGGGAAGTGTGCAAGAACTAAAAAGTAAGGTATGTACAAGGTGGCCCGATTTTAGGCCTGAGTACGAAAGAAAGCTCAAAGGAGCTGACACTATAGGCCAAAAAGGAGAAAAGAATATTTAGCGATGCAGGAAAGGAAACTTGAGGGAGGCCTGACATCATAGGCCATGACGCAGAAATCTAAACTTGATGAGGCCTGACACTATAGGCCATGATGCAGAAATCTAAACTTGATGAGGCCTGACACTATAGGCCATGATGCAGAAAGGTAAACTTGATGATGGCCTGACAACATAGGCCATGATGCAAAAATTAAAACTTGATGGTGGCCTCACAACATAGGCCATGATGCAGAAATTTAAACTTGATGGGGATCCCGTTTTTTACGGGAAGAATGCAAATGAAATCCTGTTGTTGCCAGGATGAATGCAAACCTGCTTGACAGGTGAACGGAAATTAAACATGCTTGAAGTCCTATTGTTGACAGGAGGATGCAAATGAGGTCTCGTATTGCTGTAGGGAAGAATGCAAATGAAACTCATTGCCGAGATAAATGCAAACCGCTGACGAGTAGACGAAAAAAATTAAACGTGTTTGAAGTCCTGTTGTTGACAGGAGAATGCAAATGAGGTTCCGCTGTTTCCGGGAAGAATGCAGATGAAATCCTAATGTTGCCAGGACAAATGCAGACCTGTTTGGCAGGTGGACAGAAAATTAAACGTGCTTGAAGTTCTGTTGTTGACAAGAGAATGCAAATGGGGTCCCTATTGTTCTTTGGGAAGAATGTAAATGAAATCTGTTGTATGTGATAAATGCAAACTTGCTTGACAGGTGGATAGAAAATTAAACGTGCTTGAAGTCCTGTTGTTCCCAGGAGAATGCAAATGGGGTCCCACTGTTGCCGAGAAGAATGCAAATGAAATCCTACTGTTGCCAAGATAAATGCAAACCTGCTTGGCAGGTGGACAGAAAATTAAACGTGCTTAAAGTCCTGTTGTTGACAGGAGAATGCAAATGGGGTCCCGCTGTTGCCGGGAAGAATGCAAATGAAATACTGTTGTTGATAGGATAAATGCAAATGAAATCCTGCTTGACAGGATGTGTGCAGAAATAAAATTTGATGAGGCCTGACAACATAGGCCATGACGCGGAAAATTAAAAGTTGATGGGCGGCACGACAACATAAATTGGCAAAGCAAGAAATCTAAACTAAAAGGTGGCACGACAACATAGGCACCAAAGAAAATCTAAACTAGATGGTGGCCTGACAACATAGGCCTGAAAGTAGTAAATCGAAACTAGATGGTGGCCTGACAACATAGGCCTGAAAGCGGTAAATCTACTAAATGGTGGCCTAACAACATAGGCCTGAAAGCATTAAATCTAAACTAGACGGTGGCCTGACAACATAGGCCTGAAAGCTGTAAATCTAAACTAGAAGGTGGCCTGATAACATAGGCCTGGAAGCAGTAAATCTAAACTCAAGGTGTCGACAACATAAATTGAAAAACATTAAATCTAAACTAGATGGTGGCTGACAACAGGCAAAGTAGTAAATCTAAACTAGATGGTGGCCCCACAACATAGGCCCAGCAAAATCTAAACCGAAGGTGGCCCCACAACATAGGCCCTCAAATCTAAACTAGAAGGCAACAACATTAGTCAATCAGCAATAAATCTAAACTAGAAGGTGGCCTGACAACATAGGCTTGAAAGTAGTAAATCTAAACTAGATGGTGGCCTGACAACATAGGCTTGAAAGCAGTAAATCTAAACTAGATGGTGGCCTGACAACATAGGCCTGAAAGCGGTAAATCTACTAGATGGTGGCCTGACAACATAGGCCATGAATGGGAAAGAATGAAACATGCTATGGCCTGACAACATAGGCCAATGAGCAGGAATGAATGATGCAATGCTATAGCCTGACAACGTAGGCCAGTGAGCTTGATAGTTATTTCCTTGAAGAGACTTGGGCAACCATTTTTCCCCAGTTTGAAAATTTCGAAATTGAGGATCGCGTCAACCTGATTTCTTCTAGGCAAAAGCTTGCCCCAGTTTTGAAAATTGGAATTGAGGATCGCCTCAACTTGACTTCTTGGATAAATGTTTGCCCCAGTTTTGAGCTTGACTCTTCTAGGCAAAAGCTTTCCCCAGTTTTGAGCTTGAATGAGTTTGTGGATGATTGCAATTTGATATTTTGTGGGCAGGCATTTGCCCCGGTTTGGACTTGATCCATGATCTCACATTGTAATTTTGTGTGGGCAAGCGTTTGCCCCAGTTTGAACCTGTTTTAGAATTTGAGGATAACCTTAAATGGAATTTTTGTGGGCAAACATTTGCCCCAATTTGAACTTGATTCAATTTTAATTATGATTGATTCGGACAAATTTGCTCATTTCTTAATTATTCTTGAAAAAGAGTTATGAAATGCTTGAATGGATAGATAATTATTGCGATACTTGAATGGTTAAAGGTGTGATGTTTGTGATGCTTGAATAGAAAGGATGCAACACCTTTTTAATGCTTGAAATAATTATTGGATGAAATGGATGTTGTGAGATGAATGCATGCCATGATGTGGCTCTTATTTTGATGCTTGAAATATTTACTTGATGAAAAAAATGCTATGCAAACCATGGAATGGTGTAAAATTTTTGTTTCTCTTGATTTTTTGACACATCCTTCCTCAACAACCCCCTAGTTGGTGTGACAAGAATCAAAAATCAGGACGAGCTAGATTGACTTAAGTTCGGTGTTTTGGTCAATCTCTTGGCTTCTTGATCAACTTTGGAACTTTCTTTTCCAGGATCTTCGAGACCCAATAATGGTCAGTAGTATTGAATAAGACACACTCCTTCTTTGGTGGCATCATGGCTGGTAGGAAGACGAATCTTTGGGAAACAATCCTGTCGTGTTGCAACGGTCGAGGATTCATCCGACTTGACATGAATTTT
Organism: Canavalia ensiformis; assembly: GCA_026541065.1. Lineage (NCBI taxonomy): Eukaryota > Viridiplantae > Streptophyta > Magnoliopsida > Fabales > Fabaceae > Canavalia > Canavalia ensiformis. Next base: position 286,078 of record JAMKYM010000845.1, on the reverse strand, counting down.
CAAAATTAATCTCTTTTTAATTCTTTTTACATTTTTCATGTTTCCTTGTGGCACGTGTATTTTGAGGTGTGCAAAGTGATGCTGGATGGTCAAAAGAAGGAGATAGAGAATTTTGAGGCTGTATGTTTTGAGGTGGTGTACTTGAAAGGAAAAGGATGATGAAAGGGATGGGTTCGATTGCCCAAATGGCACCTTTTGATGAAAAATGCCAATGCTGCTTTTCATAATCTTGATTGTCAAATTAGCCAAACTTGAGAAATGGAAAAATTTTGCCCCAGTTTTAGGAAGATATGAGGTGCAGAAATGTCATGTTATCTTGGGATTCCTGGATTGACCTTAATTTTTTCCTGGGTTGTTCTTTTGAGTTTTCAACCCAGCAGGTCTTTTTTTTTTTCCCTGACTTTTGCCTAGGTCGCCCTTACGGGTTTTTGACCTAGCGGGCTTTTGTTTGATCGTGCCCTAACTTTTGCCTAGGTCTCTTTTGAAGGTTGTCGACCTAGCGGGCTTTATTTGCTTGTGCCCTAACTTTTGCCTAGGTCATCTTTGAGAGTTTGTCGACCTAGCGGGCTTTATTTGCTTGTGCCCTAACTTTTGCCTAGGTCATTAGGATTGTCGACCTTAGCGGCTTCTATTTTCTTATGCCCTAATTTTTGCCTAGGTCGTCTTTGAGAGTTTGTCGACCTAGCGGGCTCTATTTGCTTGTGCCCTAACTTTTTCCTAGGTCATTATGATTGTCGACTCAGCTGCTTATTTCGTTATGCCCTAATTTTTGGTTAGGTCGTTTTTAAGAGTTTGTTGACTTAGCGGGCTCTATTTGCTTGTGCCCTAACTTTTGCCTAGGTCATTGTAAACACTCAATTATGTCCTTGAGGCCCCAATCATTAAAAATTAACCAAAAGTTGTTAATTAAAAATTTTAAAAGACGTAAAATTCCAGAAATGAAGAAGAAAATGGTAGCGTAAAATACAGAAAAATGTAAAAGCAAAAAAATAAAAAATAAAAAATAAAAAATAATAATAATAATAAAAAAGGGGAAATTAAAGAATAAGTAAAAATGATAAATAAATAGAAAAAATAAAAATAAAAAACGAAAAAGGTAAAAAAAAATGAAAATTGAAAAAAGAAAAAGTAAAAAAAAATCAAAAATAGGAACAAAAATTTTGAAATCACCGGGTTACTTTGGCTCCTAGAAAGGTGTGTTTTTGGCAATTGAAAGGACTTGGCCCTTACTAAGAGAGAGGAAACACCTTGGCCCTTTTGAAAGAGCTTCAAATTTCTTGCCAAGAAGCGGACGTGGTTTTATATATACCTACAAAACAGAAAGAAAAGGGCTTTTCATTTTTGGAAATTCTTGGGAGGAGAGGAACTTGGAGTCTTAGAAGAGTGGATTTTCAGAAATTCCTTGGAGGGAAGACCTAGGAGACTTTCCAAGATTCAATCCAAATTGGCCTCCATGGACCAAATTTCTCTTCATCACCTTCCAATGGAGGTTAGGTCCGAATTTTATCCCTCTTAAGTTTCTTGCTTCTTCTCGGATTTCCGAGTTCATTTTCGTATCTGTTTTTATTTTCATTTTTGATTAGCCAAATGATCTCCGATTTTGGTGATCCTCTTAAGTTTCTTGCTTCTTCTCGGATTTCCGAGTTCATTTTCGTATCTGTTTTTATTTTCATTTTTGATTAGCCAAATGATCTCCGATTTTGGTGATTTTTGTTGCGTTTTCTTCGTCTTTATCTCTAGTTTCTGGAATGATATTATTTGTCCCATTTTAATCTGAAATAAAATTTTTATCACTTGATTACCGAAGCATGTTCATCCTGGTGCGCGAATTAACCTAGCTTGTTTGATTTGTGCATATCTTGCTCATTTCTTATTGGAATGATGTCAAACTTGTTTTGTTTGATTCCTATAATCCATATATTTCAATTTATTTGTTTTTATTTTTCAGATCTACCAAAAATATTTTCTAAAAATTCTGAGATTTGAATTCAAATTTTGGCGCCAAAAACATGTGTGTTCTCGAGGTTGATTTTCATCTCTGTTTTTCGTTTTTGTTTTTAATCGGTCAAATAATCTCTTATTTTGATGATTTTTGTTTAGTTTTCTTATTCTCTCTCTCTAGTATCTGGAATGATATTATTTGTCCAATTTGGATCTGAAATGAAATTTTTATCACTTGATTACCGAAGCATGTTCATCCTGGTGGGTGAATTAACCTAGCTTGTTTGATTTGTTCATATCTTGCTCATTTATGATTGGATTGATGTCAAACTTGTTTTGTTTGATTTCTATGATCCATATCTTTCAATTGATCGGTTTTTATTTTTCAGATCTACTAAAAATAGTTTCTAAAAAATTCTGAGATTTGAATTCAAATTTTGGCGCCAAAACTTCTGGTGGGTTCTGAGGTCGAGCCATCTCTGTTTTTTGTTTTTGTTTTTAATCGGTCAAATTATCTCCGATTTTGGTGATTTTTGTTGTTTTCTCTTTATCTTTTCTTCTAGTTTCCAGAATGATATTATTTGTCTAATTTGATTTGAATGAAATTTCTTATCACTTGATTACTCTAAGCATGTTCAAGAATTTTTTCCTTAACTTCAAATCAAGTCAAGTTTATATTAAATCAAGTCCAATTCAAGCCCAATCCTTTAACCTCGATCCAATTTTTCCTTCACTTGGGTCAAGCCCACTTCTTTTTCTTTAATTTAAATCATTTCTTTAAAGTTGGATTTTGTTTAATTTGGGTCAAGCCCAATTTTTTTTTAATCAATCTTAGGTCAAGTCCAATCTTTTTTTTCCTTTTCTTGAAATCAAATTAATTTTGACAATGGGTCCAGCCAAGCCCCTCTTTTCACTTAAACTCTCAATTCCTTTCTTTCATTTTCTTTTAATTTGATCAAGCCCAGTTTTGGTTCTCTAACTATTAAATTTAATCCAATCGCTTTGAAACATTATCTTCACTAACTCAGAAAAAACATCTGCTTTTCAAAAATATCCGCTTTAATTTTCAAAATGTGTGCAAGCGATTTTAACATGAACAGGCACCTTCTCAGTTGCTCTGTTTTGATTTTGTAGGATTCAATGCGGCTACATCGATTTGAATTTTGTACACACGCAATTTTAGAAAATCACCGCTTACTAACTCAATTAAAAAATGTATTTCAAAATATCTCGCTTTAAAATGTGTGCAAGTTTTATTTAAACACCTAACAAAAACTCTCTCTCATTGCTCTTGCGGTTTCAATTCATGTGGATTCCAAATACGGCTTACGATGATTTGGATTTTGCAAGCTTAAATTTTAGAAAATCTCTAAGATTCGTATAACGGATTTAATACGAATGCAGTACCGCTGCTCAAGTTATAATTGTGCAAACTCACTCACTGCTCTACGACGGTTTGGTTATGCAAGTACGCGCAATTTTAGTCTATTCAAAAAATCAATCCTATCCTCAAATCACCCTCTCTACTTCTTCAAAAGATCAAGTCTCTAAAACTAGAACTACGTAAGCCTTGAGTTTCCCATTGCACACTGAATACGAGAGCAGAATCAAGTCCTCACAAAGCTAACCTCCATCAAGTATTTATTTTCACACTAATTAAAGGGATTAAACAATTTTCAAATAATCACACACTCAATTTAAGGGTACTGTTCTTCGGAATAGGCAAGTAGGGTGCCTAACACCTTCCCCACTTGTAATCGACTCCTGAACCTAAATCTCATCTTCAAGTTAGGGTTTTTCCAAATCTTTTTTCCTTAAATAAAAATTTGGTGGCAAATCCACTCAATCATCAAAAAATATTTTGTAAAATTAATTTTACTTCAGTTCGTTGAATTACTTGCCATGCATACCATCTGAGAGTTTGCCTTTACTCCAAGGCTCTATTTTCTTGTGCCCTAACTTTTGCCTAGGTGATTAGGATTGTCGACCTAGCGAGCTTCTATTTTCTTATGCCCTAATTTTTGCCTAGGTCATCTTTGAGAGTTTGTCGACCTAGCGGGCTCTATTTGTTTGATTGTGGTTGGAAACCGGTAAGACCTTTTCTGATCATGACTTTGTCGATCATTATTTTGAACTTTAACCCTAATTTTGCCTAGATTAGTTTTGGCTTTTAATCCAGCGGGCCTCTCTTCTTCTTGAATTTTATGTTTTGACCTTGATTTTGCCTGGATTATTTTTTATTTTAATCCAGCAGGTCTTCTCCTTTGTTAAACATCGACCTTCATAATGTCATTTTGGTTTTTAATTCAATGGATCTTATTTTGCATCCCTAAATTTTGCCTGGATTTAAACTTGATTCCAAATGCGGGATATTTTATTTGACAAGACACACGAATGGTGATCTAGAATCCCTGGTTGTTTATTCGGCTTCCTCATTGGGTTTTTCTCTTTTAGCTTGGTTAATTCGACGTTCAAGATTACTTATTACAGCACTAGCATTATCACCAATTGGTATTTATTGTTTGGGTTTAGGAATAAGAAATGGGCGGAATGGATAAAAGAATGGAAAATTTTAGAAGTAAAGCCAAAATGTAAAGCACGTCCTCAAGAAACATGAAGAATGTAATTTTTGTATTATTCATTGCGATTTATTTACAAAAGATTGATTTTGAAAAGTACGACAATTTTGGATGAGTATCCTTAATCTCAAATTGTACAAAGAGACTCATTGTGTTGTTCCCATCTCTTTCAGGTAGCCGATGGGCTCTCGTGATTTGGCAACGGATTGTTTTCTGTATTAAGAGCAAGCCTCTCGAAATCCAGCCATTTCGCATCGATTAGGCTTTGTACCTTTCGTTTAATGCTAGGCAATCCTAGAAGAATGGCCGATGAACCCTCGCATGGTAATCGGATCTCGGCGTTTGCATCATACCATTTAGGATATGGTGGCTCTTGAGGCTTTAGAGGATAAGGTGCAACCGGAGAATTTGAATCGACCGAGGTAGCGGCTCGGTGTAGGAGATTGGAATAGGGTCAAATTGGACGGGCTTCTTCTCCTTTTTCTGGCTTTGGTTGGTATTTTGGCTCATGGCTTGTGTTTGGGTCGTATATGGTGTTGGTGGTCGAACTTGTGTCGGATAGTTGTGGTAGGAGGGTACGGTGTTTGGTAGGTGGCAGCAACGTAGGGATATGGTGTGTAAGGTGTGTATGGTGTATATGGTGGTGGTCGAAAGCCAGTTGGACCATACTGTGCCATTTGAGAAGTGTACGGGCCTTGACCAGAAGCCACATAGTGAGTCTCGCCCGTCTTCTTTTTCCCTGAACCACTAGAAGCGTTGACTGCGCCCGTGGGCTTTTGCACGATCTTTCCACGGCGCATGCCACCTTTAATCCTCTCTCCAATGATGACGACATCGGAGAAGTTAGAAGTTACACTGCTGATCATCTTGTCATAGAAAGGATCTTGGAGTGTGTCCACGAACATGCTGACTAATTCCCTTTCGGATAAGGGAGGTTGCACTTGAGCAACTAACTCTCGCCAGCGTTGGGCGTACTGTTTGAAGGACTCTTCTCCCTTCTTGGCCATATTCTGGAGCTGAGTCCGATCAGGGGCCATCTCTGTATTGTACTGATACTGCTTCGTGAAAGCCTCAGCGAGGTCCCTCCACGAACGGATGTGTGTCCGCTCAAGTTGAGTGTACCAGTTTGCAGCTGTCCCGGTTAAGCTGTCTTGAAAGAAATGGATGAGAAACTTCTCATTGTAAGTATATGCAGACATCTTCCTGCAATACATAGTCAAGTGTTTCCTTGGACAGCTGGTTCCTTGATATTTCTCAAATTCTGGAACCTTGAATTTGGGAGGGATTACTACATCTGGAACCAAGCACAACCGGGGATGCATCTTTGGCCTCGTAGCTCCCTCGACGCCTCGGATTCTATCTTCTAAGGTTCTCCACTTTTTAGTATCCTCCTTCAAAGGGTGGCTTGGGAATTCCTCTGGCCTGTTGTGAGGTTGAGGAAATGGTATGTACATAGGGTGTGGCTCTTGGGTGAACATTGTATGTGTTCCCCCAATAGCTGTTTGGTGAGCTTGTGAGATGGTATTTGGAGGTAGGTTATGTGTTTGGTTTTGTGTTTAGGCTTATGTTTGGCCGAATGAGGGTGCATGTCCATGAGGAAACCCATAATGAACTCCTTCGGTTGGCGGAGGCATAGTTGATGGTGAAGGGTTTTGTGGAGTGAACCCAGGAGGATATGACGGTCCAGGGGTTCTCCCGAGAGATTCCTTCGTTTTGACAATTGATGGCCTCCATCGCCTTGGCCATCTGTCCTTTAGAGTCTTGACCTCATTTCTCGTTCTCATTTTTGTCTCTCCATTTCATCCATGATTCTTGATTGTGCTCGAGTTCTATAAGGATGTCAAGGAAGCTGTCTTTCTCTAATTTTTCTGTTAAAGTTAAAAAATGATCTTTTGAGAAACAATTTAGATGCAAAATTAGGAATGATAAAGATGTTGATGCCATATGAGTATGTAGATGAAAAATGTGTGGAGTGAATTTTTTGAAATCTTCTTTTCCATGATAAAATTTACTTAATGCATGAATGCATGCATGCTATGCACAAATAACTTTAGAGGCTTTTGAAGTTTGACTATTTTGAAAATAGATTAGAGTTGCTTTATTTATTCATCCTTGATTTTTAACAACTTTATGTTTTTAGGAGTTTTGGTATTTTTTATTTTGCTAGAAAACTTTTGGTTTTGTTTAGAAAAACTTTTTAGTTTTGCTAGAATTTTTATAGAAAACGTTCTTTAGGTTTTCAATATTTCATTTTCTATCTATTGAATCTTTTTATTTTTTCAGTATTTTCAAAAGATTATTTTCCATAATTTTTCCTATTTCTAAGACATCCTTTTAAATTTTCTTTGGAGTCTTTTCAATATTTTCAAAATATTTTCTAATTTTTCCTAGGAATTTTCTCCTTTTATTTTAGTTTGCTTGATTTTTATCTTGATTTGATTTTTGTATTTCCCCAATTTTAGCTTTCAACTCCTTTTGCCACTTTGAATGGTTTGGTTCAAATAAATTCCTGTGAGCGGTGAACCTTGCATCCTGAAAGGGGTGTGTGTGCCCTCTTTACTTCTTATGCGGGTTACTTGTCCTAAGGATCTATGGCTTTTTATATGAACCTCTCAAAGGTGTTTTGTAGTCTTGAGGTGTAGAGGTCACTAGAGCCAAGTTCTAGTCTGTAATACTTGCCACAAGAGTAGTAAAAGCTACCAGTTGTGGGGCATTACAAATAGGACGCACTCTAGCTAGGATTTTCGCGATAGTCAAACAGGACGTAAGCCCCAAAGTGACACCATTGGATCCCTCTAGTCTTGGGTTACACTCAGACCCGGGTATAGGGCCCCACTCATAATGAATACACATGCAATGTATGAGGGCACACAAGTTTGGGACACCTGCAATTGGGGAAATTGCACAGACATATATAGCAATTTATTGTTTGTCTATCCTAGGGTTATACAGAGAATAAACAAACAAATAACAGATAAATAAACAAATAATGAGATAAATGAATCGTGCAAATAAACAGGAAAGGGGTCGAAACAACACACTCAATAAAATGGGCTTGACTCTCTAAAGTCCCCAGTGGAGTCGCCACCTGTCGCAACCGTAATTCCGACGAGACAACGAACTCGCTAAAATTTTTAAAATAGAATTTATTTGATTAATGTGGAGTCGCCACCAAATTTTTATTTAGGGGAAAATACATGGAAAAAACCCTGACTCAAGGAGGAGATTCGAAGTTCGGGAGTCGGTTACGAATAGGGAAGGTGTTAGGCACCCTATTCGCCTGTTCCAAGGAACGGTACCCTTAAATCGAGTGTGTGATTATTTGAAAATAGTTTGATCCCTTAATTAATGTGAAATAAATAACTTGATAGAGGTTAGCCTGATAGGACTTGATCTTGCTCCTACGTATTCCCCGGTGCAATGGGAAACTCAAGGCTTACGTAGTTCTGGTTTGATTTGAAAGCTTGACCTTTGAAGATGCTTGATAGAAAAGAATTTTGAAAATGAACATGTTTTTTTGGAAAATATCTTAAGGAGAATCCTTAGTCCACATATGCACAGGATCCAAGACAACTACGGCTGCACTGGGATCCATACGAATTCCTAAACTCAACAACAGAAAGCTACCAGCTCAGGTTAGGGTTCACGCATGAGACTTTAGGGACTCTAAAGTAAAGCTTTTATTGAAATTTTATAAAAGGATCCTCAATCCACATATGCACAGGGTCCAAGACAACTACGGCTGCACTGGGACCCATATGAATTCCTAAACATCGAACAACAGAAAAAGCTACCAGTTCGTGCTTAGGGTTCATTACGTGAGACCTAGGACCAAATAATTTAATTTGAAAATGATAATGATAAAGAAATAAATGAACTTAAGTAGAAAAGGATTGACTGATTTAAACTAGAGACATGAACTTGATTTTGAAAAGTATTTGAAGACGAACTTGACGTAGGATAAACTTGACTTGAATTGCATTTGATTTTATTCAAAGAAAAGAATTAGAAAGAATTTATTTTGGATTTTGAAGAATAAAGGATTTGTAGAAAAAGAATTTTTGAATTTTGGAGATTTAAGGAATTTTGTAGAAAAAGAAATATGAATTATGGAAATTTAAGGAATTTTGTAGAAAAAGAAATTTGAATTACGGAAAATTAAAGGGGTCAGTTTGCAATTTTGGTATTTTTTAGGGGCTTAATTGTAATTAATGGAATGTTTAGGGGCATATTGGTAATTAGGTCATTTGGGCTTATTTGGAATTAATGGAATGTTTAGGGGCATATTGGTAATTAGGACATTTGGGGCTTATTTGGAATTAATGGAATGTTTAGAGGCATATTGGTAATTTTGACATTTGGGGCTTATTTGGAATTAACGGAATGTTTAGGGGCATATTGGTAATTTTGACATTTGGGGCTTATTTGGAATTAACGGAATGTTTAGGGGCATTTTTGGTATTATGAAATTTGGGATTCATTTGGAATTAATGGGAATGGTTAGGGGTATTTTTGGTATTATGACATTTGGGGCTTATTTCCAAAGGATTGGAAGCTGGTACCCGATTTAGCATATGTGGCATTTAGATATTTTAGGCCAATTCTTGTCAAGCAACAACAAAAAATTCCAAGGTATTATCAATTCTTTACTATGCATAACCTATGGCAGACTTCAAGACTATTCGCCCAAATTAAAGCATATACTGCTAGTGTGGGTCGTTCTCTCCTCCTTTTGAACAAAACTTACTATGGCCCTCACTCACCTTTGATCAAGATGGTGTAGATGCATATACTTGAGCCATTTTCCTAATGTGTCAGATCTTAAATTCTAAATGGAGAGAGAATGCATGAACTGGCACTAACAAAATGTGCTGAGAGCCTATTTACCATTCAAGAATCAAATCAGTTTCTCAATTCGTGCAATCATATTACGCCTACCAGATCTCAAATTCTTGAACAGAGGAAGAATATATGCAATGATGCTAACAAATACGCACTGAACAGGAAGAATATTTGCCGCCAAGAATCAATCACGTTAAAAGAGGATTCCAATTATAGGTGGAAAATAATATGAATTGTGAATTTACCTCGGTGAGTGTGCAATGGATTTTGAGGCTATTCTAGCTTGAATGTTTGTTGAATTCATCATAGATGTCACAAAGACGTGAGCTCATATTCTTTTAGCTTCCATTCTTCAACTTTTGGTTAAAGAATACCCCAATGATGGTGAAAAGGAAGGAACCGTTTCTCGAGAAAATTCGACTCGCCAAGAATAGGAGTGGAAAGGTTGTGGTTCAAAAGAGGTGCAGATCCTCCGTTCTCGACGTCGACCTTCAAAGGCGACGCGATTGTCTTTAAGCCAGCCCTCTCCCTTCACGTGAAGATCAAAGGTGACGCCAAGCCGCTGCAATCAGCGTTGCTTTCAAGATCCGAAGCCAAACCCGTACTCCGAAAGTCACCGTCTGTGTGTTCCCGGAGTCTTCTTCCAATCTCCAGAGGATCCTAATTTCCAAAAAGAAGCCAAAAAAAAACCCCCTTCTTTTTACAGTGCTTCTTTATATAACCCCTTTCCAAAAGAAAAAAATTAAAATTCTCGCCTCTCTTCTTTTTCTTTTTCTTTTATTTTAGTTTTTGATTTTTCATCGTATATTTTATTTCATATACCTATTTTTTCTATTGATTTTATTTAATTTTTGTTTTCTATTTTTTCAGAATTTTTATTTTTTGTATTCTTCCTTTCCTTTTTCATCTAATAATTTTAGATTTTCTTTTTTCTCCATTTTTTATTATTTTACTTTTTATTTTATTTTCCTAATTTTCTTCTTCATATTTTTCCTTTATTTTTTCTGATTTTTCTTTTTTGATTTTAATTATTTATTATTGTTTTGTTAATATATTTTATTGTTTTTTTATTTTTATTTCTAAAACTTTTTATCATTTTTGGTTATTTGTTTTAATCCTATTTTATTTATTTAGATTATTTCATTTTGTTTTCATTTTATTTATTTATTTTTCTACTCTGATTTTGTTTTAGATTTTTTTAATTTCAGATTTTAAACTTTTTTAATTTCCTATTTTTACAATTTTTTGTTTTTGTTTAACTAATTTTAGTATTATATCATTTTTATTTCATATTTGTTTAAAATTCTTATCCTATTATATTTTTTTATTTCTGCTTTTATTATTTCTGATTTAAATTTTTTTATTATGATTTTTTATTTTTTTTCATTTATTTTGTATTTTTATTTTTTCTTTTTGTTTACTTTCTTAATCGTTTATCCGCCTTTTTTGTTTTCCTCGCTATTTTCTCTCGTTTATTATTTAAAATCAGTTATTAATTTCTTGATTAATTAATTTTAAAACGTGACTTACATTTAAGTGAAGTTATTTACAATATTAAACAAACAGAAATACAGAAAGTAGAAAACAGATAAATGAAAAAAATAATAATGGGATAAATAAAATACAAATAGCAAAAATAAATAAAGCATAAAATAAATAACCATAAAAAGAAAGGAATTAAAAACATAAAATCTGAAAAAATCAAAATCAAGATATGCTAAAAAATAAAATTAATAAAAATAAAGTAAAAAGAAAGATAACAACAAAAATAAATATATTATTAAAACAGGATAATAAAACAATAATAAAAAATATATAATAATAAAAAAACAAAATCTGAAATTGAAAAATAATAAAACAAAATCAATTTTGAAAACTAAAAAAAAGAGAAGAAAAGAAAAAGAATTTAAAAAGTAAATAAAAAATAAAAAAAACAGAATTCATAACATTATAAAAACAGATAAAAATAATAATAAATAAAATTTTTGAAGTACAATATAAAAAACTAAAATATTAAAAACAAACAAAAAAAATAAAGAACAGGATTAATAAAATAAAAACATAATTAGTTATAATAAAAACAATAAAAACTAAGAAAATAAAATATGAAAAAAAATAAAGATTAATAAAACCAAAAAATAAAGATATATAAAAAAAATGGAATTTGAAAATAAAAATAGATTTAACATAAAAACTGGAAAAATAAAATAAAATAAAAAGTATATAAGTCAAAAAGGGGGGAGAAAATTTAAAAAGATATTAAAAACAGAAAACGTTTTTTTAAAACAGAAAAACAAATTTTAAAAACTGAAAACGGTTTAAAAAAAAAACGAAAAATGAAAAGGGGAGGGGGTTAAAGAGAAGCATGGATGCACGTGAGGGGTCTTCTTGGTTTTCTTCTTTTGGCGAGAGCCTCCTAAGTTCTCCGGGCTTGAGGGAAATGAGGATCAATCCATGAGAGGGGCATTGGAATGATTTAGTATCGGAAATCTCAGAAAGCAATAGGAGGCGTTTTCAAAGAAATTTCATCAAGCAAGAGAGAAGCGCTCACAGACTGGGTTCTAAAATTTCCTTAGAAGAGAGGAGGCATTGGTGCTGGCCCGATGACTCCACCACTTCTTCACAGGTTAGTGATCTTCTTCCTTCAATCTTTTTCATTAATGGAGGGGAAAACTTGAATCAGGGGGCATACATTATTCTGCTTTAAAGATGGATAAGCATTCGTGACAATAGTTCCATAGGGGGAGTTAATCAATATCGAAATTTCGATCCATTTTTAGTTTCAATATACATTGATAATGCACATCCGACAAGCAGCCATGCATATCACGTAGTCTCGTTCCTGATGGTGACCTCAGAATTGGGGAGTCGATTGGGGAGTCGCAGCCATCCCTGTAGGTATTTAAGCATAAGAAAATTTTCCATGCAACCCACATGCTCGTCCCTGTACCCCCTAAAGGATGTTTTAAAAATTAATTAAGGGTGCTATTCGTATAGAAGCTAAGCTGGTTGGTGTTACTGCCCATTTACTTAAAGAACGACTGGAGCCGTGAATCAAATTGATGTGGCTTTTTCCATAAATAAGCTATTAAATGTTGGTTCTCTCTATAATATAGAGAGAAAGAATTATGCACAACCAAGGGCGTTTGGCGCAGTGGTTGGTGCGCTTCCTTGACCTCCAAGGCCTTAGGTTCGAATCCTGCTTGGTTCATTTGTCTTTTAACATATATTTATTGGTTGAGCATGTGTCTTTTAATATATATTTATTGGTTGAGCATGCTTTAAAGTGAGCTATTCCCAAAATTCCAATTAGGACCCTAAACTTCCCAAAATTCTAATAAAAAATTAAATTCCTCTTTCTTACTCAAGTTCAATCCCTTTTCTCAAAAATTTGCAAATCTAGTTTAAATCTTTTCATCAAATTCGATCAAATCGAAGTTCATTTCCAATCAAGTCCAGTTTGTTTTAAATCAAACCCAATCTTCTTCTCAATATTTTCAAATTAAATTCCTTGATTCTAGGTCTCACACAATGAACCCTAAGCAAGAATTGGTAGTTTTTTCTGTTGTTCAATGTTTAGGAATTCATATGGGTCCCAAGTGCAGACGTAGTTGTCTTGGACCCTGTGCATATGTGGACTAAGAATTCCTTTTTTAATAATTTCAAGGAAAACTTCATTTTAGAATCCCTAAAGTCTCACACGATGAACCCTAAGCACGAACTGGTAGCTTTTTCTGCTGTTCGGTGTTTAGGAATTCGTATGGGTCCCAGTTCCGATGTAGTTGTCTTGGATCCTGTGCATATGTGCACTAAGGATTCTCCTTAAAATATTTTCAAAACATTTTAGCCTTTTTTTAAATATTCCTTTTCAAGCAGCTTCGAAGGTCAAGCCTTCGAGCACATCTGAAGGTCAAACCTTCACAAACCAGAACTACGTAAGCCTTGAGTTTCCCATTGCATGGGGAATACGTAGGAGCAGGATCAAGTCCTGTCAGGCCAACCTCCATCAAGTTATTTATTTCCATGCTAATTAAGGGATCAAACTATTTTCAAAAATCACACACTTAGTCTAAGGGTATCATTCTCCAGAACGGGCAAGTGGGGTGCCTAACACCTTCCCCACTCGTAACCGACTCTCGAACCTAAATCTCTTCCTCGAGTCAAGGTTTTTTCCAAGTATTTACCCTTAAATAAAAATTTGGTGGCGACTCCACATAATCAAGTAAATTCCTATTTTCAAATTTTAACGAGTTCGTCGTCCCGTCGAAATTACAGTTGCAACAATATAAAAGAATTAATGATAAAAATTCAAGCACAAGTAATAATGTAAAAACATTTTAAAACTAAAAGAATTGCATATTTACAACTTACCTAGTTTTTTGAAACAGTAAAATGAGATGACATATAAGAAGCTAGATATTAGACATGGCACAACTCGTTGGAGTCAGAAGTGTATGTCTCACTCTATTTATTATGTACAATATAGTATGCTTTTTTATATACTTTTCCCCTGTAATCTATACTATTCTATGCTAGAGGCAGCTGCATGTATACTAGCATGCCACAACATAAATCCTTATTTTTCTAGTGTGCTAACACACGGACCGAAATTAAATAATAGACATGCATACAAAAGTATTATTAACGTCCTTTACGTGGTTGTGCTGTGGTTGAAGGTAATATGGTGTGATTATATTACTATGACTATATATAAATCCATGTATGATCGTTTAAGCTATTGATAAAAAAAATAAAAATTGTGTTGTCTATAAAGTAAATTACCATTACAAAAACAGTGGGGTTTATAATGGAAGCATAAATGATTTCGCATAAATTCTGATCGCATTTGATTTGCGAAAATAAAGCTATGTCTATTAAGAATTTTGATATTGAATCCAAATAGGAATGGAAGTAGAACGAATTGAGTTAAGCTTTGAGTGTTCCAGTCTGATCTGTTTAAAAATTTTGAGGCCTGAGCCCGGGGCAGTTAACTATTAAATATATATTTTTTTTTGTCAAGACTTGATTTAAAGCCTATAAGGCTTACAAGCCTATTTAAAAGCCTACATTACAAAAAAATCAATAAATAAACTTAAAACTTATATAAATAATTTATTAAAAAGGCCTACAAACTTAAAATTTATAAGGAAAAAACTATTAAATAGGCCTAAAACATATATATATATATATATTAATATTATGTAAATAAAATATAAAATAAATATTATACAAATATAATATATTAAAATAAATATAAATAAATAATATATAAATATAAATATGTCCCTGAATAGGTTAAATAGACTTTTTTATGAGTCTAGATCTGACTTGTTTATTTAAAAAGACTTTTTAACAAGTCTGAATCTATTTATTTATTAAATAAGACAAACTAAGGTAGATTTTAAATGAATCACGTCGTAGGCTCTTATCGAAAAATTTTATTCACTTTCATCCCTATATCCAAATTGTATGTAATACCAACCTAGTTACTAACGAAAAAATTAAATTAAATTTGTTAAAGTTACTACAAGCTCAAAATATCTTCTATACTCTCTAAGCAAAAATCTTTTCAAATATAAACCACGTAAAAGAATGGCACCTAAATATATTAACTTGTTAATTTTTGTCATCATTTCATCGTACTTATTATATTTATAAGAAAGTATGTCAAATTTGTTAAAGTTGCTACGAGCTCAAAATATCTTCTATACCCTCTAAGCAAAAATCTTTTCAAATATAAACCACGTAAAAAAAATGGCACCTAAATATATTAATTTGTTGATTTTTGTCATCATTTCATCGTACTTACTATATTTATAAAAAAGTATGTCAAGTTTGTTAAAGTTGCTACGAGTTCGAAATATCTTCTATACTCTCTAAGCAAAAATCTTTTCAAATATAAACCACGTAAAAAAATGGCACCTAAATATATTAACTTGTTGATTTTTGTCATCATTTCATCGTACTTACTATATTTATAAAAAAGTATGTCGTTTGCTGAAAATATAATCTGTTAATTACTTAAGTTATTATTGAGCCGAAGTGAGTTTATTCTAATAAAGATACTTAATCCAAACTTATTTTATTTAAATATTTTAAAATATGCTATGATTTATACTTTATTTTTAACTATTTATGATTAGATTTAATGGTTAATTTTTATTTTTTTTTTACTTTCATATTAAAAAAATATTATATCAATTTAATTGCTTATTCATATTATATTATCATACTTTTATATATAACTTAGACAGGTCCTTACAGCATAGTTATTTGGCCGAAATTATTCCTTTCACTCATCAAAATCCTCAAATGCACGAGACTTGGATTGGTTAGTGACATAGCTAGCATAGGCGGTGGGATTAAAAGCATATTGGTTCTTTGTTCTAAGGATAATGGAACGAGCATTGACCTCAACATAACATGTCTAAGAAAACAATGAATGACTTAGCAAACTTAACAGAATGTAGAGCAATCCAAAGTAAAAATAATAAACACGAAACACCATAGCAGAGTAACAGGATCATGCCAAAAACATGGAAGATGGATAAAATATTACAGCACAGTGACAAATCCAAACCACAAACAAATGAAATGTTTATTCTATTGCAAGCAAATGAAGTCATCAAAATCTCAGCAATCAAATTTTTTAGGTTAAAATTCGTCCATTCATATCTTCAAATACAAAATGATGAGCACCTTCATATGAAAAGAGCAAAGCATTCAAACTGAAAAATGAAAAATGAAAAATGCAAATGAGAATAAAAATCAAAGTAAAACTTCATCTAAAAATTAAAAACAAATAAATAAAACAATAGAAATCAAAGTAAGGGCAAATGTGTGAGAGAAAAAATTGGGAAGAAGAAAACCGGCATAAACCAATCAAAGCTTAAGATAGGAAAAATCAAGTGAGTAAAAAATGATAAAGAAGAGGAAGAAATATCAATAGATGAGACCAAAATGATGAACCAACTTACCAAAACAAGCATGAACGTGATTTTAAAGAGAGAAAAAAGTCATATAAAAATGGTGAAAATGGCTGCTGGTGCGACGAACAGAAGAGAAAATTTTTTAAATTCTTATTATTAAAAAATCTACAAATATAAAATATATTTTAAAACACTTATTATTCTAAGTGTTGTAGAAATCAAATAATTTAAAACATTTTCTATTTTAAATGTTGTAAATAAGTATAAAATTTTAAAATATGTATTATTTTAAATGCTGTAAAAATAAAAACATAATATTTTAAATTTAAAGCATTTATTATTTTAAGTGTTGTAAAATTAATATTTTATTTTATATTAACATTTAAAGCATTTGAATTATAAAAATGTTGTAATTGTTATTTTATTTTAAAGCACTTTTTTTAAAATGTTTTAAAAGAGATTGTATTATTTTTTTTAAAGCATTTTATTTATAAAATGCTTTAAAATATGTCTTGTAATAAATAAATTTTGTTATGGTGTGTTGTGCACATATATTGAATTTACTGGTGCAAGACAGGCTTGGTAAGATTAAGGATATCATTCATAATATTTGTGAAAGTGTAAAAATATATTAACCACAACAATGCAAGATTAAAGGCTTTTTATGATGTTGGTGAACAAAAACTTCTAAAGGAAAGGAAGTTGAGTATTGATTATCCAACTAGATGGAATTTCACATTTTACATGTTGCCAATTGCATTAAAATTTAAGAATGTCTTTATAGCTTAGGCAGAGAAAGAGCGACTTATAACTATGTACCTTTACCTGAAGAACGGAACAAAGTTGAAAAAATTGTCAACTTCTGGAGGTGTTTAATCTTGCCACTCATATAATATCAGCCAATTAGCATCTCACTACTAATTTGTACATTGTTGAAGTTTGAGGGTGAAAGCGAATAATTGATAATGCAATAGAGGATGGTGATTCATTCATGAGAGAAATGACAAGTCCAATAAAAGAAAAGTTTGATAAATATTGGGGAGAATGTAATCTTTTGATGGCTATTACAAGTGTACTGGATCCTAGGTGCAAATTTCATGTTGTAAATATATGTTTTTCCATGATTTATAAGAAGTTGTTCAATATTATATAAATAAGGTAAAGGCTGCACTTGATCAATTATATTGTGAATACATGATAATAAATGAACAAGAGTCATCCTTTAAAGAATGTGATAATGGTAGATCTAGTGGTAATAATGACTTAAATTTCTTTTCATAAAAAACTTTATTAGTCACTGAATTTGACCAAATAATGAAGTTGATGCGTCAAAAGGAAGCAATTCCTCTAATTAAATCAAAATTGCATGCATATCTTGATGAACATATTCACATTCATGATGATAATAACTCTTTTACTTGTTTGGAATGATGGAAAAATAATAGTTTGAAATACAAGATTTTATCAAAAATAGCCGCAGATATATTAGCTATTCCAATCTTAAATATGACATCAGAATCAATATTTAGTGTTAGAGGTATAGTTATTGATGAGTATCGCCTTCTAGGTTGAATGAGGAGTCAATTGAAATGCTTATCTGTGGTGATGATTCATTTTGTCATAAATATAATATAAAAAGAAAATAAAAGGTTTTCTTAAATTTTAAATGGCTTTTTTCTTATATATATATATATAATTGTTTTAAATTTATTTTTTATTTTAATAACCAATTCTTATATCTTTTGAAGGTGGATGAAAAATTTCAAAAAATTAACTTGAATATTTGATACCTTTAATCAATAGATCACAAGCTTGCTATAAGTTTTGTAATTTTTTTTAATGTTGAATTTGAAGGATATCTTTAGTTTTATGTTGGAACTTGGATGTTTTAGGTTGATTTATTATCTTTAGTGACTTTAATGTTTCAAGAAAATTAAGTATTTTTTGTTAATTTGTTTGGTATTTGAAGGTTTAAGTCTTTATCAAATTTGTTATGATAATACAAATAATATACTAATATGATATTTATTTGCATATTTTTATTTTGTATATTGTGTTTTGTTGTATATGTGATGTGAGTTACAGTGTTATATGAATTTAAAATAATATACTTGATTTATTATTTGTTAGATAATTTTGATTTATTTTTTGTACAAGTTGTACTAGTAAGGTTTGAATTGATATGTTCTATAACTTAAAAAAATACTAAAATATATTCTTATAAAAGATTTTAAGCTTGTAAACTTTTTAAATAATATATATATATATATATGTGTGTGTGTGTTTTAGGCCTATTTAATGATATTTTTATCTTATAGGCTTTAAGCTTGCAAATATTTATAATCAATTATTTATATAGACTTTAAGTTTTATTTATTTATCTTTTTTGGAATTCAGGCTTTTAAATAGATTCGTAGACTTTGCAGAATTTAAATATATTTAACATTTAAATCAGATGAAACCTTGATAAAAAAAATAACATTTAACAAGTGACAAACTTAAACTTGAACACTCAAAATCGGTCTGCTTTTATCCCTACTTGCAAATTGCTTTCTTCTCTTCTCCTTCCTTTTCTTTTTATCTATGTTCACTTGTTTTATTCTTTGAATCTTTCACTCTTATTTAAAAAAAAAAAAAAAATCTACTATCTTCTCCTCACCTTCAAATTATTTTAGCCATATATTTTTAGAAAAACCTCTTTCCCGTTCTTAGTCCTCTCCTCCTTTATTCTATCCTTATCTTTCTTTTTTTTATCTTGAGTTACAGGTTATCACATCAATTTTTAAAAATTTTAGCTTTTAAATTTTACAATTGTTTATTAGATTAATTATTTTGTTATCAAAATTATTTATTTTTTTAATTATCCATAATTTTTTTTATCTACATCATCCCATTTTTAAAATTTTTTCTCCTAATTGAATAATACTATATTTCCATTTCCAGCCAGATTTACAATCAAATAAAAAGTAATGCGTAATCACAATATTAAGGTAGAATAATGAATAAAAGAAAAATAGTAAAAATATAAAATAAAATAATAAAATAAATGATATAAGAAGAAAATATCATAATCAAGTATTATAAAAATTAACAACTAATAATCAATAGAAAAAGGTAATTAAATGATAATAAAGAGATAAATTTAATGTTCAAACATTTCCATTTATTTCTTTATCTACTTTTTTTAAAATTTTGATTTTTAAATTTTTTTTATATAAAAGTGAAATTAAAAATAAAATAAAAAAGTAAGTAAAAAATATATATTGTTTGAATAATAAAAAATTAATAATAATTTTAATGATAATATAATTACTAATAATATTAATAATAATAATAATAATAATCATAAAGATAAATAGACTAAATCAATTTAGATCGAAAGTTACTCAAAAATAAAAAAATTATATAATAAAAAATTAACTAAATTTTTAAAATTTTAATTTGTTAATAAGAATTGAATAATAACCAAAGATAAATGAAAATTTAAAATTAAATTAGAGAGTATATTTAAAAATTAAACAAACATTACTAATATCAACAACACAAAAGAATTAAATTGAAATAAATATAACATATAAAAATAAATAAAAATTTAAAAATTAAATTAATGATTAAAACCAAATAATTAAATTGAAATAAATATAACATATAAAAATAAATAAAAATTTAAAAATTAAATTAATGATTAAAACCAAAAATTAAAAGCAGGTTAATAATGTTAAAAAAATAAGAACTATATTAAAATAAATAGAATATAGCAAATGAAGATAGATAAATATTTTTAAACAAATAGTGATTAGAAAAATAATTTAAAAATTATTAATAAGAATAATAAATACAAATTAAATTAAAATATATAAAATATAAGAAAAATGGATTTAGAATTTAATTAGTGATTAAAATTAATAATTAAAAGACTATTAATAGTAATAAAAAATAAGAATTAAATCAAAATAAAATATAAAAATTAACAAATCAAAATTAATAATACCAATAAAGAAAGAATTAAATTAAAATAGATGTAACAAAGATAAGTAAAGATTTAAAATTAAATTAAAGTTAATAGTAATAATAAAATAAAAATTAAATAAAACAAATAAAATATAAAAAAAATAATTAAAAAAATTATATTTAAATTAAGGTTAACAAAAATTAAATCAAAATAAATATAACAAAGATAATTAAAAATTTAAAACGAAATTGGTGATTGAAACTAAAAATTAAAAAGCATGAATAAATAGAAAAAATCTGCCTAGGTTGAAAAACATTATACATAATAGAGAAATAATGTTTTAGGAAAAACTTAATGTTTCAATTTTTTATCTAAATTTTTAATTTTAATTTGTATTATTTTTTATAATATTTTAAATAGTAATAAAAACAAAACAAAATAAAATAACATATAATAAAAATAAAATTAAATAAATAAAATTTGCTGCAAATAGTAATAATAATAATAATAATAAAATAAAGTATAAATAAATAAAATAAATTAATTCAAAAATATATTTTTAATTTTTTAAGCGACATAAAAAAATAAAATATAATATGCAAAATTTTGTGTTCACAAATTATTTATTATTTATAAATTTTATTTAAATTTAAAAATACCAGAACAATGTATGGATGGCATATATAAATTTAACTTTTGAAAATAAATTTCTTTAAACAGAAAAGAAATTATAAAATAAAAATACGTCTATTATTTTTTAATATAATAATGTACAAGACCCTTTCCTTTTAAAAATATTATAAATGAATAATAAAAACATAATAAATAAATTAAAGATAACAATAATTATTAATATATAATTAAGTTAGCTTTTTTTTTTTAAAACAGGAGCATTTTATAGCTGTTTATTATGCTCGAAAACCAAGATGACAAAAATAAATCTAATATATTTTTAGATGGGCTTTGAATTTACAGTTTATTCTAAAACGAATTTTGTGAAAAATAAGCTTCCAAGATTTTTAGATACTTCTTGGGAATCTGTTGAAACATAGGGGATCCAATACCAAATTCTCTGAAGGTTTTCTTTTCTTTTCTTTGGATAAAGTGAAGAAGCAAGTCTTCCCCAAGCACATTCGATTCTCTTTTTGGTACATTTTCTATCTATTTCTTTTAATAGTTATTGTTATTTTGATTTTTGCTTGATCATAGTTCTTCCAGTGCATTCAAACTTCAATACGCACAATTCATATTCTCTTTGCATACTTTCGAATCTAGTATTAAACCTCTTTCACTTTCGGTCAGCAATTTCGGTTGTATTCTGATATACTTGTACATTCCATTCATGTATCAATTTCATAAGCAGGGATTAAGTTTCCAAATATAAACAGTGACTGTTCATTTGATTATTTATTATCATCCAAATATTCCTCAATTAACTCGATAATTATTCACAGTATGACATCAAAACGGTAAAATATCATTCATTGAATTTCAGATTTTTCCATCCGTAGTATGGCTATCCTAAAAATCTACATTTTAGTTCACAAACAGAATATACACCATACACTCAAATTCATAACGCACATCCATAACATACAGGATCTATCTCCACTGCTTCAATCATATTTTAACACTAATTTTATCTCTTTAATAGTAACATAAATTTAGTCACATTTTCAGACAGTTTTATCATCACTGTCCATGAACAGCATATACCCACAGATACTCAATAGGATTCCGCAGCAAAAATTTATAACATACCCACACAGGAGGTTTTCGTTGACGATAATGCCACCAGGATCTCTTCTGCCCAGGATTATTTTGAAATTTAGAACTCAATCTTGAAATTTTGGTTGGAATTCAGGGATGATGTATACCCATGTACTATTTATTTGATTTGTAGTTTGGATAAATAAAATCAGACTAGCTAACATCTATAACGGGTATATAAAAGGTCAAAAAATAGGTAGAAATTAAAAAACTAATTAAAAGTTAAAATTGAAAAAATATAATGATTAAAGTAAAAAATACTATAAAATTAGCTGTTCAATTAGTAAATAAAAATTAAATAATAAATAAAGATACAATCATTTGACTTATATTTAAGTATTATAATTTTTTATTAATTATTAATTTTAATATTTATATTTTTCAAATTAAAATAATTACAATAAAATTAATTTTAATATTATTTAATTTATCCTTATTTATATATATTCTATTAAATATTATATAAATAAATTTATAATCATTTTGATAATTATATATTATTAAAAAATAGTTTGATGATTTTATTTATTTATAATGTATTTTTAAATAAAATATATTTTAAATAAATATTTTTTATTTAAAAATAAAATTTATTTATTATAAATTTATAGATATATTTTAAATGAAATTTTTGTAAAAGAATATTTATTTTATTTTTACAACTTTTAAAACAAAAATTAGATATTTTATTATAAATAATTTAAATAAAATATTTAATAAATAAATTAAATATTATAATATTACTTAATAATATAAAAAATAATATTTTATAATAAGCAAAATATTATAAATATACAAAACATAAAAATTGAATAATTATTTTCAGTTAATAGCTCAAATTTTGATATTTAGTAGAGATAGCATTTCAAAATTACTATTTATTTTATCTAATTATAAAAACAACTATTATATCAAATTATCTAAAAAAAATTTAATTAACTATTTTATTTATTATTTAAATAAAATATCATACCACATAAGCTCTTAAATAAAGTAAATATATAATAATAATAATAATAATAATAATAATAATAATAATAATAGTCTTCATAATTTAAATATTTAATTTTATATATTATTTCTTCAAATGTTATTCTATATCTTTTATTTATTTATTTCAATCATCATATTAATTTTAAATTTATATTTTACATTTTTTAAATATATATTTACTTTTTTTGAAATAAAAATATTTAAATTTAAATCTTACAAATTTTAAATATATGTGTAATATATTAATCTAACTATCATTTGTTTTAAGTCTCGTGTAATATAAATATTATTTAAAAATTTAAAATAATTATTTATTTAAAAATTACCAAAAGCTTCATTTTATTATTTAAATTTTAAATAAGGTTCTTTCAACCAAAAGGTTTTATGATCACTTTAAAATTATTTTCTTGTTTTGAAAAATTCTTTTGACCAGCCATTTAATCTAACCTTAGATTTTCTATCACATGAGAAAATATATAGGAGAAGTCAACATCCTTTCAAACTATTTTCATTATATAACTGTTTTATATATTTTTATAAATTATATAAATACATTATTATTCTATTTAAAGACATCGTATCAATTTTTCAAATATATCTTAAAATTTTACATTTAACTAAGCGATTCTCAAATTTAATTTTTTTTTAAAGATTTTTTTTAATATTTTTTTAAAACTAATTTTGGAACGATTCCACCTCTACAATATTATTTTATCCTTTTAAATATTACAAGTTTTAAATTTGAAGAAACCCAAATGAAAAAAAGTATAATATTTTGAAGAGTCAAATAAAAATAACATATAAAAGCAAATCGATAAAATTTTAAGAAAAAAAATTTATGGGAGACTCATATAAAATAAATAAATAACATTAGAAAATTACAAGTTTTCTATTGGACAAAAAATAATTAAACTCAAATTTGATAATGAATACAATTAATTTTTTTAAAATAAATTAATATTCATTTTATTTGAAAAATATTTTTATTTTTATCTAATTATAAAATTTCATATTATTTTTATTTTATTTATTTATTTATTTTAAATGTTTGTATAAAATAATACAAATATATAACTATAAAAACTTGTTTATAATACTTATTATAAAAATATTAAAAAATAAAATATAAAAAATGAGATATTTTATAATAAAAAATAAAAGTAAAGAATGAAAATAAAAATTCTTTTAAAATAAACAAATCTTTACTAACTTTATCCTTTTCTTATATATCGTTCAATGTTGTAGTACAAAGATTAAAAAAATATTAATTATTTATTTTTAGTTTAATTTCTCTCATTTATTATAACTCTTTCATTTTATATTTCATTACTTTCTTCTTTTTTTATAAATGTAAAGATAAAGGTTTAATTGAAAAATAACAATTAATTATTTAAAGTTTTAAAAATAATATATAAATAAAAAATAATTTTTCTAAATTAAATAATAAAAAATTATTTTAAAATTATAGACACATGATATATGATCCAAATTTTTGATAATAATACAAAGTTAAAGATTAAATATGATGCATAACAACTAAGTGTATAAAGAAAGATGATTCATGAAGTTAACAACGAATTTTGAAACTGTCGTAAGATGTTTCAAACTATGTAATCATTCAAGAATCATTATTTGAAACTGTGTCTTCTTTAAAAAAGGTACTACTATTTTAAAATATAATTTCAAACAACATTATAAATTTATTCTATTTGACGTTGCCTTTTCTAAAGGAGTTACTACTCCTTTATAATCTAATTTAAAACAAATATGAATATTTATTCAAACAATATTATGAAAGTGGAAATATAGAAAAAAAAATTACATAAAATGATACTAGATTTGTTGTATTATTGGACTCAACATGATTAGTGAATTATCTTTTACTTGAACCTGCACATAAATAATAAAAAATGATGAGATGCAAAAAAAAAATGATAAGATGAAAAAAAAAAGACACAAAGTAAATCGTTATTTTGATTTTCAAAGATTAAATATTAGTCAATTATTTCGGTTTTTTAAAAATTAAAAAATCTGATCGTTTTATTTCTTGAAAAAGGATTTCAAACATGATAATGATGATTTCTATGTTTCAAGATTCACCTGATTGATTTTTAATATTTAATAAATTAAAATGATATTTACTCAAATGCAAAATTTAAAAATTAAGAGATGAATTAAAGAAGTTAAAATAGTAAAACTTTGAACTTATTTAGTACCTCCATATTAGAGTTCTATACTTCTGTCCTCCACGATGTTGATACACGAAATCAAGTTGAGGGATGACCTTATAAAGCAAGTCATCTACATGCTTGGAATACCACAACCTCCATCTCTTCTAAAACATAAGTGGGAGAATCAAAATTCCAAAGCCAAAAACCAATCCCAACTCTGCACTTAAAAAATTCCAATCAATTGAACTCTTATTATGAGGTGTTTCAGATGGTGACAATCCTTGTTCTCCATCATTGCTACAATTGTGAGTCAATGGAGGTCCACATAACTCTTCATTTCCTTTAAAGGAATCCGCATCAAAAGATTGAATTTGAGTACCTAGTGGAATTTCTCCCATAAGATGGTTAAATGAAAGATTTAGATATGATAAGAAAGATATGCTTCCAAGCTCTGCAGGAATTAGTCCATCGAAGGAATTGCTTGACAAGTCTAAAGATTCAAGATTCTTCAAATTCCCTATAGATGATGGGATGTGACCCAATAATGCATTATGTGACAAGTTTAGAACATTCAAAGCCTTGAACTGCATTAACTCAATAGGTATTGGACCTTCAAAATAGTTGCTTGACATATCCATGTAAACAAAAGCTCTTTGAATTTTGACCAACTTCATTTGTTGACCTTTGCTGATGATACTAATTGAATTTTGATAACGAGCAAGATCTACAAGATAGATCTCAACAGATAGCTCATCAAGCATAGAGAGAGGTTCATTTGCAACAAGCATTGCTAATTTTTCTGCAATGTCTTTGTTCAAATATGACAATAAATCCTTAAAACTCACAGCATTGAAGTTATCAATGAAATCAAGAAATAAATGACCAAATTCAGGCCCAACTTCATCATCACGCATCATTGCTTTCCAACTATTTAATAGTGCTCCTGATATTGGACCACTAAAATTATTGGAGGATATATCAATAATATGAAGCATCTCCCAATCATCGAGGCTACTTAGACATCCAATTGACCCATGAAGCTTGTTTGACCTTAAATCCATGATTCGCAAAGTGGAAATTTTACTTAAGAAACATGGAAATTGGTCAACTAGAATGTTCCTTCCAAGGTTTAGGACCTGAAGTTTTTGACAATTAACCAAAGAGTTTGGGATGGTACCCTCTAAAAGATTATCTTCTAGATCCAGTAACTTTAGAGTACATGAAGTTGGTAGACTATTAGGAATATAACCCGTAAGATTATTTCCATCTAAATTTAACACTCTAAGGGTGTTGCTCAATGTTGTAAAACACTTGGGAATTGTCCCTACAAAGTTGTTATAGGAAAGATCTAACAATCGAAGACTTGAAGCATTGCAGAAGGATTTGTGGATTGGTCCTTGAAAACTATTGTTTGTAAGAGACAAAAAAATTGTAAAAGGGATATGATTTCCAATGTCTAGTGGAATGATAGAACTAAATCTATTACTTGCGTAGTCCAAATAATTTGCATTTTTTGGAATGAAAGGTATGGGTCCCTCTAGTTGGTTGGAACTAAGATCAATTGTGAAAAGGTTTGAAGTCAAGTTCCAGAAACCTCTTTCCAAGCTAGAGAACGAATTTTTGGAAAGATTCAACTGAATGAGATATTCAAGTTGCCAAATCCAGTTTGGTATTGATCCTTCAATCTTGTTGCTAGATAGGTCAAGATATAGTAATACAGATTGGTTCCTCAAGAAACTAGGAATTTCTCCTAACTTACAGGATGCCAACAATAGATTACTGAGAGTAGGAAAGGGGGATTGGTCATGATCATCTTTGAAGTTTACATCAATTGATAAATTGTTATGTGAAAGGTCTAGTGTTACTAAATTTCTTAGCCTTCGAATCATGTCCAATTGTATTGTGTCATTGAACTTGTTGAAAGGTAGTTGAATGGCACGAAGTGTTCTAAGGTTGAATATGGACATAGGAATAGGCCCCTGTAAATTATTACTACCCAAATCAACCATCTCCAACATAGAAGAAGATGTGTTAGCAAACTCACCCATGAGACCATTGAGTTGATTATAGGGAAGCATTAGTTCTCGCAATTGTGGGAGTTTGAATAGAGATGAAGGGAGACTTCCATTGAAAAAGTTGAATCCTAAATCAATGTTGACAAGATTTATGAGACCCTCAAAATGGTTGGATGGTAATATCCCACTTAAATGATTATGAGACAGGGACAAATATATGAGGTTCTTAGACTGATTGAAAGAAGGGAGTGGACCAGTGAAGCTATTAGAAGACAAGTGTAGATAAACAAGTTGGGTTAGTTTTGACATTGAGCTAGGAAGTGATCCATTGAATTGGCAGTATGATAGATCAATTATGGACAACTGGTTTAGATTGGAAATATCATTTGGGATTTGTCCAGAGAAATTTGTATTGCTAACATTCAAGATTTGAAGAGAGCTATGTGTTGGAAAGTTTGGCAAAGAACCACCAAGATCGTGATTGTCTGAGATGTCAAGGACCTCCAGTGTTGGTATTTGGAAGATAGCATTTGGAAAAAAACCACTCAAGCCACAGCTTCTGAGTTGCAGTATGACCAAATTGGAAAAATTTGCAAAGGATTTTGGCACTATACTTGACATATTGTTGTAGCTCAACTTCAAAATAGATAGTGACTGAAGCCTAGATAATGATGGATCAATAGGTCCACAAAGATTGCATGATGACATGCTCAACACATGTAGCTCTTCTAATGAAGATAAAGCAAGAGACCATTCTTTTTTCTCGGAAATTATTGCTACACCATCAAGATATAGTTCTTTGAGATCAGTAAAGTTTTTTACAAGCATTGAAATATTTGGCTTCTCAAGTTTTAACATGTGAGAAGAGGTAAATGAAGAAGATAAATCAAGAGCAACCAACCTTTTGAGGTAAGAAATTTCAATTGGAATCTGTCCCACAAAGCCAGCCATAGATAAGTTTAGATACCTCAAATTCTTTATTCTGTGTATCTTTGAAGGAATCATAGAACTGAAGTTATTAAAAGCCAAATTCAAGCTCTTTAGATATTGCAAATTGAAAAGAGTGCTTGAATCAACAAGTTCTCCAAAGATAGACTCCTCACTAAGATCAAGGGCTATAACACGTCCCTCATTACATGTGACCCCATTCCATTGACAACAATCTTCACTTTGAGTCCAAAAAGTGAGCTTTTTCGATTTCACAGGATTGAACATCAAGCTATTTTTTAAATGGAGTAGAGTGGAACGTTGATGATAAGACAATTGCCATTCACAACAAAGATATTGGCGCTAAAATTTAGTAACCAAAAAGATATGAAAAAAGTCACAAAAGTAAGTGCTCTCATAATGAATTGAGTTGTATGTCTAAAGCTGAGGAAAGTGAAGAGATATTGTATTATTTAACATATCCTTTTCTTCTTTTTATAGACTACTACAGTTCCCTTTGAAATCAATCAACTAAGTCTAACACGACACCAATTTCTTTGTTCTAGTTTTTCGGTGTGTATTTATTTTGTAATTTTAGTGGGTTAAATTTTTAATATATTTTAAGTTAAATAAAAATTGAATATTTATTTACTTTTACTTTAGATATTACTTCATTTTAGACAAACAAAAACAAATAGTTTTTGTAATTTTTAATTCCTAGCCAATAACTTAAAGCAAATAATTTTTGTAAATATTAGATTAAATTAAATAAATTTTGTAAAGGAATTAAAATAAAAAAATGTCATAGTTTTAAGGATAAAAAATCTGTTTAGGTTTATGAAAAATAACAAAATAATAATGTTTAAACCAAAAACTCATACATTGTATCTTATATTTCTTATAATTAACATGATCCTAGTGAATTCTATCATGGTTTTCCTAATTACAAAAATTACCGTCAATGCTAGAAAGAAGTATATAGGTAGTGCTTAAACACTACTCCATATTTTGATTTCATTGTTGATTAGTTGGTGTTATTCTTGCAAGTGTTTAATATATATGTAGTTGGTGTTATTCTTGCAAGTGTTTAATATATATGTAGTGGATAAATAGTAAATACCATATGATGGAGTCATGTCGTCAACTAATTTCCTAATTCTTTTGTTCTTTTTTTTAATTAAAGGACAAAACTCAATGACTTTTTTTTTTCTTATCCTACAAAATCCTCAATCTAATTGAAGTCCTATAATTTTCTGAATACAAATAAAAGCAATGGGTTTTGAAAGTAGCAATTACTACCACTTTTTGTAATTTTTTTTTTTGTCAAGGCCTGACCTGATTAAAAACCTACAAGACCTGCAAACTTGTTTAAAAGCTTACATTACAAAAAAAATCAATAAATAAACTTAAAACCTATATAAATAAATAATTAAAAAAGCTTGTAAACTTAAAGCTTTCAAGATAAAATGACCATTAAATAGATCTAAAACATATATATATTAATATTATGTAAATAAAATATAAAATAAATATTATATAAATATAATATATAAAAATAAAATATAAATATATAATATATAAATAGGGTTCTAAATAGGTTTTTTATAAGCTTTGGCCTGACTTGTTTATTTAAAAAGACTTTTTAACAAATCTGAGCCTATCTATTTATTAAACGAGCCGAACTTAACTAGACTTTAAATGAGTCGAGCTGTAAACTCCTGTCAGACAGCCTTATTCACTTCCACCTATGAAGTGAGATGCAAGATTATAAGCTTACAAAGGAAATATTTTCAGGAAGAATATGGTCCAAAATTTCAATATGCGGAGATGTCTATGAATTGAACTTGATTGATTAGGTTGAGAAACAAAGTCATTGAATCTAATTTTGTTTACCTTTTATTAATTTAATTTTTTATTGAATTATTATTTTCTAAATTCAATTCTTTTTAATTCTAATTTTTACTATAAATTTTTGAAATAGTTGAATTTATTGTTTTAAAAAATAATAAATGAATAAAAACTTGTATAAAGAAATATGATATAAATTAATTTGAAATAATAAAATCTCATTACATAAGTCATAACATAAATATTCTTGGTAGCTATATTCATTTATAACAGATTTAATTAAATATGAAAAAATGATTTAAATATATGAAATAATTTATGCAATTTTCGTATTTTTATTATAATCACTAATATAAATTGTTAATTTTTAGTGAGGTTATAATTACAAACAAACTATATCAAATAATTATATTGAGATAGTTTATTAACCATTTTTTTACAAATTAATTTGTTAATGTTGTTTGCATCTTTTATACTGTTCAACGGTACGAACTTTCGACTCTTTTAATAACGTCAATTTTTTAATATTTTACAACATAAAATTGTGACAAATGTAAGACATTTGTTGGCAATAATATTTTTAAATGACATATCAAAGACTTAGAAATTAATCATTTTATTAATTGAATAAGTTTGACATTTGTTTTGGTTTAAGAGAATATGTATTCTTATGTTTTATTTTCCAAAATATAATTAAGAATATATTTAATTTTTAAATTTTTTTGTAAAGTATAATTTAGTTTGTGTTTGGTTACAATTAGGAAAAGTAGTTTTTGTTCCTTTATGTGAATTATATTAAATAAATCCTAATGAATATAACATATTTAACAATATTACAAAATAATTAAAATTTAAAGAATTGTTTTATGTATTAACAAAATTAATGTAATTTTCAAATATGTTGCGAGTGTCTTACAATCTAATCATATAATATTCTGAAATTAAATATCTACATTGTAAGAATCATATCATAAAAAAATTAAAATTAAAATCACAAATATTTTTTGACAAAGATGATTTGATGGTTTATAAAAATGTCCAAAGCTAAAGAAATTAAAATTTTCAAATCTTTTGCAAACTTAATAAAGTCTTTTAATCACAAATTTAATTGTAAAAGAGAAATTACAAGAATTATTTACAAATAGAAAAGACAAATAATTTATATAAAAGAAAAAGATAAAATTGACTTAGAATACAAAACAAACGGTCCCAATCATGAAATAAAACAGTATACAAGATTAAAAATTTGAACTTGAGATACTTTGAACAAAAATATTTTAGAGACACTTAAATATATGGTTTTATCTGTAAAATATTTTAATAAAAAATTTTCATTAAAAATTAAGAACTAAACATAATTTTTTTTATTTTAAAAGATGAATTAATATAAATTTTTACATCTATCTTCTTAATCTTGATCATTCTTATTAACATAATGTTTAATGGTACTTGAGAATATATATATATATATATATATATATATATATATATTAATAATGTTAACAAAATTAAATATTTATCTTAAAATCAATAAAATATAAGTAAAATGGAAAAATGATAAAAAAAATTCTTATTAAATATATTTGAATTTCATATACTAATATTGTACTTGTAAAATTTTCATGTACTTGTAACTAAATATTTACCTGGTTGATAAAAATATTAACTGGCTTATAACATGTCATTTATTCATCTTCTATAGCATAAATATTTATCTATTAATTTCAATATTAATATAATTTTATATAAATATTTATCTTTATATGATATTAACTTTTATTATGTTATCTAGATATTAAAAATTCACTTTTATGGTAATGGAATCACTAGTGCAAAAATACGTTTTTATAATAGGATTTTACATCGGTTTTTCAAAAACCGATATAAATAAAAATGCGGTGGCATTTTTGTATATAAATGTAAACTTTCTATATCGGTTTGGAAAAAAACCAATGTAGAAAGTACTTTCTACATCGGTTACAGAACAACCGATGTAGAAAGCTTTCTACATCGGTTGTTTTCCTAACCGATGTAGAAAGTGAGAGCTTTTCAAACTTTCTACATCGGTTACGAAACAAACGATGTAGAAAGTACTTTCTACATCGGTTGCTCTGGAACTGATGTAGAAAGTGGATTTTTTGAAAACTTTCTACATCGGTTGAGAAAATAATCGATGTAGAAAGTACTTTCTACATCGGTTCTGAGAAACAACCGATGTAGAATGTCTTCCCCTGTCACTTATTTTTCGACGCTGTTCGTGTTTAACCTCATTTTTCAAAACCCCAGTTTCTCGTTTCAGTTTGTTCTCTCTATTTTGGTTTAAGTCTTAGCCATTGTCGACATCTTTGTTGTTCGTCGTTTCACTCCGTGCTTACATTCGTGGTCGTCGTCGCCGTTGGAACGATTTTGTCTGTTCGAAGTCGTCGTCACGCACCCTAAGGTTCGAAGTTGTCTTTGTTGTTATTTATGCATCTCATTCTATTATTATGGTTGAAATTTACATTTATTTTGGTTGTATTCTGTAATTTTTAAGCTTCTTATTTGGCTACCTTGCTGTGTCGTCGTTCAACTACCGTTTGGACACCGCTTGGCCATCGCTCAACCATTTTGTGTTGACTGTGAGGTATCTTCTATGCACCTCTACTTTGTGATTGCAGATGTGAAAGTTTGCCTAGGGTTTATGTATGTTATAGTATTGATTTTGAGTTTAAATATGTTGATTTGTTTTCTTAAGTTCAAATATGAGCATACCCTTAGTTTCCCGTTCAAGGTTGAATATAATGAGTATATTACTAAATAAGTAAATCATTCATTATATTAAATCTTGAATTGTCCAAGTTGGACAGTTTGGGACTAAAGTTTTTTATTCAGTGCTTAATAATTTCTTCATAAATCTTGTAAATTTTACTTGATGAAATTTTGGTTTAGTTCATTTTGCATTGTCTCTGGGTACATGCTTGATTATGGTGAAACCATAATGAAGTTATGTACTGAAATGCTGCCAAAATTTCACCAAGTATGATATTCAAGATTTTAGAAGTATGTTAATCGATGAATAAAAAACTTTTTTTTTGAATGGGATAGGGTCTTACCAATAGTGAGGATAATAAAGTAACAACAATGGTGGTTGAACGACGACACAACATGGTAGTCAAATATGAAACTTAAAAATTACAGAATACAACCAAAGTAAATGTATATTTCGACCATAATAATAGAATGAGATGCATAAATAACAACAAAGACGACTTCGAACCTTACGGTGTGCGACGACGACTTCGAACGAACGAAATCGTTCCAACGGTGATGACAACCACGAACGTAAGCACGAAGTGAAACGACAAACAACAAGGATGTCGACAATGGCTAAGACTTAAACGAAAATAGAGAGAACAAGCCGAAACGAGAAAGTGGGATTTTGGAAAATGAGGTTAAACACGAACAACGTCGAAAAATAAGTGACGGGGGAAGACATTCTACATCGGTTGTTTCTCAGAACCGATGTAGAAAGTACTTTCTACCTCGGTTATTTTTTAAACCGATGTAGAAAGTTTTAAAAAAATCCACTTTCTACATCGGTTCAGAAGCAACTGATGTAGAAAGTACTTTCTACATCGCTTGTTTCATAACCGATGTAGAAAGTTTGAAAAAATACTCACTTTCTACATCGGTTGGGAAAAGAACCGATGTAGAAAGTACTTTCTACATCGGTTGCTCTGTAACCGATGTAGAAAGTGAGTATTTTTTCAAAGAGCAACCGATGTAGAAAGTTTACATTTATTTACAAAAATGCCACCACATTTTTATTTATATCGGTTTTTGAAGAATCAACATAAAATCTTATTATAATATCGTATTTTTGCACTAGTGAATAATATAGAATAATAAAATATTTATTTTTATAACTTTTTTTCGAAGATACTTTTATCAATACAACTTTTTTAACTTCATTCTTATGACGTCATACATATATTTATTTATATGATTTAAACAATAATACATTTTTCTTGATGCTGAATAATTTTGGAATATAATAATTGATTAATTTTTCTTTGACCTTTTCATTCCAATGTTGTGCTTCTGACTCAAGTATAATATGTACACATTATTAAATGAATTGGCTTATTTAAAAGAATTTTTATTCCTTAAAAGATTTATCTTGTATCTCGGATTGCATGGTTCCATTACTGTAACATGTTTTAATCAAATTTTTTAAGCTCATCTCTTCATTATAAACCATCTCTTTGTTCTAAAGATCTACGAAAAAATTTTAATTTATTAGACCTTGCGATATAATTAAATAGAAAATGTTAAGGATGCTATATTCTAGAAGCCTTGTTGCCTGCCAAAGACATTATTATCCTTCGGGCTGAAAAAATAACAAAAAGACGAACTATATTGACGCGCGCAATATGGTTCAGGACTTAGCACATTTCTTTTCCACCCCTAAAGAAGGTGGCAACTGTCAACGAATATGATTCCACTGTCTACAGTTTTGGTTAGGGGAAAAACGATCATAAAAACGATGTAACCCTTATTTTACTCCAAATATTTGGGCAGACCTAAAACTTGAAACATGACGGTCAATATTTAAAACTTTGTGCTCCACCATTGATTTTAGGCTTATAATTCCTCTGATACGGAAAAAAATGAAATTAAAAATTTAGTAACAAAATAAAACTTTGTATAATTATATAATAATTTTTATATTATAAATATTATATTTTTATATTATTTATAAAAATTTATATCACACAAAATTATATTATAACATTATAAATTAAATATAATTTTTATATATAAAAAAATATCATTTATTCATCAATTTATAAAAATAAATAATTAAAAAATTTTAAAATAAAAAATTAAAATTAAAATTTATTATTATTATAATATAATAATATTAATAAAATTAAAAATAATATTCTTAAAACAATGATACTATTATAATAATTGTAATATAAAAAATAATATAATTATAAAAAAGTTTATTTTATATACTATTTGATTATCAATACTGAAGATTAATAATTTTATAGTTTATTATAATATTTTTGTATTATTTAGTATTTATTTTGAATAAAAATAATATATATATATTGTAATATTATATTATAAATAATTATATAATATAAAATTATAATATATTATTTTAAATGTAATATAATTTATATATTAAATAATATTATTTATTTTATTTTTAATATATAAAAGTTAAATAAATAAAAATTAAATTATTTTTAAATAATAAAAAATAAAAATAAATTATAATAATAAAAAATAATGATAATTATGATAGTAATAATAATGATAATTATAAAAAATGATGATGATAATAGTTATAATAATGATGATAATTTAATAATAATAATAATAATTAAAATAATAATAAATTTAAATAAATTTAAAAATAAAAATATTTTAAAATTAAAAATAATATTTAATAATTAAACTGATTCTATATATTAAAATAAATTTAGCGGAAAAAAAAAATCCAGTCAATGCTTGAAAAAAGTATATATGTGGTAAGTAAAAATTACTCTATATTGTGATTTCATTATTGACCACTTGGTGTTATTCTTGAAGTGTTTGATATATATACATATGTGCTGGATAAATAGTAAGTACCATTGGATGGAATCATGTCAGCAACTACTTCTTTACTTCTTTTGTTATTTTGCTTGATTAAAGATAAAATTTGGTAACTTTTTTTTTTCTTAGCCAAATCCTCAGTCTAATTGATACTGTTAAAGACTAAGGAAATACTCACAAGAAATCTGAAGTATTATTACTGAAATGCAAGAAAAAAAAAATTTAAGTTTTAACAGTCCAGAGCCTATGGCTCCACAGAGAGGATGATCTCTTCCCAAGCTAACAGCCGAAAAAGAAACAACTTTTCTAATATCTCTCTCTCCACACCCCCACTCACCTAATAACCAACACCTCAATGTCAATACCCACTATCCACTAATGTAACCAACTTGCCACATCAGCCAAAGTACAAATTTCCCTATATTTTCCCTTTTTTGCCCCTTCTAGTATAGACCTTCCAGACTCTAGGTCCATGACTTGGCCCATTAACAAGCTGATCCTGATATTTCCTAACATTGCCCTCTGTACACTCTCAGCCTTGTCCTTAAGGCTGAATGATGAGAATTGGCTATGAATGGTGAATTCATTTTCCCAGGTAGCATCTTCCGTGGATTTGGTCTTCCACTTCACTAACCATTGAGTAATCAAGTCATCAGCTCGCGTAATCTGGCGAGTAGCCAAAATAGATTCTGGTTCAATCATATCATTGGTCTCCACCTCCATTTCCTCTGGTAATTGTTGTTCCACAGAATAAGATCCGATTGCCTTTTTGAGTTGGGAAACATGAAAAAATGGATGAATTTTGGAAGTTGCAGGCAACTGCAGTTTATAAGCCACTGCGCCAATCTTGTCCACGATCTGAAATGGACCAAAATAACGTGAGGATAATTTAGGATATATTCTTCTAGCCATGGATTGTTGTCGATGTGGTCTAAGCTTCAAGAAAACCCATTCCCCAACTATAAATGACTCTTCTCGTCTATGTTTGTTGGAAAATTGCTGCATTCTGCACCTGGCACGCTCCAAATTATATTTCAATTGACGAAGAGCCTCATCTCGATCTATTAAATCACGGGCCACCGCTTCCACTCGAATTTCTCCTTGCAAATAACGAATGATGGTTGGTGGTTTGCGACCATATACTACTTCGAATGGTGTTACTCCTGTGGACACATGATAAGTGGTATTGTACCACAATTCTGCCCAATGAAGCCATAAGGACCAGTTTTTGGGTTGTTCCGATACAAAACACCGGAGGTAAGTCTCTAGGCATCGATTGATGACCTTAGTTTGTCCATCTGATTCAGGATGATAAGCTGAACTCATTCGCAACATAGTGCCTTGGAGATTAAATAATTCCTTCCAAAAGTTACTCACAAAAATAGGATCCCGATCACTCACGATGGATGTTGGAATGCCATGTAATCGGACCACTTCTTTTGCAAACACCTCTGCTACCACCTTGGCTGTGTATGAATGTTTCAATAATATAAAATGGCTATACTTATAGAGCCTATCAACCACAACCAGAACTGCTTCATACCCCTTGGATCTAGGTAATCCAGTTACAAAATCGAGGAAGACATCTTCCCAAACTTGATTGGGGACATTCAAAGGTTGTAGCAGGCCAGCAGGTGATATAGCTAAATACTTTTGTTGTTGACAAACATCACACTTTTTGACATAGTCTTGCACAATGTTCTTCATTCCAATCCAATACAGATTCTCAGCTAGCCTTCGATATGTACGATAATAACCAGAATGTCCTCCTAATGGAGTATTATGGAATTCTTGTAACAGAGTAGGAATCCAAGATAATGTACTCAAAATTACTAACCTCCCATGATAGAGTAAAATCCCATTCCTCAAGGAATAACCTGGTCTAGAATCTGGTTTTGTTTTGATTGCAGCAATGATTTTTTGGAGTTTAGGGTCTTGGTGAACTTCGTCAGCCATCTGTCGACCATCCAGCCACTCCGAATAAGAATGTAACATATTAAAATCTTCGTTTTCATGTAATCGGGATAAGGCATCGGCTGCTTTATTCTCTTGACCCGGTTTATAAATGATATCAAATTGATAGCCAAGCAATTTAGCCATCCAACACTGCTGATTCGGGGTTGTAATACGTTGCTGAAGTAAGTGTTTGAGGCTTTTTTGGTCTGTGAAAACTTCAAAATTCCTCCCCAAGAGGTATGGTCGCCAATGTTGGACCGATAAAGCCACTACCATAATCTCCTTCATAGGCTGACTTGGCTAAAGATCTCTGAGAAAGAGCCTTACTATAGAAGGCGATGGGTCTACCATTTTGCATTAAAACTGCGCCCAATCCTGTCCCGGAAGCATCACATTCAATTCTGAATTTTTGTGTAAAATCAAGAAGGGCAAGGACTGGAGCAGAGGTAACTGCCTTCTTAAGTTTTTCAAATGCATCATGTCTTGGCTATTCCCAAAGAAAACCCTTCTTCTTTGTTAACTCTTTTAATGGCTTTGCAACCTTTCCGTACCCTTCAATAAACTTCCGATAATAGCCTGTAAGTCCTAGAAATCCTCTAACTCCCTTCACATTTCTTGGTACTGGTCACTCCACAATGTTCTGTATTTTTTTAGGATCCATTGCTACACCATGTGCTAATACAATATGACCCAAATACTCAACCTCTTCCTGTCCAAAATGGCATTTCTTTCCATTGACAACAAAATGATTAGTTTCTAACAATTGAAAAACCGTTACCAAATGTTCTAAGTGAGTCTCCCAAGAAGGGCTATAAACCAGAATGTCGTAAAAAAAAACCAAGATAAATCTTCGCAAAAATGGTCTAAATACATCATTCATTGTGGACTGAAAAGTGGCTGGAGCATTAGTCAACCCGAAGGGCATAACTAAGTATTCATAATGACCATCATGAGTTCTAAATGTTGTTTTATGGATATCTGCACTGTGCACCCTGATGTGATGATACCCGAATTTCAAGTCCAGCTTTGAGAAAAATCTAGAGCCATGCAATTCATCTAGCAATTCATCCACTACTGGAATAGGATACTTCTTTGGAATTGTTACTCTATTTAATGCTCGATAGTCAACACACATTTGCCACGACCCATCTTTCTTTTTAACCAAAATAACTGGGCTGGAAAATGAACTAGAGCTAGGAAGGATAAAACCAGTTTGCAACATTTCCTTAACCTGTTTCTCAATCTCATCTTTTTGATGGTGTGGATATCGATATGGTCGAACATTAATAGGGCCATGCCCCTCTTGCAACGAGATCACATGATCATTCATTCGCTGTGGTGGCAGCCCTTCCGGTTCCTTGAACACCTTCGGAAATGCAGCTAATAATTGTTACAGCTCCTTTCTCCTTTGTGTTGATAACGTGCTTGGTATATTTGTTCCTTGGCACTGCACCTCTACTGTCCACAACAACCCACCCACTTTCTTTTTTTTATCTTCTAATAAGCTCTGAAGAGAGGTTGACACTTGATTGGTGTTGGTACAACCCATTAATTTCATTCCTTTGCCATAAATTTGAAATTGCATAGACATTTTTTTCCAATCCATGGTTACTGCCCCCAGTGTTTGCAACCAAGACACTCCTAAAATTAAATCAATTCCTCCTAACTCCAATATTAATGCATCTATAGTGATATTGATGTCCCCAAGTCCACTTCCAATCCTAGACACTGATTTGTTGTTGTTACCTTATGACCATCGCCCAGTTTGATACCCACTTCTTTTATGTTTTCCATTGATAGTCCCATGGCCTTAACCAGCCTTTTGGAAATGAAATTATTGCTAGCACCACGATCAACCGAGATCAGGATTGGAACACCTTTAATCTTACCTCCCAATTTCATAGTTTTTGGGTGCAAGGTTTCATTATCAAAAGGGAACAACAACTCCAAACTATTACACTCCAATTCAACATCTGGTACTGTACCTGCATTATCAGCTGCCATTACCTCCCCATCAGAACCCAACTCCTCATCCTCCGCCAAGACCATCACCCTAAGTTGGCGATCAGGGCATTGGTGTAAGGGATGGAATTGTTGTCCACACCTATAGCATAATCCTTTCCTCCTTCGCTCCATCAACTCTTGGTTGGATAAATGACGAACACCCCTAGACTTGTTGATTGGGGTTCCTTTTTCTTCGTTTCTCCCTGATCCATTGACATTGTATCCCCCACTGTTAACACAACGTTCTTGTAGTTGCTCAAGGTCACTGCCACAGGTCTTCTCAAATGGAGTATGTAGTGGGTATCTAGAATTTGACAGCATTCTACTTGCACCACCAGAACTATTGTTATACCCTGTTCGACCTCCATAACTACGACTTACTCCCTTTGGTAGAATATCGCCCCCTACCGCAACTTCCACATTGCGAGCAACCATCATCACTGTGCTTCTTGTTGTTGGGCACTGCACCCGTACCCATTTCTTGATGTCCTCTCTCAGTCCATGCATGAAATAAGCCACAAATTGTTTTTCAGGCAGTCCTGGAACCTGTGCTGCTAGTATCTCAAACTCCTCTATATAGTTCTCAATAGATCATGTTTGTCTTATTTCCGCTAACTCTTTGTATGGATTTTGAGGTTGCCTTCCGCTATATCGTAACATGAGTTCTTCTTTCAATTTCTCCCATGTTAACGCAGGTTCAGCTTCTAACAGAATTGTGAACCAATGTACACAGGTAGCTTCCATACATATTTGGGCTAAAGACACCTTAACTTGGGGGCTAGTTTGTTGCACCCGAAAATACGTTTCTGCACGGGTATTACCCTCGCTTCAACCATCTCTGCCTTAGTCGATTTTCTGGTTTCCATCTTTCTTTCCCACGTCGTATCTGGCAGGTCGAACCAATTTGTTATAGACTAAGGAAATACTCACAAGAAATCTGAAGTATTATTACTGAAATGCAAGAAAAAAGAAATTAAAGCTCTAACAGTCCAGAGCCTATGGCTCCACAGAGAGGATGATCTCTGCCCAAGCTAACAGCAGAAGAAGAAACAACTTTCCTGATACCTCTCTCTCCATACCCCCACTCACCTAATAACCAACACCTCAACGTCAATACCCACTATCCACTAACGTAACCAACTTGCCACATCAGCCAGAGTACAAATTTCCCTATATTTTCCCTTTTTTGCCCCTTCTAGTATAGACCTTCCAGACTCTAGGTCCATGACTTGGCCCATTAACAAGCTGATCCTGATATTTCCTAACATATACAAATAAAAGTAATGGATTTTGAAATTAACACCTCAAACAACCTATCCAAACCGTTGCCACTCTTTCTAATAGTGCTGTACACGCAAAAAGGAAGATTATGAGTCTTCGAAGTGAGGCACAAGATTAGAAGCTTAGAAAGGAAATATTTTCGGTAAAAATATGATCCAAAAGATCGGTCAGTGCTAAGAAACAAGTAATATGCCCAATGCTGTTTAATTCTAATTTTTTATATAAAATATTTGAAATAGTTTATTTTTATTTTAAAAATAATATATAAATAAATAAATAATTATAACAGAGAAATATAATATAAATTAATTTAAAATAATAAATCTCATTACATAAGTCATAACATAAATATTCTTGGTAGCCACATTCATTTATAGCTAGCTTTAATATTTGTGTGTTGCATAGATTTAATTGAATATAAATTAAAATATATTTTATATAATTTATATATTTTTTATTATACATATGTGAAAAATGAATTTTTTACATTAGTTGTTATAAATTTTTACCTCGATTATTTAAATGGTATAGAAGCAGGAATATAAAAAATAAAACTTTTTATATTTGTTTCTACATTAGTTGTAGCTAAAACTAATGTAAAAAGTACCTTTTACATTGGTTAAGAAGAAAGTTACTTTTTACACTGATTATGGTCTTAAATGATGTAGAAAGTCCATTTTTTAAAATGTTCATTTCATTTAAACATATTACCATATTATTTATTCATAATACCTGCAATATACAAAAGGATTGATAGACACACAATACAGAAATCACAAATCTATATATTTAAACTAAATATATTATTATTTATTATCAAATCTAAATTTACAAAGGAAATAACTTAAAAATACATCAAATCAACCCAAATTGGCCACCTCTATCATAAATTCCCCCAACGTCTTTTGACATCATCAATTTCTTCATCGGTTAGAGGGTAAAGATTTTTAAATATCTACAAAATGTTTTTTAATGAAATTAGAGAAAATACCATGTTATGAATTAAAATGAAATCATTAAATTGTAACAATTATAATTACATTGTTCCAAGAATCAACAATAGATGCCGAGATAATGTGAAACATATGTCTCACACATAATTTTCACACTCGGTTCCTCTAACTTATCTTGGGCATTTCAAAAAAATAAAAAATTATCAAATATAATTAGAGATGATGATATAATGATAAAGAATATAAAATAATTGAACTATTTTTAACAAAGTACTTACATGTGGAATTATCCATGAAGACTTTTTAATATTCGATGAATGCATTCCTTTTAACTGAAGTGGAACATTCATTGCTCTACAATAAAATAAGAACCAAATGAATACCTTTGAAAATAAAAATTATATGAATATAAATACCAAAATCCTAAAAACTTACACTTCTATAATGTCTTTTATGTCTTTCTTTGGTTTTTACCAACCAGAGCATAGAAAGACAACTACATTCTGCTTTGAACAAATAATAATTAATTGCCAATGGACCCTAAAAAATATGGATGAAAATGAACCAAAATTACAAAATTTAATTGAATTTTTTAATTTTAAGTATTAACTTACGATTGAAAATAAGGTCCTAAGTAACAATCTTTACTAGTGTCGAGTTTACTTTGAAGGTATCCCTGTATGTCAGCTGCCTTGTTCCTGATTTTCTGCATATAAACTGGGTCCAGGAATCTGTAGAGGTGTAAGTTCCCTGTTTTCATATAGATGTGATACATGTACCTAATATTGTGAATAATTTCCATATGTTAAATTTTGATACTTAATTAATTCAACAAAGGTTTTGAAGTTTACTTACATCAACCATAATTGTAGAATCGATACAAATAGGAGATCGTTACCCATAACCAACTCCAAAATATCCTTCTTAGTAATATAGAGGGGGATAGTAGTGGGCTTCCCTATGATATATGGTTCTATAACTATTTGCCAAGATTGGTTGCCCAAGTTAACGGCAATACCAAACAAACATATAAAAAACTCAACTTCAGGTTTCTTTTGAGCAGGCCTAGGCAGATCTTTTTTAGCACTGAAATCAATATCCTTCCCAAGATCTTCCATACGAACCTAAAATAAATTTAGAAAATATTAAGAAATATATATATATATATATATATATTTATAAATTAGTAACATAGAATAAAATTATTTAATACCTTAGGTTGAGCTCGTTGCATAAGTCTCCTTGGTCATAAAATCAAATGATTGAGGCTTGTCCCACGACATGAACCTCCTCAGTAGACATAAGAACAGGAGCATTTGCATCTTGAACCCGTTCAAACACCACTCTAACATTATCATCATTAGTTGCTGATGATGGATGGTTGAACCCAAGGTGAGAACTTTCCCAATAACTACCAAATGATATAGATGATCAACATACAACTCATAATTGTTTGCAGCATCAATAACATCCTCTTCTCCTACTACATGCTCCTCCATTGGAGCATAACTTCCCTTTGTGCTCACATACCTAGGAGAAGGGGAATGGTGATCTTATGTCTGAGTTTGGGAAAGTCCCAAAGATGCAAGCTCTTGCCTAAGCTTCTGTCTGAACTCCTATCTGAGTTCCTATCTAAGCTCTTCTCGAAATTCTTGCCTCAGTGCTTGCCTCATATCTTCTCTCATAGCCTCCAACTCATCTCTTGACACTAGTCTTTTTTTGGAGGCATGTGTGGAAGATAATCCAAAGTACTGTCTAATGCCAACACCTTGTCCAGCAACACGAACATGACCTGTATGCTTTGGTTGGCCAATAACAGTACTCAGGATATCAATCCATCCAGCTAGAACAAAGATTCCCTGTGATCTTTGTCGACCAAATAATCCTACAAAATAAAAAACAGTTGTTATCAATAATATACATATTTTAAGCTAAATAAAAAAAATGTAAAATTTTCTAATTACTTACAATCTTCTCAGCAAAAATGTGAGAAAGTTTTGATGTATACTCTCCAAAAGCCTTTTGGCATGCTCTCTTTTATTTCTCATGGCATGAGGGTGGAGATGGTGGAGATAGAAGTGTATATGAGTCTACTTTAAATGATTGTTGACGTTCTTTTAACTTCTGCTCCATCAGTCTTTCTTCAAGCAACTCATAACCTCCACGAGATAATCTTTGTGGATAGCAGGTTTTTGGCGAAATTTACTGAGCCTTCTTTCTTTTCTGTTGTTATAAGCAATCAAATCAATTACACATAATATACCTTATATTAGTCAATTAAAAAACACAAAGTTTCTAAAGATACATATAATGAATGTAGGATCCTTTCAGGTTTCAAAAAATCTCTACCAAGTGTCATCATCATGAAACTGATACTCCCCACAAGGAGACATATCCTTTAGTGACCTACACACACACACACACACACACACACACACACACACACACACACTAGTGAGATGTGTCTTGAAGCCCCTCCAACATTCACTAGCAAATGAA
Source organism: Canavalia ensiformis (assembly GCA_026541065.1). Classification (NCBI taxonomy): domain Eukaryota; kingdom Viridiplantae; phylum Streptophyta; class Magnoliopsida; order Fabales; family Fabaceae; genus Canavalia; species Canavalia ensiformis. The sequence continues at coordinate 241,826 of JAMKYM010000845.1, read as the reverse complement.
AACCACTTTCTCTTCAACAAATTAGTATTTGGCACATTATATGTAAGCTACATAAAAAAAGATGTAATTAGTTAGTGAATCATAAATATATGGAGAAAATTAATGCTTTAAAGTTAAATACCATGATAGTCTCCCAAATTTGATCTTTCACTCGAATCTCTACATTATCCCAATCCTTCTTCAAAATACTAACTTTGGTTCGTTCTAGGGAGGCTATATAACTCTTAAACTTTGTCTTGTTTGGCCCTAAAGGATTCCTAGTGGCCTGATCAAACTCTATGGGAATCCTATACTCACTATTCCGGCTAAGGGTTAACTCCCTTAACTGTGTGGCTCGTTTTCCCTTCTTTTGTCGAGATTGACTATCAGACCCACTTAGGGAGGAATGATTCTCTAACAAATCAGCCATGTACTTGTTGAAAGCGGAGAAAAAAATATATGTTAAAAATTATACTGAATATGAAAGAAGTAATAAACATTTTTAAATAAGTAAACAATAAACATAGAATGATGATATAATCAAATAAATAACTAACTTGTATCATGTAGTAACATTTTCCCATATTTCTTAATGATGATCATCTCGAATAGCATGTACATTATCAATTTCATTTTCTTCATTGATACTAGCTATCCTTGATGATAAGGGAGTTTGAGAAATATCAATATTTTTCAAATCATTGGTGTCATCACTAGCAATTGTTGTCTTTTCTTGAAGAACGACTAACCACCTTTTTTAGAAGGATCTTCAACATAAAACACTTATTTTGCTTGGTGGGCCATGATAAAGGGTCATCCTTATAAGCTACTTTATAAAGGTCAACCAATATAAATCCCAATTCATCAACTTGCACACCATTATTACTATCAACCCACTTGTATTTGGAAACAAGCAATCTAAATTTGGTGTAATCAATCTTCCAAATCTCTTTAATCACTCCAACGTAAGATAGAAGTCATGATAGGATTTTTATCCTTGGAACTTGAAAAATGCATTGACTCTACTACCACCATAACCCTACTGTTTTGCATGGTACTTTTATCATCCTAAGAGTCTGTGTAAAATGAAAAATGATTGATATCGTATCTGCTCCAACATATGACATTAAAGTTTGGGCTATTTGCTAGCCACTTCAATGTATTAGAGGTACCATCATTCTTCTTAATTATTCCATCAAACCAGTTTAAGAACATTTTATTATGATCATTCAACAACCATTTCTCATTCATTCGAACATTCTTTTCCCTTATAATGGTTTTGTGAGTAGATAAGTAAGGTTGAACTTCATCTGTATTATTCAAAATATACAAATATGCTTGAAGGACTTCTGTACGACCCAAGCTTTTCACAGTTATGCCTTGTGTACCTTTACCTCTATGTCTTCCCTCATGACGAGATTTAAGAAGTTCTATGGGTTCCACCTCTGACAAATACTCTGTACAAAACTCAATTGCCTCTTCTACAATGTATCTTTTAATCATAGATGCCTCGGGACAATGTAGATTCTTTACATACCCTTTTAATATTTTCATTTATCGTTGAATTGGATACATCCACCTTAGATAAACTGGACCACATAATCTGGTCTCCCTCGCTATATGAACAACCAAGTGAACCATGATGTTAAAAAATGATGGAGGAAAAACATCTACAATTGGCATAAGACAATAAAAGTTTCATTTTCCAACTCATCCAATTTTAGAGGATCAATGGCTTTGCTACATATTATACTGAAAAAGAAGTACAACCTATTTATGGTGTGTCTAACTTTTTTAGGCAAAATGTCATGAATAACCACTAGAAATAGTTGTTGCATCAACACATGGCAATCATGAGACTTTAACCTAACTAACTTTAGATCTTTCATGGAGACAAGTCTTTTGAAATTTGAAGAATAACCTTGTGGCACTTTAACCCCATGTAGGCATTCACATAAACTTATTTTCTCTTTTTTTGACAATGTATGACATGTTAGGGGCAAATATGTCCACTTCCCTATCGGTTGTGGCACTAACTACTATCGTATACCCATATGAACCAAATCTAGTTGAGAATTGACACCATCCTTAGTCTTGCCTTGTATATTGAGGAGTGTTCTGATAATGCTATCAAACATATTTTTTTCATATGCATCACATCAATACAATGTCTAACATCAAGATTGCACCAGTATGGAAGATAAAAAAATATTGATCTTTTCTTCCATATCATTGTCTCGTGGCCTTCTTTTGAGTCTTTCCAAAAATAGTGTTGATATTTTTAACACGTTCATAAACTTCTTGTCCAGTTAAGGCCTTTGGAGCAACCCTATTTTCTGGAAACCCATTAAAAGCTTTCCTTAATCTATGATAATGGTGATTAGTCCTGAAAATTTTTTAATAACCAAGATAAACTGTCTTCCTTTCATGATGTGGTTAATGATAACTTGTGTCTTTCTTCACATATAGGACATGCTTTGTGCCCCTTAACACTATATCCGCATAAATTTCCATATGTTGGAAAGTCATTAATAGTGCAAAAAAGTATTATCCGCATCTTGAAATTTTCGTTACCATACCCATAAAACACATCCACACCTTTTTCCCATAGATTTCGCAAGTCAATCAAGGGAGCAAGATAAACGTCTATGTCATTTCTAGGCTGTTGTGGACTTAGAATCATCATAGACAACATGATGTAATTACGTTTCATGCATAACTCCAGAGAAAGGTTGTAAATTGTCAAAAGAACAAGTCATGAACTATGCTTATTACTTAAATTACCATACAGTTAATTCCATCCGGTTGCAAGTCTAAGCCTTAGGTTTCTTGGCTCATTTCCAAAATCTGGAAATAATTGATCAATCATCTTCCATTGCAAACCACTAGTTGGATGACGAAGTTTTCCATCAATTTGTCTTTTATCTGCATGCCATCTAAGGTTTTTTGCATCATGTTTATTAAAAAACAACTGTTTGAACCTTGGAATTATTGGAAGATACCACAACACTTTGGCTGGAGGCCACTTTGTGCTTTCATCACAACTAAAATCACCATCCTTGAATTTATAATATGAAACTTGACATACAGGGCATTTATGTAACCTTCAAACTCATTTTTGTACAATATGCAATCATTAGGGAAGGCAAGTATTTTCTTATACCACATACCCATTGGACACAACACCTTCTTCACCTCATAATTACACTTTGGTAATGTATTACCTTCTAGAAGCATCTCTATCAACAGTTCGAGTAATTTTTTGAAACTTTTATCACACCACCCATTTCTTGTGTTCAAATTGAATAATCTTAACACTGCTGATAATCGTGTAAACCTAGTGCATCTCGGATACAGAGGTTTCTCCAAATCACTAGACATATTTGCTTGCTAAAAAGATTTATGCCCCATATCACGGATCATATCCTCTACCCGATCTTCCATATCTATATCAACCTCCACAGTTTGTGACAAACTTGACATGCTTAATAATTCACTATGCCATGTCCATCTCGTATAACTTTTGTAGAACTCATCACAAAGAACATGCTCTCTAATTTGATCAACAATTAACTATCTCACATTTAGACAATTAACACATGGACAGTAAAATTGTCCATTACTCTAAGATAGATTTGTTTGCACAAAATACAAAAACTCTTCCACCCCATTCTTGTATTGATCACTCGTTTGTTTAACATTAATCCAACTACGATCCATATTATACAAGAATCAAAGACACATGATTTAGGATACCAATTAACATGTCACTCATAATCGGTAATTTATTTTCCTCACTATTGGTAAACCCTATCCCATTCAAGAAAAAAAGTGTTTTATTCATTGATTAACAGATTTCTTAAATCTTGAATATTATACTTGATAAAATTTTGGCAGCATTTCACATTGGTCTTTAAGTACATAACTTGAGTTAGAGATGTTTGAAGATAGAGACTAATCTTTGTTATTTAGAGATATGAGTTGATACTTGAGTAACCATATTCATTTCCAAGTCCTTGATTTAAACATTATAACATAAACTCTTCTAATTTAAATCTTTTTTTAGAGTTTGACTAATAAACCCATCTTTAAAATTTTGAGCCTTCTAAATCCATCCAAATGGAGATTCTCATTGTTATAACCTTAATAAACTTAGTTGTGGATTATTTATGAATCAAATTCCCTTGACAATTTATCTAGAGAGGTTGAATTTAGGCCATATTTTAAGCTATGAATATTTTTTAATGTTTCAAAATCAGAAGATAGAGCTAATTGCTACTAAGACCTAAGTGCTCACCATAGGATTAATTTCTGTACCATACAGAGTAAGGGTATTTTTCTATGTGCCCCTTTAGATATGCAAACAGGGTTTTTCAACTAATATTTGTGCAAGTTTCAGGTAGGATCCATATTTTAGGGTTTAACTAGCTAGCATAGAAATACATGAGATATAGCACCATCTTCTACAAGAACTAGAATGAAGTGGCAAAAAGTTAAGGAAAGAAAGAAATAAAAGTCAATAGCAACAAGGCTTGATGCTACACCATTTACTTCTTCATCAAGTACTAAAGAACTTGGTATTAAGAATAATGTTGAGGGTGTTGTTGACATTGATGATAATAAGGAAGATACATGTTCACTTAGCTTTTCTACTCCAAAGGGTAACACGTTCAGAATTAATTGTATATTTGATTTATATATTAACTCATCCTTCTTAGGGTGTGAATCTACATAAGTATTTGGTTTTATGTTTGAAAAAGAAAAATGAGAGTTATAGACATTGGATGAAAAGAACTACTACTATTAATCATCCAAAATAATAACTAACTATTATTCATACATATAATAAAATAATTGAATGCTAGTTTACAATATAATAACTAACTACTATACAATATAGATATCTAGAGAGGCTGAATTTAGGCCATATTTTAAGCCATGAATATTTTTTAATGTTTCAAAATCAGAAGATAGAGCTAATTGCTACTGAGACCTAAGTGCTCACCATAGGATTAATTTCTGTACCATATAGATTAAGGGTATTTTTCTATGTGCCCCTTTACATATGCAAACAAGGATTTTCAACTAATATTTGTGCAAGTTTGTAAACACTCAATTATGTCTGAGGTCCCCAATTATTAAAATTAATCAAGTAGTCAATACTAATTCAAATATTAATTAAATAATTAACATAGAAAACATAATAAATAGACAGAAGAAGCAGAAATATTGACAAAAAAAAAGAGAAGAGCAAAATAAATAAAAATAATAATAAACTGGAAATAAAAATAAGAAGATAGAAAATCCAAAAAAAAAATCTAAAGCCAATAAAAAGATTAAAAATATATAAAATAATAATAATAAAAAAACAAAAATATATGTAAAATTGAAAATGAGAAAATAAAAACAGAAAATCAAAAAAGGAGATAATGAAGAAATAATTAATAAAAAAAAACATAAAAATAAAAAAAAAACAATAAAAAAAAGAAGGAAAAAGAAAGGTGGGAGAATTTTGAAAAGAAGGTATAAAAAAGAAAAATGCTTGGTGGAGGAGGGGGTGTTTTTTCAGATCTAGGAGAATCACATAAAAGGGAGAGAAATCGAAATTCTAGAGGGGAGAAGAGGGAGAATCGGTCTATAGATCTTCCACCTTGATGAGCTGGGAAGAGGAACCATTCCTGAACCTTCTCGAAGGCCACCTTAGGAACTCGTTGGTTTTGGAAAGAAGAGAAGAGGCCACTGAGGCTCGCCACAGAGGCTCATAGTTCACAATTCCCTCACAAAACCCCAGGTAAGATCGTGACTCTCATTGCATGTTGCAAGAAGACGATTCTTCAAACGAACATGTTGATCGCATCCGATGGGATTAATCCAGGCATGTCTATGGTTAGTCATGGACTTGAGATCACTATGCTCTTTGATGTTGCACATAGTCAAGGGATTAGATCTAGCATTTCTACGAATTCTCGTTTGAAAAGTCAACTTGCACGCATTTTGTATCAATAGTATTATTGGAAAAATTGGTGACCTTGAGCATTTACTATTACTTAGAAACGTGACAAACCAATCTGCCTAATAACAACAAAAATTCTTGCAATCTTGATGAATTCACTGCTTTCGTTCATCGTAGTTGGCTGGTGATTATCCTGGATTTGGCTGGTTAACATTTGATGATGAATCTTAAGCAAGGTTGAGGTTCACAGAATAGAGATATGAAGTTCTGGTAGGTAATTTCAAGTTATGATCCTGTGAGCATTGAGGGATTGCAGCAGCATACATCGAATGCACATATATATGCTTGCATACACTCATGTTTCCGATCACATTCTTGGAATAATATCTGCATGGATTCTATCTCATTCGCCCACCATGCACCCTCTCGCTTATACCGCGTTTAAGGGCCAATCCCATATCTACCTTGGTAGCACCCTTGCAAGACGCCAAGCACGTACGTTCACAATGACATGCTGCCCTTCGTCCTGGGTTTGTAACTGGTTCGGGTTAGTTCATCATATAGAGAAACTATAGATACAGGGGCATGAGTCTGGTGTCAAGTTCGGGGTATGGTGAAATCAAGATGAATGTTGCACAACAAAGCCTGACTATTTTCCCTTAAAACTTCGGTTTGTGAGTATGGTGAGGTGTCATGCAGAGGTCACGCAACCCTCACAAAAGCCTAAAATCCTACCCCATTTAGGGTGCTTGAGCAGTACATCATTACCAGGGGCAGGTTTGTTCTCTTGGCCTGTGTACTGCCACCATGATTCGTGAGATACGACTCGAAGAGTCATGAGTCCATCAGGCGAACACAGAACCAAGGGGCGTTAAAAGGTGTTGTACCATATAACAGAATAGAACAACCCTTGCTACAAGCTAGGCATAATGACGATGCTTATGATACATAGTTAATTTGGTTGTCTGACATGCATGGCATCCCTTTTAGCCAGAGTTCAATAACAAAGCATAGATACTATAGACCACTTGAGAGGAACCTGTGCATTGTGTTGGTAAGTCACCCTTTAAACACGATACGGGCCTTGGGGTAGGACATGCAACAAGCGGAGACCAAAGGCGGAAGAAAAGACGAGGATATGCTCCCTGCGTTGAGGCCAAAGCACCCCAATTAGTGCACGTCTATCCAGAGTAGGTACCGCATACTTGTAAACACCTAATTATGTCGGAGACCCATTTTAAGGTGATTAATGTATAAAAGAAGTTCAAAATGAATTAGAATTATAATTAAAGAAAAAGATTCAAATTCAAAACTAAATTAAAATCATAAAAAATAAAGAAAATAAATAATAAAAATGCAGAAAACAGAAAACAGACAAACAGAAAACAGATAAAAGTTTTTTCTGAAAAATAAAATAAAGTTTGTTTGTAAATTAGACCTAAATCAAAAAAATAAAAATTAACTAAAATAAAAAAATAATAAAATATATATATAATAAATCTGGAATTAGTAAAATAAAAAAGAGGTCAAAAGAAATTTGGAAATAAGAGTTTAAAAGAAAATTAAAGAAAATCAATAATAATGATCAAAATTAAAATCTGGAAAATTAAAAGGAAATCTGAAAAATTAATAAAGAAATCTGAAACCTGAATGATTAATTAAAATTTTTTTTTTTGAATCAACAAAAATAAAAAGAATTAGAAGAAAATACGGAAATAGAAGGAAAATATAAAAGAAAGCATAAAAAATAAAAAAAATAATAGTAATAATAAAAAATATAAAAAAATAAAAAAAAAACAAACAAAATACAAAACCAATAAAAATCTAAGAAAAATAAAATTTAGTTACAAGTTAAAACTGAAAACAAAAAATACTAATGAAACCAAACGAAACTTAAAACAACAAAAAAGGGGGAAAACTTAAACAGAAAACTTAAGGAATTTCTAAAGTATGAAAATTAATAAGAAAAACTGGAAATTAAATTTTAATAGAAAGAAAAAAAAAAGAAGAAGAAAACAAAGCAAAAGAAAAATTAAAAATTATTATTTCTTTTAATGAAAGGTTACAAGCCTAAAGAATAAAAAGCAAAAAAAGAGAGGGAAGGGCTGGGGTTATAAAAGGCAGAGAGGAGCCTTGAATAGGGTCCGGGAGTTTTTTTGGAAGAGGAATTCAGAGAAAGAAGAGAGGAGAGAAGACGAGGAAAGAAGGGAGAGGTTTCGTTTTTTCATTAGAAGATTCTGGGCGATTTTCAGAAACGAAGAACCGAAATTGACTTCTGAAGGCTGGGAATTGAAAGCGAGGAGAAGAATCTCCTCCATCAGAAGCAGAGTTCTATCTTCTTGATCCTTCAATAGGTTAGTTCTTGTTTCTTGCACAGAACGCTACCAAAACTCATGTCTGAATCAAGAGCTTCATCATATAATTCGTCTTAAAGATTGCTTAGGATGTGCCTGATTTCTTTCTTGATGACGATTATACGATTGTTTGATTTAAATTTTGGTTCGATGACCCTGCATGTTGATAGACGTAGTGTTCATGACAATGATTAGCTCTATGCACTGCATCAACCTGGAATCGTATAGGGGGGAAAGGATTGGATCGGATGTGTTAAGCTTAGTCGTGAGAGTAAAGATTTGTGATCTAGAGTACCCTTGTTCTACACGATCGGTGTTACCATTAGTTGAATGAAAGAATCGAGAGTCTCTGCTTCGTATCCCAGGGGAAAATTTGATTCCACCATGAGAGGCCTTTAGGAAATTTGATAGATACATCAAGACGCGATCCATTGTGTAAGTGTCGAGCTCTCGCATAGAACAGAATTGCCCAAAACAGAGCAAGACATGCATCTTTTAATAACCAGATTAAGAGGCTCTTCTCTTGCAGAAGCCTCTGATATAACCCAGCCATGTTTGAGCCTTGTAGGATATAGCCGAGAGGATAGGAGACGGTGAGCAAATCCGCCCTTACCATTGCTCAACCCCCTTGCTCAGAGCTAGGAGTAGAGCACGACTCAGGCTGAACTAAGCCTCGTAGAGAGCTGCCACCTCCATCATCAGGGCCATCCAGTAGGATGCATGAAGCTTGATGTATTCCATATAACAGTGAATTGAAGATAGGTTAGTCAAACCACCTATAATCCTCCAACACCACGAACATCCAAGGCTCAATTCGTCTCGGTAGTGTATGCCCACGGAGACGCCTCTCCGCCACCGTAATCGTCGACAATGATGACCCTGAGCTAGCCTAAGATTCTGCTTGATAGTCATGCTTTTCAGTCAACTAGGATTGGAGGCAGAGAACTCTGCCATAGACACCCCCAACACCCCGTTGGAAGCAATAATCAGGCCCTGTGTAGGTCGAGGACAAAAGCCAGGAAAGGGTGAGTCTGTGATTTCGGCCTTCAACCAAACGCTCCCCTTAGAGAATCCGCATCTTGCCACACCTACAGGTAAATCAAATGGTACTTTGTTTGATACCAAAGGGAGCCTCAGCATGGTCAACACATGAAGATGGTTCCCTGGCATTCTCAGTCTAACTCAGCATAGATCTTGAGGAGCCATGCAGGCCATGCAACATGCACAAGGGTTAATCCAAAGGCGAATACCATTAACCCAAATAGGCGCTGGGCATAGTGGTTAGTGCAAGTGTCTCTAACCCCTTAAAACCTCCCTTCGAATCTCACCGAAGGCGTTTTTTTTCAACATGATTTCCCATAAAAACCTCAACCAGCAAATTACCACCTTACCCTCGAGTATTGCCTTAATTACCCAGCCTGTCCTAAGATCAGTAAATGACCATACTGCCCCTTTGGGAACTCCAGGATCCCCAGCATGTCCCTGCAGGTTGAGTTACTATATTGCCCTTTAGGAAATGCCGAAGTGGTCCCATGACCCGAAAATCCATAAAAGACACTTCCAAAAAAAAAAAAAAAAAAAAAAAAAAAAAACTCAAGTTAATAAAATTTAAGAAATTAATAAAAATTCCAAAAATTAAAAAATTAATAAAAAATTCAGAAAACAGAAAAATTAATAAAATTTTCAGAAAATAGAAAAGTTAATAAAAATTCAGAAAATTAAAAAATTAATAAAAAATTTCAGAAAATAGAAAAGTTAATAAAAATTACAGAAAATAGAAATTAATAAAATTTCCAGAAAATCAAAAATTAATAAAAATTCCAGAAAATAAAAAAAAATTATTAATAAAAAATTCAAAATTTCCAAAAAATTAATAAAAATTACAGAAATTTCAGAAATTAATAAAAACTTTCAAAAATTCCAGAAATTAATAAAAATTTCAAAATTTCCAGAAATTAACAAAAATTAATAAAAATTACAGAAATTAATAAATTCATAAAAAGTTTAGAAATTAATAAAAAAATTAAGAAAATTCCAAAATTCCAAAATAATTCATAAAAATTCCTAAATGATTCATAAAGATTCCAAATTTCCAAAATAATTCATAAAAATTCTATAATTCCTAAATAAATTCAAGATTATCAAGTACTTTCACAAAATTCCTTAATTGGTAAATTCCCTCCTAAATTTCTAATAATTACTTTTGTCTTGTCTTTTTCTTTCATCGTTATTCAAAAATAAAAATCTTGTTTTGTGATTCTTAATCTCACGCAACGAGCTCTAAGCACGAACCGTGTAGCTTTTTCTCGTCGTTCGTTGTTCGAGGATTCGTATGGGTCCAAATGCGGCGTAGTTGTCTTGGGCCTTGTGCATATGTGGATTAGGGTTGCCTTTCCCTTTTACAAAATAAAAACCTGGCTCATGCTTATTCGACGATTTTCAAAATAAAAAATCTTGTTTTACGATTCTTAATCTCACGCGACGAGCTCTAAGCACGAACTGGTAGCTTTTTCTGCTGTTCGTTGTTTAGAGATTCGTATGGGTCCAAGTGCAGTCGTAGTTGTCTTGGGCCCTGTGCATATGTGGATGAGGATCGCCCTCCTGAAAATAGTTTTCAAAAATAGTCAAGCTATTTTTACTTTCCAAGTAGCTCCGAAGGTCAAGCCTTCGAGCACATTTCAAACACTCTTTCAAACACTTTCGAAAGTCAAGCTTTCAAAACATAACCAGAACTACGTAAGCCTTGAGTTTCCCATTGCACCGGGGAATACGTAGGAGCGGGATCAAGTCCTGTCAGGCTAACCTCCATCAAGCTATTTATTTTCACGTTAACTAAGGGATCAAACAATTTTCAGAAATCACACACTTGGTTTAAGGGTACCGTTCTTCGGAACGGGCGAGTGGGGTGCCTAACACCTTCCCCACTCATAACCGACTCCCGAACTTAGAATCTCATCTTCAAGTTAGGGTTTTTCCAAATCTTTTTCCCTTAAATAAAAATTTGGTGGCGGCTCCACATCATCAAAATCAACTTTTCTAAAATTTTAGCGAGTTCGTCGTCTCGTCGGAATTACGGTTGCGACAATACTGAGTTTAAGTTTGTGAATATAAAACAAAAAAAAACTTGTGTCAAAACGAATCAGTTGCAATATATTAGAGTAGCACAGTTTTGGTCCCTGCATGCTCGTTTGGTCTTTTAGATTCAGTGTCTATAGGTTTTTGTTATCCAAAGTCAAGCAGGCTGAGTCTTCAAGAGGGGCCACCCCAAGGCCCAACGTTCTGACGTCCACAGGATCGCATTTACGTGAAGTACATGTAGCCTCCAAGCATGGGCTAGTTGAATCGTGCTTAACATCATTTGGTGTTGTGAATGATCTCAACCAAAGGGCTTGGTTTAGTGGTCTTCCGATTCGCTTGCAACCCCCCAGGTCATCGTTCGATCCCCGGCCTGCGTCTTTTGTCAGTTTAAATTAAAACCCACATCCCCTTCATTTTCCTTAAGTTCAAACTAGAAATCCTAATGACTAAATTATGAGCGTGGCTCAGTGGCATTGCGTACTGCCCTTACCTCCATACCCCAGGTTCGAGCCCCTTGTAGGCCATTTTTCTTTCATGTAATTAATGAGCCGCGAGCCGCCCAAGCCTCTCCTAAGTCGTGAGCCGCAATCGAAGCCACCGAGCCAACCATCCAAATGAAGCCATATTAAAGCCATGCGAAATCCCCACCATATTTCCAGTAATCACAATTGGCACCCAAACTTCCAGAAACTACCAACAGGCCTTTAAACTTTCCAGAATTACAATTGGGCCCCTAAAGTTCCCATAATTTCACTTAAGCCCCATAAATCTCCAAAATTATAATTAAACCCCAACATTCCCAAATTTTTCAATCAACTCTCTTGTGACTAATTCATATACCTCAATTTAAATCCTTCTCCCTTCAAGCCAAGCTTTTCGTTTTCAAATCCCATAAAAATAAAGTCAAATCCAATCATTCTTCCTGTCAAGCTAAACATTTTATTTTTAAATCAAATTCTTTTGCTTCAAGTAAAACCAAGTTGAATTCTCCTCCCTTAAAAGTCAAACGTTCCTCCTTTAAATCCAAAATCCCCTCTTTCAAATCCATATCAAGTTTATTCCAATTAATTTTTTTTTCAAAATCAAGTTCATTTCTTTAGTTTAAGTTAGTCAATCCTCTTTCTACTTCAGCTCATTTATTTCTTTATCTTTGTCATTTTCAAGAAAAATTCTTTGGTTCTAGGTCTCACGTAATGGACCCTAAGCACAAACTGGTAGCTTTTTCTGCTGTTCGATGTTTAGGAATTCATATGGGTCCCAAGTGCGGCCGTAGTTTTCTTGGACCCTATGCATATGTGGACTAAGAATACCTTTTAAATAACTTCAAGAAAAATTCCTTGGTTCTAGGTCTCACGCAATGGACCCTAAGCACGAACTGGTAGCTTTTTCTACCGTTCGATGTTTAGGAATTCATATGGGTCCCAAGTGCAACCGTAGTTATCTTGGACCCTATGCATATGTGGACTAAGAATCCCTTTTAAATAACTTCAAGAAAAATTCCTTGGTTCTAGGTCTCACGCAATGGACCCAAAGCACGAACTGGTAGCTTTTCATGCAGTTGATGTTTAGGAATTCATATGGGTCCCAAGTGCAGCCATAGTTGTCTTGGACCCTGTGCATATGTGGACTAAGAATCCCTTTCAAATAAATCTCAAGAAAAATCCATTTTGGAATCTCTAGTCTCACGCAACGAACCCTAAGCACAAACTGGTAGCTTTTTCTACTATTCGATGCTTAGGGAATCGTATGGATCCCAGTGCAGCCGTAGTTGTCTTGGATCCTGTGCATATGTGGACTAAGGATTCTCCTTAAAATATTTACAAAACACTCTAGCCATTTTTCACATATTCCTTTTCAAGCAGCTCCGAAGGTCAAGCCTTCGAGCACTTTTTCAAACACTCCTTTTAAAACACTTCCGAAGGTCAAGCCTTCAAACCAGAACTAAGTAAGCCTTGAGTTTCCCATTGCACCGGGGAATACGTAGGAGCAGGATCAAGTCCTGTCAGGCTATCTTCCATCAATCTATCTATTTTCATGCTAATTAAAGGGATCAAACGATTTTCAAAAATCACACACTCAGTTTAAGGGTACCGTTCTTCGAAACGGGCGAGTAGGGTGTCTAACACCTTCCCCACTCGTAACCGACTCCCGAACCTAAATCTCTTCCTCAAGTTAGGGTTTTTCCAAATCTTTTTCCCTCAAATAAAAATTTGGTGGCAACTCCGCATAATCCAATCAAAATCTATTTCAAAATTTTAGCGAGTTCATCGTCTCGTCGGAATTACGGTTGCGACAGATGGCAACCCCACTGGGGACCTTAGAGAGTCAAGCCCGTTCAATTGAGTGTGCGTTGATATGATCCCTTTCCCATTTATTTGCATGATCTATTTGTTTGTTTATCTATCTGTTTATTGTTTGTATAACCCTAGGATAGACAAACAATAAATTGCTATATATATCCGCGCGATTTCCCCAATTGCAGGTATCCCAAATATATGTGTGCCCTCATACATTGCATATGCATTTATCATGAGTGAGGCCCTATACCCGGGTCTGAGTGCAACCTAGGACTAGAAGGATCTAGTGGTGTCACTTTGGGGCTTACGTCCTGTTTGACTATCACGAAAATCCCAGCTAGAGTACGTCCTATTTGTAATGCCCTACAACTGGTAGCTTTTTCTGCTGTTGTGGCAAGCATTACAGATTGGAACTTGGCTCTAGTGACCCTACACCCTAGGATTATAAAACACCTTATGAGAGGTTCATGCATAAAAGGCCATAGACCCTTAGGACAGGTAACCCACATAAGAGGCAAAGAGGACATACACACCCCTTTCAAGATACACTACTCACAGGCACTTATTTATCCGAAGTGGTAAAGGGGAGTCGAGATCTGAAATTGGGGAAATACAAAAAGAGATAAAAAAAAATCAAGCAAAAAGAAAGAAAAATCAAAACAAATAGAAAATCAAGAAAAATCAAGGATGTATAAACCAAAATTTGAAAAAATCAAGAAAATAAAATTCCTAGGGAAAATTAGGAAAATCTTTTAAAAATACTGAAAATATAAAAAGATTCGAAAGGAGTGAAAACGGAATTTCAAAAACCCAAAGAAGGCTTTTTTTAAAAAATTTTAACAAACCTTTTTTAAACCCAAAGGTTTTTTAAGCAAAATGAAAATACCAAAATATAAAAATCAACGGTGAAATAAATAAAGCTACTCTCAATTATTTTCAAATTTCAAATCTCTAAAAATTATTTATAGCACATATTCATTCTTTCATTCATTCATTCATTTATCATTGAAAAAAGAGAGATTTCAAAAATCATGCCATACTTTTCATGTACATACTTATTAAAGCAATAACATTTATCATTCATGACCTTTTTGCATTCACATTATTTCTCAAAAAAGGCAATTTTTAACTTTAACAGAAAAATTGGAGAAAGATAGCTTCCTCGACATCCTTATAGAATCCGATCACAATCAGGAAACATGGATGAGCTAGAAAGACAAAACAAGGAACTGAGAAATGAGGTTAGAACTTTGAAGGAACAAATGGCCAAGCTAATGGAGGCCATCCAACTGTCGAAGCAAAAGGATGTAAGGGAATCCCACCCGGGAGAACCAACTGACCCGTTATATCCTCCTGGTTTCAATCCATAAACCATGCCTCCACCAACCGAAGGAGTTCATTATGGGTATCCTCATAGGCATGCCCAAACACATAACCTATCTCCAAATACTACTCCATAAGCTTACCAAGCAATCGTTGGGGGAATGAATCCCATGTTCACCCAAGGACCGCACCCTATATACATACCATCTTCTCATCCTCACCACATGCCCGAGGAATACCCAAGCCATCCTTCGAATGAGGATATTAAAAATTGGAAAGTCTTAGAGGAGAGAATCAAGGCGATTGAGGGAAATGTTTATGAAGCCCGAGACGCATCTGATCTATGCTTGGTTCCAGATGTGGTGATCCCTCCCAAATTCAAGGTTCCTGAATTTGAAAAATATCAAGGAACTAGCTGTCCGAAGAGTCACTTGGTCATGTACTGCAGGAGGATGTCTCCCTGTATGCACGGCGATAAGCTACTTGTCCATTTCTTTCAAGATAGCTTAACCGGGACAGCCGCAACCTGGTATACTTAGTTAGAACGGACACACATCCGTTCATGGAGGGATCTAGTCGAGGCCTTCCTCAAGCAGTACCAGTATAATGTGGAGATGGCTCTGGACCGAACCCAACTCCAAAATATGGCTAAGAAAGGAGATGAGATCTTCAAGCAGTACACTCAAAGATGGAGGGAGTTCGCTGTTCAAGTACAATCTCCGTTCCTCGACACACTCCAAGATCCTTTCTATGACAAGATGATCGGTAGTATGACCGCAAGCTTCTCCGATGTCGTCATCATTGGAGAAAGGATCGAAGGTGGCATGCGCCATGGAAAGGTCACGTATAAGCCTACAGGGGCAGTCAACGCTTCCGCCGGATCTGGGTAGAAGAAGACAGGAGAGACCTGCAACATGGCTTCAGGTCAAGGCCCATACACTCCTCAAGTGGCACCTTATAGTCCAGTTGGATACCAACCACCACCATACACACCCTACATACCATATCCTCACATTGCTGCCACCATTTACTTCTTCATCAAGTACTAAAGAACTTGGTATTAAGAATAATGTTGAGGGTGTTGTTGACATTGATGATAATAAGCAAGATACATGTTCACTTAGCTTTTCTACTCCAAAGGGTAACACGTTCAGAATTAATTGTATATTTGATTTATATATTAACTCACCCTTCTTAGGGTGTGAATCTACATAAGTATTTGGTTTTATGTTTGAAAAAGACAAAGAAGAGTTATAGACATTGGATGAAAAGAACTACTACTATTAATCATCCAAAATAATAGCTAACCATTATTCATACATATAATAAAACAATTGAATGCTAGTTTACAATATAATAACTAACTACTATACAATATAGAAAACTATAGAGCTAACCTATAATGAGGATTTAAAATGAGGTTTAACCAACTTGAATCTTGTTCCTTTTGGTTAATTGGTAATTATGGAAGATGAAATTTATCTTTGAAACCTGTCAAAGCATGAGTGATGATAAAATGTAATAAAGATTGTATTAAAATATAGAAAAGGGTTGATGTTTATGAGTGATGATAGTGTGATGCTCACCAATACTACAAGTAAATTTTGGATATTATGGAGAAACTGAGAGAAGGATCCGCTATTGATCTAAAAAAAAAACAGGAAAAGTAAAACATGATAAAACCATTCAAGTGTAAGTGTTGAGTCAGATACATGTATGTTTGTGATTTGGACTTAAAAATAGCAAACCTTCTGTTGAAAAAGAAGATATGAGAAAGTAAAGTGAAAGCAATAACATAAGACTTTATGTTTAACACTATAATTCTTAGCCAAACTTTTCAGTTAGCCAAACTTTAGGAAGAAGGAACTAAATTTGCAAAAAGAGAAATTTGCCTAGCTTATTTTGGTGTGTGTTGATCATAAATAGAGATCAGATTTGAAGTCAATATGTAGTATATGATTGAACTTATCAACTTGGTATCAAAGTACGTTTTTCCCATTCTTAGCATTACTTTATACTTAGATACATAAACCAAATCCCAATAAGCTAACTACGCCAAATACATTATTCAACGGCCAAATTCCAGAATTTTCTAATAACGGGTGGATCATTTTGCTTTACAGATTTTAAATATGCCCTCATACTTTAGCCTACCAACAAAATGAAATTAATAAATGTGAAAAGGCTCTCAGTAAATTTTGGTCAAGGGCTAAAAGAATTGAAAAATGAAATTAATACATAATGCATGCCTTAATGTACATAATTTGGTTGATATACATGCCTTAATGTCCATATGTTGAAGGTTCTCACAAGTTTATCAATGAATCCCTATTTTAATCTCCTTCTTATGCCTTAAGGCCTTAATGTATAATGTCCTACTGTCAATTTTTTTGGTGGGTTACCAACAGACACAATAATGAGCATTTCAGTTGCTACCATATGACCAAGTTTTGCAGCCAAGTGAAGAGGTGTGTCATCATTTGGCACATCCCTTCTATTCACTATAACAAAGATGGATGCAACCTAGATAGCCAAAAGATCCTGCTATTTGTAACCCAAATTTGCTAAAAGACTAGAGGCCAATAAAATGGTTGAATACAATGTCATACATAGGTTAAATTTTCTTAGGTTGTATAGACCAAATGGCAAGGTTTACCATAAGTGTAGGAAAGTGTCGTCTTTACCACTGAAATATGATATTCCAGTTCTGTAGATAGGTTTAGGAAATTAAAATTTTACAATTATCACAAACAATTACAAGCACTAATAGTCCTGCCAAGTAAAAATAACAAGCTAAAAGACATAGTTACATACATGGCTCCTAGTCATCTTTACAATGGACAAGTTGCAGATTTTATAGAGTGTAACATGGCTCCTAGTCACAGTTACTCATGTGAAGTATTAAGATCTATGATAAATTATATTATTGAACAATATGCAGCTCTCAAGTATAGTAGGCAGAAAAAGACTAATTTTTCAAGTAGTTTTAACAGTTTCAAGGATCAAATTATATTTACAAAGTAAATGGAAGGTGGGTAGAAATGGATTACCTTATTTAGTCTCAAATAAGTACTTGCAAAAGGAGAGAATGTAGGGCAGGCAAGAGAAGCAAAAGGGTCTCTTACTATAAACATAAACATAAACATAAGCATAAGATAATTTTAGAA
The DNA here is from genome assembly GCA_026541065.1 of Canavalia ensiformis. Classification (NCBI taxonomy): domain Eukaryota; kingdom Viridiplantae; phylum Streptophyta; class Magnoliopsida; order Fabales; family Fabaceae; genus Canavalia; species Canavalia ensiformis. Next base: position 223,675 of record JAMKYM010000845.1, on the reverse strand, counting down.
AGCAATTTTAGGCTTGGATTTAAAAAAGGCCAAGAAAGTATGTAAGATCCTACATTAAACACAAACAAGAACTAAATTTGGAAGCTCATCTACACATTTATTCATGGATGATGCACACTATAGATTTTCTAGAAAGATTAACCGAGCATATTGTAAAAAATAAAGGTAGTAAATTCTATACCAGAACAATCACCAAACATTAAATAACTTCTCAAATTATCATATCATTAATAAACATAAATGGTTTAAGAAGCTAAGACTTGGTCTGTGCATATAGGAATGTCTGGCAGTGGCAGCTCAAAACAAGAGTAAATGATCACATAATCAAAGGAAAATTAAAGATGAATCCATATGAGATAATATTGATAGAAAAAATCTTCTAGTTCAGTAGCAATAGTAGAAATAGACTAAGCTGAATTAAGCTTTCTATGGCCTAAATCTGAACTAACTACTAAATTCCAAGTTCAAGTCTAACTTATTTTCATATGCTAATTCTTAAAGATTTTAAGAACAGAATGTATTAAGATTTCAATGGCCTAAATCTAAGCTCATGCAAAAAGCATGGCAAATCTATAACCAGGTTCATGCACTCAAGTATGAACTAGATTGAAAACCAAATCAATACTAACATACACATCAACCAACAAATATCCTATTTGTTTGTTCAAGGTAACACAAGAAAACTCTCACATATGCAATGATAGAGTGGAGGTGCAGAGTTTCAAAGAGAATACCTCATAGTGACAATAACTTCAAGGTCAACAATGGTAGAGTAGAGGCAATGCGACGGAGAAAATAGCTTGTAAATTCTAGAATACAACCAAAATGAAGGATTTCAAACATAAATTTCATACATAATAATAGAAGGAGATGGAAAAATACCACTATATTCAATATGAACTAGTGAAGGTAGCTCATACCTTATGGTGTAGAATTTGAGGTGGAGGTAATGGTCATAATGACGACAATGAAGGAGATAATGCAGGTAACGAAAGAGTGAAACAACGACAATGATGGTTGAGATGTAAACAAGGAAATCGTTGCAATGGCTCATAATAAGATTGAAGAAAACTGAGGGCAACAGGTCGAGACAACAACTTGGGATTTAGAAAATGAGATTGTAAAAGACAACGGTCAAACAGGTAAAGGAAAGGAAGGATATTTTACATGGATTGTTTATTAAAACCAACGGAAAAATCACTTATTACATCGGATAAATAAATAATCGATGTAAAATATTTATCATTTGATTTACAAACATGTCATCGGTTATTTTTATATCGATTCCCTGATGATCAATGTAAAGTATTACCATAAACATATTACATTTTACATCAGTTTTCAACACAATTAATTTAAAAAATATTTTTTACATCGATTATATTAAGAATCGATATAAAAAATTTTAATTTTATTTATAAAAATATTACTATATTTTTTTACATCGATTCAAAAACAATTAATATAAAATTCTATTACAAAATATTATATTTGAACTAACAATGATATGAATTATCTATTGTTTTAGTGAGGTTATAGTTAAAGTAAAATATATCAAATAATTATATTGAGATAATTTATTAACCCTTTTATTACAAATTAATTTTGATTTAGGAAAAGTTAAATTTTTAATCTTAACTTTATGTGTCTTATCCAATGTAACTTGTGCTGGATTATTACCCACTCGAAAACAATGAATTTGAAACTTTCTGTATTATACTTTTAATTAAAATTAATGATTAAAGAATTATATACTCGAAGAAGAAAAACCAATTAAATGATATATAATTTAAAAGAAATGTATAACAGCTTCATAAAAAAATAAAAAAATTTCATACTCAAGGAGTTACTTGAAGTAGCCTTTCTCGACTTAATCGAATAACCAGAAGAATGACAATTGAGTAAGCAAGAGTAGTTTATATTGAAATTGTCCGACTCTGAAATTTATATATCAATTCCTATATAAACCCAAATAAATTAAAAATGACGGACTCTAAATTGCACATTATAAAATTTATTAATTAACATTTATTTTACTAAGTATTTTTCAATAAAAGAAGGCCTGTGCATTTCACATGATCATTTATCAGTTTTTATGGAAAAAAATTACCGAAAGACGCATGTTATATAATTTTAAAACGTTATAAAATGAAATACACATTTTAAAAGTACTTATTTACATTTTCCCCTTAATTAACAACCAAAGTAGAACTATACATAAAGTCCATTTTGCTAAAGAAAAAGAAAATAGGACTAAATCCATTTATCATCATTGTAATTACGAAAATTCAAGTCAATGGCAGAAAATATACGTCCTAGCTAATGCATATCGCAACAAATATCTGTCTTTTCATCGTTGAACACAAAATCAAAGCATTTGTTGGGATATTTTTGTACGATGTGACCAGCTCCTCAGTCTAAACTTAAAGAATGGAGTCTAAATTTAATTTTCTCCATTTGAAAATAAAGACTTGCTTTAGTAATGGTTGTCTCGCTCCGGCAAGAAAAAAATAAATTAAAGTGTTTATATAGCTGCAAGCTAATATAATATCATTATATACTACATATATCACATTTTTTTAACATAAATCATATATAATATTTTTTAAAAATATTATGAAAATTAATTGATAACATGTTTTGATATTTTTAATATTTTTTAAATATTATTAATAATATTTTATGATATAGATTAAATATAATACTTTTTAAAATATTACTAAAATTAATAAATAATATTTTTTATAATATTTTTTAAATATTAAAAAAATATAATATGTTATAATATATGTTCGTAAAGTAATGCATCGATTCGAATTTGAAAAATAATCCCACACCTGTATAATAACTTATTTGAATGAATATTTAGATGTAAATCATCTAATTTATTTTATTTTAATTTATTTTAAATTTTATCAAATTATAAATGTACGAAGGAAAGTTATTATGCATGTATACCGTAATCATGGCTTGACTTGAATTAAACTATAGTTGTTAAAATTAACTATTAAATGTAAATTAGGGCTTTTTACTTCATCTTCATTTGATTAAGATAAAAAGTTTATTTTCTATTTTACTTACAAAATAGAAGTGTAAGTTTACTATTATATTTAAAATATGTTACCTATTAATTTAATAGTATTTTTAGAAAGTATTATATTTAATTTATATTACAAAATATTATTAGTAACTTTTTTATATTTTTAGTAAATGTAACAATATATTATTTTAGTAATATTTTTATAATAAATAACATTTGTACAAAATATTATAAAATATTAAAAATATTGTTAAATATATCTTAAATAATATTTTAAAATGTTACTAATTTTAAAAAATCATTATTAGTAACATTTTAAAAAATGTAATTAATTGAAAAAAGATATTACAAAAGGTAATTTAACTTTTAAGTGTTAATTCTTTTAAAATTATACTAATTTTTAATTAAAAAAAAAAGAACACCAAAAAATTTTATGGAATAGAAAGATAATAATAAATATATAAATGTGAAGCCTGATTATTAGATGTTGTAGATCCAACTATTTAAAACTATTCTAGTTCTAAAGATATGAAATAAATCAAACAACAAATTTAAAGGTTTATAAAAAAAAATCAAAGGAAGAGAAAATTTTATCTATTCTACAACATCTCATATCAAATAGTCAATATAAAAATTCATGAAAAAATAAAATAATTAATGGGGGATTTAATCTCTTCTTCAACATCTCATATCAAGCGTGAATATAAAGGCTCATGAAAAATCAAAGTAACAGGAGGTCCAATCTATTCTTCAACATCTCATATCAAACGTGAATATAAAGGCTCATGAAAAAAAAAATGAAACTAACGAAAGATTTAGTCTCTTTTCCAAATCTCATATCAAACATGAATATAAAGGATTTGAAAAAGTCGAAGTAACAAGGGATTTAGTTTCTTCCTCAACATTTCATATCAAACAGTTAATATAAAGGCTCAAAAAATTCAAAGTAACAGGAGATTTAGTCTTTTTCCTAACAATCTCATATCAAACATGAATATAAAAGCTTATAAAAAATAATCAAAGTAACTAGAATTTAATCTCTTTCCCAACATTCATTCATCATTTAACTCAAAAAAAAAAAAACGGTAATAGCAGTAGAAACAACTTTAAGGGAATCAACATTGATAATCTTGGTTTTCAATCTCTTTCTCTTTTTTTCATTATTGAATCCTTTGACCTTTTACTAAAAAATTACAAATGTTATATATAATTCAATCTTCATAACATGAAATAAATTCATAAAAAAATAATTTCATCTTACTAAATAAAAATTTTAAAATTAAACAAGTTAAAATAATACAACTAGTACGAATAATTTAAAATTCCATAGTTGGTTTTTAAATCTAAACAATATGAATAATAACTAAGTAATTACATATTAAGAAAACATGAAAAATCAATTAATTTATCACATAGGGTGTTGTGATGTTAGTTAAATTTCCACAAAATGTGATATTTAATACAATTCATTCACTAATAACTCAATGATCTTAAACTACAAAAATGGTTACATGATGATTAATAAAATTGTATGTCGTTATTAAACACTTTAACACTACCAAAACAAGACCAATTGCTAAAGGCTGCACTAGAATTTAGGTAAACCTAAAATAACAAAGTAACTACAACATTTCAGCAAGGATAAATGATCAAATTTGAACATAGTTTTATGATCAAATTTGAACACAGTATAAAACGTGGATGGTGTTTTCTCATGTCTATGGTTAATATCTAAGCTTGCTATGGAACGATTTGTCAACGCTATGCTTAACATGTATTGCTAAGGTAGACATGGATAGTTGACATGTCCTTAACAGAGTCCAAATAAAAAGAAAATTAAGTAGCAAAGATCAAATAAATAATTGTTGATAAATTAATTAAGAAAAGTGGCAGCATCAAATTTAACTAAGCACATTGTGCAATTTTGATTTCTATAATGAACAAGTTCTAGGAATATTATAACCAATTGATCAGATTTTCATGCTCAAAGTAAAATATTTATGAATTGTTAAAATAATTTAAATAAAAATTGATAAAATAATTAAAATTTAAATAAAAATTTCTAAAATAATTTAAAAATACCTTTTCAAAATGAATTTTATAAATTTATTTTTCTAACGTAATCTCAAGACTTTTTAGATCTTTGACATTCATGCTGCTCAACATTTCATCCATTATTGGCCTATAATGATCAAAATATTTTCACACATTATTAACATATAATAAAAGACTTGTAATAATTGACAAAAAAATTAACAATAATTGCAATAATATCATTTACCTTTTTCCTTTTACAACATGATCTACATGATAAGTAGTAACACAAGAACGTACATCAATATCTTTATTTGCAAAGGGAATTGACATGTTAGATAGGTTTGGAACTGTTACTTCTGGAAAACTTCTCTACAGCTCATTCAAAACAAATTTGAAACCACCTAATATTTCATTCTTAATTTCCTCAACCTGGTCTTTTAATTTATTTTTTTTCATTTCCTCTTGTAATTTTTCCTAAGTGCTTTTTATCTCTGCTTCAACGTTCTTCTTCACTTTCTCAATTACTTTTTGAGTTTCAAGTTGAGGTCGAGTTCCCCATAAGTATGATGGCACAACCCCTTTTTCCGTATATACGCACATGACTAGGTCTATAAGACATATGAAAAGATATTATCTTGGGTCGTGTCTTGTTCTACTACTTTTGGATGTGAAACTGCTACCTCTTCTAACTTTGACTATATTAGATGTTAGGATCACAATTAAGAGGTAATAAAAGTTAAAATAATAACATTATAGACATACATTCATTTTTCTGGTTGCTTTATTCTTAGACTTGTGTGTTAGAATGTACATTTCCACTCAGGATAGCTCTTTTCCATTTGGATTCTTGCTTGTCTATTCATATATAAATATAAGATCATTTCAATAATTTAGAGTTCATAATAATATAGAACTATTAAATTATGCAAAAATAATTTCTTTTATCTCTTCATCACGTATTTCAGCAAAAGTTTTTTATCTTGAGGTATGAACACTAGTGTGCATTGCTCTAACTAACTTTTTTTTCTTGCTACAAACCTTTAAAATGAACTCCGTATAAATATAAGCATAAAAACAATCATATACAAAGTAAATTAAATTATATAACAAGAATGTGTTTAAATCACCATAGCTAAGTCAGATTTCCAGAATTTAACAAGAATTCTCCATTGCTCAAGAGGAACATTGGGTGGTCCATTCTTTATGTTTTAATCCTCAGTCATATTTTGCTTAAAATCTTTATTCTTTAATATGCATTTATAAGTTCTCCAACTTGAACCAATAGTCTCCAAAACCCATTTTTTAGCACGTTCATCAATGTCAAACTTTTGCTGCACAAAAAACACATGATAAGGAATACTTAACATAATTAGAAGAAAAATAATTTTATAAAACAAAAAGATATGACACCATACAATGACTATTTTTCACATGTCATCCCAATTTTCCTTTACTCCTTTCCAAGCTGTGTAAGTTAGGGAAGCCAAATATGCATTCCTAGCTAGTGTCCCCAAATAACTACTTAACTTTGCTCGAAAGCAACAAATTGATTGACGGAGAGCATTCAATCTAACTTGTAAACGATCTCCATAACTTAAACCGTTGGTTTTTAGGCATCTTATAGGATCCATTTTCTTCTTGCTATTAGAACCTACAATTTAGTAATATAAATTAAAAATATAAATTAATCAATTTATGAAATAAAATATTCTCAAAACAACAAGAAAACAACCTCAATTACATACCATTGTCATTTAACTTTGGTGACATAGGCATTTGATAAGGATTTGATGCATTTTCTTCTAGCTCACCAAACACATTTTCCATAGAACCATTTGGCCATGAGACATTGTACTTCTTGGATAATTGAGTAGAAAAAGATGATTAAGAAAGACTTAGACCTTCAGTTTTGAGATATCTTGTAGGATCATTTTCCTTTTGCTATTAAAACCTATAATAAATTAATGTAAATTAAAAATATAAGTTACTCAAGTTATAAAATAAAACATATTCAAAACAACAAGAAAACAATCTCAATTACATACCATTACCATTCAACTTAGGTGACATAGGCATTTGATAAGGATTTGATGTATTTTCTTCTAGCTCACCAAACACTTTTTCCATAGAACCATTTGGCCATGAGACATTGTATTTCTTAGATAGTTGAGGAGAAAAAGATGATTAAGAAAGACTTAAACCTTCAGTTTTGAGATATCTTGTAGGATCATTTTCCTTTTGCTATTAAAACCTATAATAAATTAATGTAAATTAAAAATATAAGTTACTCAATTTATAAAATAAAACATATTCAAAACAACAAGAAAACAATCTCAATTACATACCATTACCATTCAACTTAGGTGACATAGGCATTTGATAAGGATTTGATGTATTTTCTTCTAGCTCACCAAACACTTTTTCCATAGAACCATTTGGCCATGAGACATTGTATTTCTTAGATAGTTGAGGAGAAAAAGATGATTAAGAAAGACTTAGACCTTCAGTTTTGAGATATCTTGTAGGATCATTTTCCTTTTGTTATTAAAACCTATAATAAATTAATGTAAATTAAAAATATAAGTTACTCAATTTATAAAATAAAACATATTCAAAACAATAAGAAAACAATCTCAATTACATACCATTACCATTCAACTTAGGTGACATAGGCATTTGATAAGGATTTGATGTATTTTCTTCTAGCTTACCAAACACTTTTTCCATAGAACTATTTGACCATGAGACATTGTATTTCTTAGATAGTTGAGGAGAAAAAGATGATTAAGAAAGAGTTAGACCTTTAGTTTTAAGATATCTTGTAGGATCCTTTTTCCTTTTGATATTAGAACCTACAATAAAGTAATGTAAATTAAAAATATAAGTTACTCAATTTATGAAATAAAACATATTCAAAACAACAAGAAAACAACCTTAATTATATACTGACACGCTCGTCGCAAACGCACAAAAATAATTTCTAGATTTTCCCAAACTATTGGTATAGTATAAGGTGCAACCTAGGTCATCTCCCAAAGACCATTTCAGATTCTAAAGCAAATTAGGAAAATATTAGAACAAGGGGACTTTTGTAAAGATGTGATATTAAGTTCTAAATGCAAAATACAGAATGAAATTAATTTGACTTACCGATTATCAACTCAAGAAATTCAGAGGCTATTTTCTTAACTAATCATTGATCACTAAAATCATGCATTGTGTTTATCAACCCAGGATCATATGGAACCCCTAAAATGATCCTTGAATTCTCTACTGAGAAAACTCTCAGGGTTCAATTGATTATGATCAACAAGATTTAGTAACCACTTAATCTTTCATTAGATCTAAACCAATTTCATAATCAGAATTCAGTTGAAGTAAGTAATAAAATGAAAACCTTCAATTCAATTACATAATTTCTACTCTTCAAACTTTTGGAAAATGATTTACCAATCAAAAACCAATTAGAAATAAATTATGCAATAATCAAAGTACGTCAACCGAACAAACTTTGATTAAAAGAATAAAATTGAAGAATATAGTAAAGCAGAGTAGAAATCACTTAATAAGCATGTAAATAAAGATCAAGACCTCAAAGTTAAAATAAAAATAGCTTGAATCCTTGAATTGAAATTACAAACTTAGCCTCCCATGAAGGAGGCAAACTAACAACAAAGAGAGAAAGATGGAAAATGGTATTGGAGTTAATATCGAGGGTGGTCTGTTCTCCTCTTGTAAACCCTTCTATTTATAGAGGATTTTTGAGGCATCATCTTCATAAGGTCACCAACCATATTTTTAACTTTTCCATCCTTTTATTACTTTCACATGGCTTTGTTGAAAATGCAAAATACTTTTGACTTTTTGTGACCAATCAGCACAACAATTTTGACGTTAATTGCAGTGCAATTTCGGATATTCATGTGTCCGAGTTAGAGCTTTAGATCTGAACAAAAGTTGTATCCCTGGATCTTAGCTTTCCAACGGATCTGATTTCATCTCAATATGACTTCTGTATCTCAAGATATGCTCATATCTTTGCACACTGTTCAGGTTCAACGACAGCAACACTATCTCATCTTTTGAGATAATTTCAAAGTCCTATATATCCCATTTAGAATCTGATCTTGATTTGTAAGTACGGAAACTTCTTTAAGCTTTCATTCAAGATAGATTTCATGATTTTTGGATGTCTAACACTCCTATTATGCTCAAAATACTACAATAGTGTCATTTTAATCGGGTAAGCAAAGAAATTCAATTAAACTTCATATGAACCCAAACTCATAAGATATGACAAAGACTACTTAATTGAACATATAAGATGTCTTAATGAGCTAAAAGTGAGAGATAATTATTTATGAAATTTATGCTTATCAAATTCCCCCACACTTATCTTTTGCACGTCTCGGGCAAACTTAAGTTAAAGATTGGTGACTCAATTTTTTTATTTTTTTATTTTTTATTTTTGTTTTGTTGTTTTCTTTGTTTTTTTTTTTGTTTTTTTTTATGAAAGAACAGCAAAGCTTTGAGTTGATTTCTAAGAATTCACAAAAATTCATGAAGCATTCTATCATCACATTTTTGAAATTACATAGAAAGGCAACTTTAATTTGTAAAACATAGATTGAGAAAGATAAAACCTCACATGATATACTCTGAATCTCTCAAGTGTTTGATTTGGTAAGTGTTTCTCTCAAATTCAATCCATAAAAGATGAACTATCATAGGCTTGCATATCTTCTACTTCTCTACTACTATGTACACATGCAATGCACAAATCAAGAGGTCTTTATTTTGGTTATAATGGGATTAGAAAGATGAAATGATATATTGAAGAGATACAATGTTAGACCAAGGAAAATGGTGAGGATTGAGAACTGAATCCAAGTGTAAGTGTGAGAAACAGATATCACTTTTTTTTTTCAATGTAATAGTTTTTTTTTTATTGCTTCAGTTTTTTTTTTCTTCATTTTTTTTTTCAACCATGATATTGATGAACACAACAATAATCTCCCCCACACTTATTGAAACACTTATGGTATGATAAATCCAATGTTCCTTACCTTCGATGGTCAGACAAGAAAGAATCAATGCAAGTTCTGAAGTAACATATTCCATGGATGGAAATCACACAAGAAAGAAAGTAATTAATAAGGCTCAAAATCTCACAGGTAATATATTTATCAAATCTAATCTATCCAGTTCAAATATGTGTTGCCAAACTAATTAATCTCGAAATGTAAATCATTTTGCTTCAATTATTTTATGAAATCTAAAGAACAACATACTTCCACATTCAAATTTTTTTATTTTTATTTTTTTTAAATCATAAGATGCGTATCAAGAGTCAAGTGTAACTCCTTACTCAGCTATCTTACTCAAAGCAAGTTTATGATTCTAACCTAAATTTTTTTATTTTTATTTTTTGGTTTTTTTTAAATTTTTTTTTTATATATATCGGACCATCCTCCCCCCAACCTATCCAAGACATTGTCCCCAATGCCTTAGATGGAATTTCATATAACAGGAAAAGAAATGTGAGAAAACCACCAAAGTAAGGAAAAGTTATAACCGAAGAGTGGTATCTGGTTCTCTTTTGTCTCTGCCATCCTGATTTGGTTGGTTCACCAGCTGCATTTCTTGACTGAGCTCAGATGTAGGATTTTGCAAATTCTCAAGTAGCTGTTCAACAGTTGGAGCAGATACTATGATGTTGCACATAGATTGTGGCATGAACTCCTGCTCTACTGCATGATCTAAAAAGGATAACAAACCATTATAAAAGCCATTAATATTCAATAAGCCCAAAGGTTTTTTATGAAAATTCCGATAGGCCCAAAATATGATGGTAAAAATTTCTTCCATTGTTCCAAGACCACTAGGTAATGCAATAAATGCATTAGAATTAATCAACATGTGTCTCATACGGTCATGCATGGTTGCAACCTTCAATTCAGTACCCAGGGTGAAGTAGGAGGTGTTCTTATTTTTTAAGACAACACCTAAGACGTTACATCCCCTTGTGAGTGCAGATCCTGCAATACATCTTTTTAAACCCTGAATCCCTCCCCCATAAACAAGATTGATTTTTCTTGCAGCTAATGTCTTACCAAGGGTATAAGCTGCATGTTGAAATTCTCCATCCTTTCCTTAGACCCACCAAAAACACAGATAGTATTGATCCTATCCATAAACGGTGTTTGTCTCTTTTGGAAAAAAATATGTCATAGAGGTTGATAATTTATAAGGACTCAATATCAGACAAGGAGATCGCTTGAATAGTGTGGGATCAGGATTTGGTAGCAAAAGTTTGAATTTTTGTTCAAGGAAAAGGTGAATGTTAGAAGGGAAAGACATTAAGCAGGGGCGAAAATTTCAAAAAATGGTGGCCCAATAAATTGAAAAGACAATGTAAATGACAAACATATACGTATGAGAATGAACAGTAGTTGTGATTGTGACTCACATCTTCCTCTGGTTTTACGTCCAGTAACGGCTGAAACACCTTCTAAGAGTCGAGGATGTGCTTCCCATTCAGTTTTCTTGTAAACTGACAACATGGTCTTTTAAAGTCAGATTCCCAAGACTATAACGTGCTTTTTCCTTACTTTAGGAGCTTCAAACAAATCAAGAAGGACTCCTTGAACATGCCCACTAGGATGCGTCTCAAGAGTCTGAATGATATCATCCAATGACTCCTTACTCAGTCCATCCTTTATGAATTGAATTTTGTCCTCTCGATTTCTTGAAACCATTCCAGGGTTCTTGCATCTTGTGTTACAAGTCCATCTTGCACACTTGTAGCAAACTCTAATTCTTTTTGCCCTTCTCTTCTTTGCATAGGAACTTCTTCCCATACCTGGCATGTTTTTAACAAATGATTCTTGAAATTCACCTGCTAAACGTACCTTAGCTTCAATGATCCAACGGACATCTTCTGGAAGGCCTAAGAGTGTTAATGCTCTCAACCGTTCAAGTCTGCAATTGTAAATGTCTTTAAGAAAATTTCTGGGGAGAGTAAGGAACAAAATTTTGATCTTGGTGAGAGCTTTCTCCATTTTTTTTTCTTAAAACACTCAAGTTATTATTCCTACAAGCTTAATGTAGTGTAATAGTTGGGATGATTTAAGAGGTGAAAAGAGGGAGTTGAGAGATTAGTTGAAACTTGTAAGCGAGGAATGTGAGAGAGGAAGAAAGAGAAAGAGAAAGAGAGAGAGAGAGAGAGTGAAAATCCTAACCCTAGATCCTTCCCCCATATTTTATATTATACTTGTTCTAATTATCAGAAACTTTAGAAAGGCAATGACTTTCATCACTAATAATTATGGAACAAGTAAAATAAAAGACATGAGAAAGGAAAACTTCTCTTGAATTTATTGCAAGTATGTGGCATTGTGCAAAAGCACTTCTTCTACCGTGTGCTCTTGAAAATCTTTGAAAAATGGTTTAAGACGATGTCCATTCACCATGAAGGTTTTTGCAGTTACCTCATTTTTTATTTCCATTGCACCATAAGGAAAAACATTAGTAACTACAAATGGTCCTAACCATCTAGAGCGTAACTTACCAAGCATAAGCTTTAGCCGAGAATTGTAAGGGAGAACTTTTTGTCCAACAGAAAACTCCTTTCTTGCCAACTTTTTGTCATGAAAAGCTTTGACCTTTTCTTTGTAAATTTTGGAGTTTTTGTATGCTTCTAATCGAATTTCTTCAAGTTCCTGCAATTGAAGCTTCCTACGGATTCCTGCTTGGTCCAGATCCATGTTATATTTCTTTACTGCCCAAAATGCTCTATGCTCTAATTCAACTGGAAGATGACATGTGTAAACACCCATTTATGTCCGAGGCCCCCAACCGTTAAATAAATTAAGAAACCCGTATAAATTAAATAATAAATGAATAAATAGACAACAAGAAATGCAGAAAATAGAAAAGCAGATAAATAGAAAACAGAGCAAACAAAAATTACAAAGGTGAAAGCAAAATAAAAATAAAAATCTCAAAATTAAAAAAGGAATTACACAAAACAAAAGTAAACAAATTAAATAAATAAATATACATGATAAATCTAAAAAAAAAATTTGAAAAAAACAAAACAAAAATAATAGTAATAAAACAACAATAAAATAAAAATTCTGAAAAAATAAATAAATCAATAATAAACAAAAAAAACAGAAAATTAAAAGAATAAAACATAAACAGAAAATAAAAAGATTAATAAAAATTCTAAAACCTGGAAAATTAATAAATTTCTTAAAATCTGAAAAAAAGCAGATTTGGAAAAATCAAAAGTAAAACAAATCAGGATTTAAAATTAAAATAAATGAAGTTCTAAAAACTGAAAAGCAAATATATATCATATAAAAAAAAAACCTTTTTACAAAAAAAGGACAAAATTATAAAAAGGGGTTTTTGGGGTTCGAAAAAAAAATGGGGGAAAGCGAAGAAAACTGTGATAGGCAAAGAGAGAGAATCGGTGCGGATTTTTCATTGGGATTGAGAGGAATTGGAAATCGAAGTTCTCTCTCAGAGGATTATCGCCGGGAAGGAGAAGCTCTCTGGTTCACTCAAGACTGCGGGTATTTTGTCCAAAGGAGGAAGATATTGAGCATTTCAAGAACTCTCGAAGCATATTCGATCAAGACACCACGAGTTAACTGATTCGAACTTAAAACGTCGGCGTTCTTCATCTGATCCAATACAGGTTAGTTATGTTCTTACACAAATGTTCCTAAATCAGAATCATACACTGAACAATATAATTCAAGTCGGGAGTTGCAACATTATACGTTCCGTGGGAGATCAAGAACCCTTTGAAAATTTGATAGATAATGTAAAGTGAATATTGCATGTAATCGGGATATTTAGATTGAAGTTATGCTCAAGATTAACGGATTTAGGTGTATAAATGCCTGATGTAAATCCAAGAAGAGCTTGGTTTTTTGATCAAGATGAATCTTAGAACACTGGTCATAGTGTAGACCCACCCCCGTATTGAAGAAAGGGAGATTATAGGCTTATGTTGTAAACCAAGATTTGCCTTTTCTGCCACACTCCTTTGCAAAGAACAAACTAGTAAAACCAAAAGCCCAGCTTCGTCAAATCCAACACCCTTATGAAACACGGGGAGGGAGCAGAGGAAAGTGCTCTGTATCTCACCCCGGAAATTGATGAACAAACATTCGGATGTATAAGCAAGTCCCTGGACCTTGCAGAGTACATGAATCCAATGGACCATCAAGGTAAGCTAAACCTAAGCCTCATGACGACCATTCGGTGACCCGACTCTCACCGGGTCTTTCGCTCCTTCACTTCATGTGCCTCGGAGTCATGCATAAAGTGCGACTCACTCGTACTAAGAGGCAAGGATTAATGGCAACGTTGGAAGGTAAGAGTCGAAAGCTCGAAGGAGTCTGGATGTACAATGTCTCCCTCAACTATACAAGGCTATAATCCTTGAGAACTCTAGGCGCTTGTTAGGGGATCCACTGTATGCTTCCCACTACCCCAAGGTCATGAGCGACCTGATCCATTCTTTACTAACCTAAACAGTTAATATATAAGAGCCAACTTCGGGTGGATGGCCACAACCATACCCTACCACAAAGAAGAATAGACAAGAGTCAATAAGCTCTGGTATCATCTCATTTCGACCTTGCTTTCCCCTGTTAAATACTGAAAAATGCCAAGTAACGTCCCTAATTATGTTAACGAGAACCAGGAAATTTGCATGTGATGCTGTTGGGGAACCTCGGAAGCTTGGGCCTCTTTTCTAGGCATTTAAAATTTAGTCATAAACGCATGTTTAGCATCCCTGAACGAAGAATCAACTTCTTTGAGTTGTCAAAGTTTTATGGAGGAAGTAGGTCAAAAACCCGTCTAACTCTAATCATGCACCTATATTCAAGGACGGACATATGCAAGCTTGGAGGCACTTGCTAAAAGAGTCTTAGCACCAGAAGCCATAAGAACACATGGGTTTGGTAGGAGGAGATAGGCTCTGGGGAGTTATGCGAGGGTAACTTACACCACTCCAATGAATTAGATAGGTTAGGGTCCCCCCGATTTTCGTGAACTCATGACAACCCTGCATGCACGAGTTGGGTGCAGATGACATTCAATAGATAACGAGGGCAGTGGGGTAGATTGAAAGGGATTAGGCCAACGAGCACATCCTTGCACATTCTATCACACCTAAGTGAGTTCAGATTTGGGGCTCACCAGCCCTCATGTATACGACCCTTGGCCTGTACCTCACTAACTCATGTGGCCTGCATATGGGTCAAGATTAATCAGCGCCTTGTGCTTAAAATCCTAGAGTATTTGTGCCACCGACCTCTGATTTTCCCAAGAAAATTATTCAAAGATACAGGACCCAAGTGGATAGGAGTAATGCAGTCGCTCAAGGGTTGAATTCACCCTAGTAATCTCGTCTGCAGATCCAACTCCAAACCAGAAGTGGAGATGCATGGCTAAGAAGATATTCCCATGCAAGAAGAAATAAGGTTAAAGTGGCATGGGACCCACCGGCCAACGCCATTTAATGCAAATGCCATCAACAACCTTAGGCCTAAAGGATGAATAGCTAGGAAAAAGGTTATAAAGAAGCGCTGGCCCTGTGGTGAATTTGCATGTGTTGCAAATTCAAGGACATGTTTTCGAGTGCCTCATTCAACACTTACCCAGCCTCTTTTTCCATTAAAAGCCCCATCTATTTGATTACCCATTCACCTCCTTTGACATTCCTATAATGCCAACTCTGTCCCCGTCTGCAAAATTACTAAAATGTCTCAAACCATTCAATAATGCCTAACAGGCCCTATGGCCAACAATTACCATTTTACCCAATAAAAATAATTAAATTCCAGAAAATCAATAAAAATATAAAAATTCCAGAAAATCAATAAAAATATAAAAATTCCAGAAAATCAATAAAAAATAATTAAATTCCAGAAAATCAATAAAAATAATTAAATTCCAGAAAATCAATAAAAATAATTAAATTCCAGAAAATCAATAAAAAATAATAAATTCCAGAAAATCAATAAAAAATATAAAATTCCCAGAAAATCAATAAAAAATAATAAAATTTCAAAAAATCAATAAAAAATAATAAAATTCCAGTAAATCAATAAAAAATATAAAAATTCCAGAAAATAAATAAAAAAATATTAAATTCCAGAAAATCAATAAAAATATAAAAATTCCAGAAAATCAATAAAAAATATAAAAATTCCAGAAAATTTTAAAAAAAAATTTAAAATTTCCAGAAATTAATAAAAATTCCAGAAATTAAGAAAATTAATAAAAAATTCTAGAAATAAAAAATTCTAAAATTCCTAAATAATTCATAAAAATTCTTTAATTCCTAAATAAATTCAAGATTATCAAGTATTCTCATAAAATTCCTTAATTGATAAATTCCCTCTTAACTTTCAAATAATTATTTGTGTCTTGTCTTTTTCATTCATCGTTATTCAAAAATAAAAATCTTGTTTTACGATTCTTAATCTCACGCAACGAGCTCTAAGCACGAACTGGTAGCTTTTTCTGCTGTTCATTGTTTAGAGATTCGTATGGGTCCAAGTGCAGCCGTAGTTGTCTTGGGCCCTGTGCATATGTGGATGAGGATCGCCCTCCTAAAAATAGTTTTCAAAAATAGTCAAGCTATTTTTACTTTCCAAAAATGACTCAAGGTCAAGCCTTCGAGCACATTTCAAACACTCTTTGAAACACTTTCGAAAGTCAAGCTTTCAAAACATAACTGAACTACGTAAGCCTTGAGTTTCCCATTGCAGGGAATACGTAGGAGCAAGATCAAGTCCTCAGCTAACCTCCATCAAGTATTTATTTTCACTCTAATAAAAGGGATCAAACTATTTTCAAATAATCACACACTCAATTTAAAGTCTGTTCTTCGAACAAAGTAGTGGGGTGCCTAACACCTTCCCCACTCGTAACCGACTCTCGAACCTAAATCTCATCTAGGGTTTTTCCAAATCTTTTTCCCTTAAATAAAAATTTGGTGGCGACTCCACATCATCATCAAAATCAACTTTTCAAAAATTTTAGCGAGTCCGTCGTCTTGTCGGAATTACGGTTGCGACAGATGGCGACTCCACTGGGGACATTAGAGAGTCAAGCCTGTTTAATTGAGTGTGTATTATATTTGATCCCTTCTTTGTTTATTTGCACAATCCATTTATCTGTTTATCTGTTTGTTTATTCTTTGTACAAACCTTAGGATAGACGAACATTAAATTACTATATATATATATATATATATATATATATATATATATATATATATATCCGTACAATTTCCCCAATTAGGGTATCCCAATTACTTGTGTGCCCTCATACATTACATATGCATTTATCATGAGTAGGGCCCTATACCCGGGTCTGAGTGCAACCTAGGAATAGAGGGATCTAGTGGTGTCACTTTGGGGCTTACGTCCTGTTTGACTATCACGAAAATCCCGGCTAGAGTGCGTCCTATTTGTAATGCCCCACAACTGGTAGCTTTTTGCTTTGTTGTAGCAAGCATTGCTGTTGAACTTGGCTCTAGTGACCTCTACACCCCAGGATTACAGACCACCTTTGAGAGGTTCATATAAAAGGTCATAGATCCCTAGGACAGGTAACCCGCATGAGAAGCAAAGAGGGCACACACATCCTTCTCAAGATACAAGGGATTTGAAGGCTGCAATTGGGGAGATACAAAAATCAAATCAAGATAAACATCAAGAAAACTAAAATAGAAGGAGAAAATTCCTAGGAAAAATTAGAAAAAAATATTTTCAAACTATTGAAAAGACTCCAAAGAAAACTTAAAAAGGATGTTTTATAAATAGGAAATTAGAAAAATAATCTTTTGAAAATACTGAAAAAATAAAAAGATTCAATATATAAAAAGATGAAATATTGAAAACCTAAAGAACGCTTTCTAGAAAAATTCTAGCAAAACTGAAAAAAAAAATTTCTAAACAGAACTAAAAGTTTTTCTAGCAAAATAAAAAATACCAAAACTCCTATAAACAAATTTGTCACAATCAAGAATGAATAAATAAAGAAACTCTAATCTATTTTCAAAATAGTCCAATTTCAAAAAATTCCAAGATCTATTTGTGCATAACATTCATTCATCCATTCATGCATAAATCTATCGTTCAAAAAAGATTTCAAGAAAAATCATTCCATTTTTTTCATCCACATTTTCATTACATTAACATATTTATCATTCATAATTTCTGCATTCAAATTATTTCTCAAAAATCAATTTTTTAACTTCACCAGAAAATTGGAGAAACACAGCTTCCTCGACATCCTTATAGAACTCGAGCACAATCAAGAATCATGGATGAGTTGGAGAGACAAAATGAGGAGCTAAGGAATGAGGTCAAATCACTGAAAGAGCAGATGGCCAAGCTAATAGAGACCATCCAATTGTCAAAACAAAAGGAGGCGACGGAATCCTTGCCAAAAGAACCAACTGACCTATCATATCCTCCTGGGTTCACTCCACCATCAACTATGCCTCCGCTAACTGACGGAGTTCATTACGGGTATCCTCAAATGGCACAGTATGGTCCAGCTGGCTTTCAACCACCACCATATACACCATACACACCTTACTTACCATATCCTTACATCGCAGCTACATACCTAACACCATACCCTCATGCTTACAGTTACCCGACACAGGTCCGACCACCAACACCATATACGACCCAAACACAAACCATGAGCCAGAATCCTAATCAAAGCCAGAAAAAGGAGAAGAAACCCGTCCAATTCGATCCTATCCCAACCTCCTACACTGAGCTCCTACCTCGGCTGATCCAAAACTCGTTGGTTGCGCCTTATCCTTTGAAACCTCAAGAGCCACCATATCCTAAATGGTACGATGCTAACGCCAGATGCGATTACCATGCAGGATTTATTGGTCATTCTACTGAGGATTGCCTAGCGTTGAAGCGAAAGGTACAAAGCCTGATTGATGCAAAATGGCTGGATTTTGGGAGGCTTGCTCCTAATACAGAAAACAATCCGTTGCCAAATCACGAGAGCCCGTCAACCAGCTGAAAGAAACGGGAGCAGCACGACAGGGCGCCTTGTACAAATTGAGGATATTCATCCAGAAATTGTCGTACTTTTCAAAGTTAATCTTTTGTAAATAAACAGCAATGAATAAATACAAAATTACATTTTTCATATCACTTGAGCACGTGCTTTACATTTTAGCTTTACTTCTAAAATTTTACCATTTTTTTTATCTCTTCAACCCACTTCTTATTCCTATACCCAAACAATAAAATACCAATTGGTGAGGATGCAAGTGCTGTAATAAATAATCTTGAACGTCTAATTAATCAAGCTTAAAAGAGAAAAAGCCCAATAAGGAAGTAGAATAAACAACAAGGGATTCTAGATCACCATTCAAGGTATATTGTCAAACAAAAATATCCCGCTGGAACCAAGTTTAAATCCAGGAAAAATTAGGGATGGAAGAAAAGATCCGCTGAATTGGAAGCCTTAAATGATCCCGGCAAGATCAATATTCAACTACACAAAATTCAAGGAAAAGGAGAAGACCCGCTGGATTAAAGTAAAAAATAATCCAGGAAAAATCAAGGTCAAAACATAAAATTCAAGAAGAAGAGAAGCCCGGTGGATTAAAAGCCAAAAATAATCCAGGCAAAAGTAGGGTTAAAGTTCAAAATAATGAATCGACAAAGTCATGATCAGAAAAGGTCTTGCCGGTTTTCAACAACAATTCAGGAAAAAAATCAGGATCATATAAGAGCCCGCTAGGTCGACAATCTTCAAAAGAGACCTAGGCAAAAGTTAGGGCACGATCAAACAAAAGCCCGCTAACCGCTAGGTAGAAAACCCGTAAGGGCGACCTAGGCAAAAGCTAGGGCGCAATCAAGCAAAAGGCCCACTAGGTCGAAAACTCGTAAGGGCGACCTAGGCAAAAGTTAGGGCACAACCAAGCAAAAGGCCCGCTAGGTCGAAAACCCGTAAGGGCGGCCTAGGCAAAAGTTAGGGCGCAATCAAGCAGAAGGCTCGCTGGGTCGAAAATCTTCAAAAGAAACCTAGGCAAAAGTTAATGCATAATCAAACAAAAGCCCGCTAGGTCGAAAACTCGTAAGGGCGACCTAGGCAAAAGTTAGGGCGAAACGAAAGACCTGCTGGGTTGAAAACTCAAAAGAACAACCCAGGCAAAAATTAAGGTCAATCCAGGAATCCCAAGACAACATGACGTTTCTGCACCTCATATGTTCCTAAAACTAAGTACACTACCTTAAAACATACAGCCTCAAAATTCTCTTTTCTTTTCTATTGACCATCCAAAATCACTTTGCACACCTCAAAATGCACGTGCCACAAGGAAAAGAAAAATGTAAAAAGAATAAAAAAGGGATTAATTTTGAAAAGTCATGATAAGTCGGACGAATCCTTGACCACCGCGGCACGACATGACTGTTTCCCAAAGATTCGTCTTCCTACCAGCCATGATGCCACCAAAGAAGGAGTGTGCCTTATTCAATACTACTGACCATTGTGGGATCTCAAAGATCCTGACAAAAGCAAATTTACAGAATTGACCAAGAAAACTCCGAAATCGAGTCAATCCAACTCGTTCTGATTCTTGATTCTTTTCACACCCACTATGGAGTTGTCGAGGAAGGATGTGTCATAAAAATCAAAAAATCAAGAGAAACAAAAATTTTACACCATTTTGTGATTTGCATTCAATAGCATCTGTTTCATCAAATAAGGATTTCAAGCATCAAAATAAAAATCCTGCATCATTTTACATATTTCAAGCATCAAAATAAGAACCCCACATCATTATTGCATTCTCGTCATTTACTCAAACAGCACAAAAGCATCCTTATTCAAGCAATGCATAGCCCATTTTTCAAAACTAAATTTTCCAAATCAATCATAATTTAAAACCAAATCAAGTTCAAACTGGGGCAAATGCTTGCCCGCACAAAAATACAGTTTGAGATTATGGATCAAGTCCAAACTAGGGCAAACGCCTGCCTACAAAAATTTTAATTTGAGGCCATCCTCAAATTCTGAACCAAGAACAAGATTGGGGCAAACACTTGCCTAGAAAATTCAAGTTGAGGCTATCCTCAATTCCTCAACGTCAGAAAATCAAACTGGGGCAAATACTTGCCCACACAATTCAATTTGAGGGCATCCTCAAACTCTAGGTCAAGCCCAAACTAGGGCAAATGCTTGCCCACACAATTCAATTTGAGGTCACCCTCAAACACAATTTAAGGTCATGGAACAAACTAGGGCGAACATGCGCCCAGAAAATTCAAGTTGAGGCAATCCTCAATTCCAAAATTCCAAATTCAAGATAAGGCGAACATGCGCCCAAAAAATTCAATTTGAGGCCATCCTCGGATTCTAAAACAAGTTCAAACTGGGGCAAATGCTTGCCCACACGAATTCAATTGGGGGTTATCCTCAAATTCTAAGTCAAGCTCACACTGGGGAAAACGCTTGCCCACAAAAGATTTAATTTGAGGTTACCCTCAAATACAATTTAAGATCATGGAACAAACTAGGGCGAACATGCGCCCAGAAAACTCAGGTTGAGGCAATCCTCAATTCCAAATTCAAGATAAGGCAAACAGGTGCCCAAGGAAACTCAGGTTGAGGCAATCCTCAATTCTAGAATTCCAAAACGTTGGGCAGACGCTTGCTCAAAATCCCCTCAAGTTAAGGCATTCCTCGACTACCAAAGACCTTCCAAACTAGGGCAAAACGTTGGCCCAAAATTCTTTCAAAGCAAGACATCTCTCAGTTATCAAGAAATTTCCAAACCGGGGCAAAATGGTTGCCCAAGCCACCTCAAAAATAATCATCAAGTGCCAAAAAACCTTCAAGCGCAAGGTAGAATGCATCATTCATTCGTGGCCTATGTTATCAGGCCATTGCATCCATACATTCCTGCTCACTGGCCTATGTTGTCAGGCCATAGCATTACATCTTTGCATTCTTGCTCACTGGCCTATGTTGTCAGGCCATATCATTGCATCTTTACATTCTTGCTCACTGGCCTATGTTGTCAGGCCATAGCATTACATCGTTGTCAGGCCATAGCATTACATCTTTGCATTTTTGCTCACTGGCCTATATTGTCAGGCCAAAGCAGTGCATCCTTCATTTTTGCTCACTGGCCTATATTGTCAGGCTAAAGCATTGCATCCTTGCATTTCTGCTCACTGGCCTATGTTGTCAGGCTAAAGCATCACATCCTTCGTTTACTGCTTTCAGGCCTATGTTGTCAGGCCGCCATGTAGTTTAGATTTACTGCTTTCAGGCCTATATTGTCAGGCCACCCTGTAGTTTAGATTTACTGCTTTCAGGCCTATGTTGTCAAGCCACCCTGTAGTTTAGATTTACTACTTTCAGGCCTATGTTGTCAGGCCACCCTCTAGCTTAGATTTACTGCTTTCAGGCCTATGTTGTCAGGCCACCCTGTAGTTTAGATTTACTGCTTTCAGGCCTATGTTGTCAGGCCACCCTGTAGTTTAGATTTACTGCTTTCAGGCCTATGTTGTCAGGCCGCCATGTAGTTAGATTTACTGCTTTCAGGCTTATGTTGTCAGGCCGCCATATAGTTTAGATTTATTGCTTTCAGGCCTATGTTATCAGGCCGCCATGTAGCTAGATTTACTGCTTTCAGGCCTATGTTGTCAGGCCGCCATGTAGTTTAGATTTATTGCTTTCAGGCCTATGTTGTCAGGCCGCCATGTAGTTTAGATTCTATGCGCTGAGCCTATGTTGTCGTGCCACCCCGTAGTTTAGATTTACTAACTTTCGGCCTATGTTGTCGGGCCACCCTGTAGTTTAGATTTATCGCCGGGCCTATGTTGTCGGGCGGCGTAGCTTAGATTTACGTTTCGAGCCTACGTTGTCGTGCCACCCAGAGCTTTAGATTTACTACTTTCGCCTATGTTGTCGGCCGCTGTAGCTTAGATTTACTTGCTTTCGGGCCTATGTTGTCGGTTGTTGTAGTTTAGATTTACTGCTTTCGGGCCTATGTTGTCGAGCCACCAGAGGCTTAGATTTACTACTTTCGGGCCTATGTTGTCGGGCCACCTCGTAGTTTAGATTCTTGCTTTTAGGCCTATGTTGTCGGGCCGTAGTTTAGATTTACCGCTTTCGGGCCTATGTTGTCGTGCCACCCTATCTTAGATTTACCGCTTTGCCTATGTTGTCGAGCCACCTGTAGTTTAGATTTACCGCTTTCAGGCTGTGTTGTCAGGCCACCTTTTAGTTTAATGCTTTCAGGCCTATGTTGTCAGGCCACCATCTAGTTCAGATTTAATGCTTTCAGGCCTATGTTGTCAGGCCACCTTCTAGTTTAGATTTACTGTTTTTAGGCCTATGTTGTCAGGCCGTCATCAACTTTTTTTTTTTTTTTTTTTTTTTTTTTGCGTCATGCCCTATGTTGTCAGGCCTCATCAAACTTTATTTTTCCCGGAAACAGCGGGACCTCATTTGCATTCTCCTGTCAACAACAGGACTTCAAGCACGTTTATTTTTTCTGTCCCACCTCCAGCGAGGTTTGCATTTATCCTGCAACAAATGAGGGATTTCATTTGCATCTTCCCGGCAACAGCGGGACCTCATTTGCATTCTCCTGTCAACAACAGGACTTCAAACATGTTTAATTTCCGTTCACCTGTCAAGCAGGTTTGCATTCATCCTGGCAACAGCAGGATTTCATTTGCATTTTTCCGTCAACAACGGGGTTCCCATCAGGTTTAAACTTCTGCATTATGGCCTATGTTGTCAGGCCACCATCAAGTTTAAATTTCTGCATCACGGCCTATAGTGTCAGGCCACCATCAAGTTTCCCTTTCTGCACATTCAAGTTTTCTTTTCTGCACTCCGGCCTATAGTGTCAGGCCACCTTGTACATACCTTACTTTTTAGTTCTTGCACGCTTCCCTGCCTCAAACAGGGCCTTTCCACTCCACTGAGCTTGTCTTAACAGGCCATTCTCTTCTACTTTGCCCATTTTAACAGGCTATTTTCATTTCATTTCGCTTGTCCTAACAAGCAATCCCATTGCATTCCACGCATGTCCTAACAAGCCTTCATTCATTTTAGCTTACTTAGGTTATGCCATCTAGCTTTGTATATTTATACCCTATCGGCACACGAAGCCGGTGAAGTCATTCAACCACCGCTCCTCCGGCATCCGGGGGGTCCACTTTCAACTCAAGGCTTCTAGTGCTTCTCAGAATTTTTCGAAAAGCCCACCTCGGACATAATGTGTTCACGTCTTTACTCATTTCCTACCACGATAATTCAGAGAATCATTTCTCACATTATCTGGTAGGAAAATGAGTAAAGAGGGGCAAACTGTAAACACCCATTTATGTCTGAGGCCCCCAACCGTTAAATAAATTAAGAAACCCGTATAAATTAAATAATAAATGAATAAACAGACAACAAGAAATGCAGAAAATAGAAAAGCAGATAAATAGAAAACAGAGCAAACAAAAATTACAAAGGTGAAAGCAAAATAAAAATAAAAATCTCAAAATTAAAAAAGGAATTACACAAAACAAAAGTAAACAAATTAAATAAATAAATATACATGATAAATCTGAAAAAAAATAAATTTGAAAAAAACAAAACAAAAATAATAGTAATAAAACAACAATAAAAAACAAAATTCTGAAAAAATAAATAAATCAATAATAAACAAAAAAAAACAGAAAATTAAAAGAATAATACATAAACAGAAAATAAAAAGATTAATAAAAATTCTAAAACCTGGAAAATTAATAAATTTCTTAAAATCTGAAAAAAAAGCAGATTTAGAAAAATCAAAAGTAAAACAAATCAGGATTTAAAATTAAAATAAATGAAGTTCTAAAAACTGAAAAGCAAATATATATCATATAAAAAAAACCTTTACAAAAAAGGACAAAATTATAAAAAGGGGTTTTTGGGGTTCGAAAAAAAAAAAGGGGGGGAAAGCGAAGAAAATTGTGATAGGCAAAGAGAGAGAATCGGTGCGGATTTTTCATTGGGATTGAGAGGAATTGGAAATCGAAGTTCTCTCTGAGAGGATTATCTCCGGGAAGGAGAAGCTCTCTGGTTCACTCAAGACTGCGGGTATTTTGTCCAAAGGAGGAAGATATTGAGCATTTCAAGAACTCGATAGCATATTCCGATCAAGACACCACGGTTAGCACCGGCAGTTCGAACTTAAAACGTCGGCGTTCTTCATCTGATCCAATACAGGTTAGTTATGTTCTTACACAAATGTTCCTAAATCAGAATCATACACTGAACAATATAATTCAAGTCGGAAGTTGCAACATTATACGTTCCGTGGGAGATCAAGAACCCTTTGAAAATTTGATAGATAATGTAAAGTGAATATTGCATGTAATCGGGATATTTAGATTGAAGTTATGCTCAAGATTAACGGATTTAGGTGTATAAATGCCTGATGTAAATCCAAGAAGAGCTTGGTTTTTTGATTGAAGATGAATCTTAGAACACTGGTCATAGTGTAGACCCACCCCCTGTATTGGAAGAAAGGGAGATTATAGGCGATGTTGTAAACCAAGATTTGCCTTTGCTGCCACACTCCTTTGCAAAGAACAAACTAGTAAAACCAAAAGCCCAGCTTCGTCAAATCCAACACCCTTATGAAACACGGGGAGGGAGCAGAGGAAAGTGCTCTGTATCTCACCCCGGAAATTGATGAACAAACATTCGGATGTATAAGCAAGTCCCTGGACCTTGCAGAGTACATGAATCCAATGGACCATCAAGGTAAGCTAAACCTAAGCCTTATGACGACCATTCGGTGACCCAACTCTCACCGGGTCTTTCGCTCCTTCACTTCATGTGCCTCGGAGTCATGCATAAAGTGCGACTCACTCGTACTAAGAGGCAAGGATTAATGGCAACGTTGGAAGGTAAGAGTCGAAAGCTCGAAGGAGTCTGGATGTACAATGTCTCCCTCAACTATACAAGGCTATAATCCTTGAGAACTCTAGGCGCTTGTTAGGGGATCCACTGTATGCTTCCCACTACCCCAAGGTCATGAGCGACCTGATCCATTCTTTACTAACCTAAACAGTTAATATATAAGAGCCAACTTCGGGTGGATGGCCACAACCATACCCTACCACAAAGAAGAATAGACAAGAGTCAATAAGCTCTGGTATCATCTCATTTCGACCTTGCTTTCCCCTGTTAAATACTGAAAAATGCCAAGTAACGTCCCTAATTATGTTAACGAGAACCAGGAAATTTGCATGTGATGCTGTTGGGGAACCTCGGAAGCTTGGGCCTCTTTTCTAGGCATTTAAAATTTAGTCATAAACGCATGTTTAGCATCCCTGAACGAAGAATCAACTTCTTTGAGTTGTCAAAGTTTTATGGAGGAAGTAGGTCAAAAACCCGTCTAACTCTAATCATGCACCTATATTCAAGGACGGACATATGCAAGCTTGGAGGCACTTGCTAAAAGAGTCTTAACACCGAAGTAAGAACACATGGGTTTGGTAGGAGGAGATAGGCTCGGGAGTTATGCGAGGGTAACTTACACCACTCCAATGAATTAGATAGGTTAGGGTCCCCCGATTTTCGTGAACTCATGACAACCCGCATGCACGAGTTGGGTGCGAGATGACATTCAATAGATAACGAGGCGTGGGGTAGATTGAAAGGGATTGGCCAACGAGCACATCCTTGCACATTCTATCACACCTAAGTGAGTTCGATTCTGGGGCTCACCAGACCCTCAATGTATATCGACCCTTGGCTCAACCTCACTAACTCATGGTGCATTATGGGTCAAGATTAATCAGCGCCTTGTGCTTAAAATCCTAGAGTATTTGTGCCACCGACCTCTGATTTTCCCAAGAAAATTATTCAAAGATACAGGACCCAAGTGGATAGGAGTAATGCAGTCGCTCAAGGGTTGAATTCACCCTAGTAATCTCGTCTGCAGATCCAACTCCAAACCAGAAGTGGAGATGCATGGCTAAGAAGATATTCCCATGCAAGAAGAAATAAGGTTAAAGTGGCATGGGACCCACCGGCCAACGCCATTTAATGCAAATGCCATCAACAACCTTAGGCCTAAAGGATGAATAGCTAGGAAAAAGGTTATAAAGAAGCGCTGGCCCTGTGGTGAATTTGCATGTGTTGCAAATTCAAGGACATGTTTTCGAGTGCCTCATTCAACACTTACCCAGCCTCTTTTTCCATTAAAAGCCCCAGACTGCTGGATTACCCATTCAGTCCTTGGACATTCCTATAATGCCAACTCTGTCCTCGTCTGCAAAATTACTAAAATGTCTCAAACCATTCAATAATGCCTAACAGGCCCTATGGCCAACAATTACCATTTTACCCAATAAAAATAATTAAATTCCAGAAAATCAATAAAAATAATTAAATTCCAGAAAATCAATAAAAATATAAAAATTCCAGAAAATCAATAAAAAATAATTAAATTCCAGAAAATCAATAAAAATAATTAAATTCCAGAAAATCAATAAAAATAATTAAATTCCAGAAAATCAATAAAAAATAATAAATTCCAGAAAATCAATAAAAAATATAAAATTCCAGAAAATCAATAAAAAATATAAAAATTCCAGAAAATCAATAAAAAATAATAAAATTTCAAAAAATCAATAAAAAATAATAAAATTCCAGAAAATCAATAAAAAATATAAAAATTCCAGAAAATAAATAAAAAAATATTAAATTCCAGAAAATCAATAAAAATATAAAAATTCCAGAAAATCAATAAAAAATATAAAAATTCCAGAAAATTTTAAAAAAAATTTAAAATTTCCAGAAATTAATAAAAAATTCAAAATTTCCATAGATTAATAAAAATTTCAAAATTTCCAGAAATTAAGAAAATTAATAAAAAATTCTAGAAATAAAAAATTCTAAAATTCCTAAATAATTCATAAAAATTCTTTAATTCCTAAATAAATTCAAGATTATCAAGTATTCTCATAAAATTCCTTAATTGATAAATTCCCTCTTAACTTTCAAATAATTATTTGTGTCTTGTCTTTTTCATTCATCGTTATTCAAAAATAAAAATCTTGTTTTACGATTCTTAATCTCACGCAACGAGCTCTAAGCACGAGGCGGTAAATTTTTTCTTTTGTTCATTGTTTAGAGATTCATATGGGTCCAAAGATCGGCCAAGTAGTTGTCTTGGGCCCCAGGATATGTGGATGAGGATCGCCCTCCTAAAAATAGTTTTCAAAAATAGTCAAGCTATTTTTACTTTCCAAGTAGCTCCGAAGGTCAAGCCGTCGAGCACATTTCAAACACTCTTTGAAACACTTTCGAAAGTCAAGCTTTCAAAACATAACCAGAACTACGTAAGTCTTGAGTTTCCCATTGCACCGGGGAATACGTAGGAGCAAGATCAAGTCCTGTCAGGCTAACCTCCATCAAGTATTTATTTTCACTCTAATAAAAGGGATCAAACTATTTTCAAATAATCACACACTCAATTTAAGGGTACTGTTCTTCGGAACAGGCGAGTGGGGTGCCTAACACCTTCCCCACTCGTAACCGACTTCCGAACCTAAATCTCATCTAGGGTTTTTCCAAATCTTTTTCCCTTAAATAAAAATTTGGTGGCGACTCCACATCATCATCAAAATCAACTTTTTTAAAATTTTAGCGAGTCCGTCGTCTCGTCGGAATTACGGTTGCGACAACATGCTTTACCAAAGACTACCCTGTAGGGAGACATGCCAATGGGTGACTTGTAGGCTGTCCTATATGCCCATAAAGCATCAACAAGGCTCAAGCTCCAATCCTTCCTGTTAGGCTGAACTGTTTTCTCTAAGATTTTCTTAATCTCTCGATTAGAAACTTCAGCTTGACCATTTGTTTGAGGATGATATGGGGTGGAGACTTTATGCATGACTCCATATTTGCGGAGTAGAGCTTCCATTGTGCGGTTGCAAAAATGAGTACCTAGGTCACTAATTAGAGCTCTAGGAATGCCAAACCTGCTAAAAATGTTAGACCTGATAAAATCTGCAACAACTCGAGCATCATCAGTACGAGTGGCTTTTGCCTCCACCCATTTTGAAACATAATCAACAGCTAGCAAAATGTAAACAAAGCCAAAAGAGACAGGAAATGGACCCATAAAGTCTATACCCCATACATCAAATACCTCACAAAAGAGAAGTGGTTGTTGGGGCATCTCATTTTTGCGTGAAATACTCCCTATTCTTTTGCACTGCTCACAAGTTATGCATAATCTATGTGCATCACGAAGTATTGTAGGCCAGTAAAGTCATTCAACCCTATCGGCACACGAAGCCGGTAAAGTCATTAACCACTTGCTCCTCAGGCATCCGTGGAGTCCACTTTAAGCTCAAGGCTTCTGGTGCTGCTCGGACTTCTCCAAAAACCGCCTCGGACATAAGGTGTTCACGTCTTTACTTATTTCCTACCTCGATAATTCAGAGAATCATTTCTCACATTATCGGGTAGGAAAATAAGTAAAGAGGGGCAAACTGTAAACACCCATTTATGTTTGAGGCCCCCAACCTTTAAAATTAATTAAGAAATCAATGTAAATTAAATAATATATAAACAGATAACAAGAGTGCAGAAAGTGGAAAAACAGATAAATAGAAAATAGAGCAAATAAAAATTAAAAGTGAGACAGAGAAGCAGAGAAACAAACGAAAAGAAAACAGAAGGAGAAAATAATAAGGAAAAAAAGAGATAAATCTAAAAAATATAATAATAAAAATTTTAAATCCAAAAAAATATATATAGAAAATTTGAAAAAACAAAGAAAAAATAAAAAATAAAAATCTGAAAAATTAAAGAAAAAGAAATTCTGAAAATTAAAGAATTAAAAATCAGAAAAAATAAGAAAAAATTCAAAATTTTAAAAGAAATTAAATTCTGGAAAAATTAAAAAGAGAAATAAAAATCTGAAAATTAAAGAGTTAAAATTAAAAAAATTAAAAATAAAAATAAATAAGAAAAATGATGAAAAACAACAAAGTTTAAGGAAAACAAAATAGATGAAAAA
Organism: Canavalia ensiformis; assembly: GCA_026541065.1. Classification (NCBI taxonomy): domain Eukaryota; kingdom Viridiplantae; phylum Streptophyta; class Magnoliopsida; order Fabales; family Fabaceae; genus Canavalia; species Canavalia ensiformis. Next base: position 193,478 of record JAMKYM010000845.1, on the reverse strand, counting down.
TATATGTGTAACGGAAAATAAAAAAAAAAGTAGAAAAGAAAAAAGAAAAAACTAACTGAAAATTGAAACAAAGATTAAAAAAGCGGGAAATTTTTTTTTTTTGAAAAATTTCTTATAAATTAGAAAGAAGAAAATTTTGAGGGGCACTTTTCTTGATTTTGGAAACCGAAAAAAAAAAAAAAAAGAGTCTCCTTCTCACTCTAAATTGCGATCTCTCCATCCTTGCTTCGATTTTGGGCCCTCAATTTCTGGAATACACAAAACCCTACGGAAGCTCCTCCTAGTATTCCCCTGTCTTGAAAGATCTGCCTCAGCCTCTCACGTGAGAGAAAAACAAGCGAACCATAGGCGGGGAAGAGGGACTGTTCCAGAAACTCTCCGGATGCAAAGAAGGCTAGCTGCATTCTCAAGAAACAGTAGCAGGATTTCGTAAGAGACTGGATTTCCAATCAAGATTTCTCTGCCTCACTCATCGTCTCCAGGTAAAGTGCATTGTTGTTTGCATATGTTATATGTTATGGTTCTGAACGATGTGGAAGCTCTAAATAAATTTGTGGAGTTCTAAATTAAGCGTGATTTCTTCATATCTTTGGTAAGAGACCTTGTTTGCGTTCAATTGAAATCAAATAAGAGCACTACCGAAGACGTGGATGAATAATGTTCTCACAATGGCTTACGCTATAGATTTCAAACATGAATGCTAGGCTCATGCAAGCTTTAATATTCCTGAAAATAAAACGGAGTGGATAGCGAGCGGTGTAGGTGAAACTTGGATCTAATCTTGTTAATACTAAAGGTTCACATATGTGAGTCCTCCACCGAGATGCCGTAGGGAGAATCGTACCTCTGTGCATGGAGTTTTGGCAAAACTAAGTTGCCTAGGAGTCGGTCGAGCAAATGCGATGCAATGTAGTATTCATAATCACTTAATTTGGTTGTTTTGAGGCCTATGCATGAAATAGGTGAATACGCGAATCAATGAACAGTGTCAGGCACTCCATGTAAAAGCAAATTTCTAGGGACATTATGCAGGTAATAATGAGAAATAACCAGGTCTCACTCAAAGGTCAGGTTGGCGTTGAATAACGGCAGTCCTATCCTTAGCTATATGGGTTGCAGAATCAGGTTGAGAGTCATTAGCGGTTGTGCAGAATAGAGAAGGTCTTTAAGTACTTGCTACCTAAAAAACTGTTTATGTGATAAAGAACTCTGTAGGTCTTTAAGCATGCAGTGTGGAGGCCATCCACGTCCTGGTGAAATTATGCCCTTAGATGATGCTGCTGGAGGGTATACATGCACGGCCAACGTGGGTGTAACAACAAAGGCACGTAATGAAAGTCACTCGCAAAGTCAGAAAAAACTTTTGTACCCAAGGCATAAGTTAAATACAATAAGGAAAATTGGTACAGAATAGGCGTTGGGGAAATGTGATTGGAATAGGACAAAAGTGACACCCCTATTCAGAAAGCCATGCAAAGCCATGGAAAAGGGGGGCCCACCGCGCCATGGAGAATCTTTTAGAGAAAATGACAATCGGACCTTCAAAACTTTTCTAAATTATAACAATGTCCCTGCCTGTGTTAATTACGAAACTGCCCCTGAACATTTCCAGAAATTCCCATTTCGTCCCTGCCTGGGTAAATTACGAAACTGCCCCTCCACAAACCCAGAAATTCCAATTCTGTCCCTACCTTTAAAATTATGAAAATGCCCCTCCACAAACTCAAAAATTCTAATTCTATTCCTACCTACAAAATGACCAAACCACCCTTCCTCTTTTCCAAAATTTCCAGAAATTAATAAAAAATTTAAAAATTTTCAGAAATTAATAAAAAAATTTAAAAATTCCAGAAATTAATAGAAAATTCAAGAAATTAATAAAAAAATTTAAAATGCTTTAAATTAATAAAAATTTTAAAAAATTACAGAAATTAACAAAAATTCAAAAATTCCAGAAATTAATAAAAAAATTCAAAAATTCGAGAAATTAATAAAAAATTTAAAAATTCCAGAAATTAATAAAAAATTTTAAAAATTCCAAAAATTAACAAAAAGTTCAAAAATTCCAGAAATTAGTAAAAAAATTTCCAAAAATTAATAAAAAATTCAAAATTTCCAAAAATTCTATAATTCCTAAATAATTCATAAAAAATCCAAAATCCCTAAATAATCCATGAAACATAACATCCCTTAGTTGATAGATACCTCAAAAATTTCAAAATATTTATTTGTGACTTGCACTTTTTTATCGATTTTCGAAAAATAAAAATATTGTTTGGCAATTCTTAATCTCACGTGATGAGCTCTAAGCACGAACTAGTAGCTTTTTCTGCTGTTCGTTGTTTAGGGATTCGTATATGTCCAAGTGCAGCCGTAGTTGTCTTGGGCCTTGTGCATATGTGGATTAGGGTTTCCTTTCCTTTTTACAAAATAAAAACCTTGCTCATTTTATTCATCGATTTTCAAAATAAAGATCTTGTTTTACGATTCTTAATCTCACGAGACGAGCTCTAAGCACGAACTGGTAGCTTTTTCTGCTGTTCGTTGTTTAGAGATTCGTATGAGTCCAAGTGCAACCGTAATTGTCTTGGGCCCTGTGCGTATATGGGTGGGGATTGCCCTTCTCTTTCAAAATAATCAAGCCGGGGATTGCCCTTCTCTTTCAAAATAATCAAGCCGTTTTCGAATGTTACTTTCCCCAATAGCTAGGGTCGTTTCCTCGAAAGTGCCTTTCAAACACTCCTTTAAACACTTCTGAAGGTCAAGCCTTCAAATCAAATCAAACCAGAACTACATAAGCCTTGAGTTTTCTATTGCACCGGGGAATACGTAGGAGCAGGATCAAGTCCTATCAGGCTATCCATCAAGCTATTTATTTTCACGTTAACTAAGGGATCAAACAATTTTCAGAAATCACACACTCGGTTTAAGGGTACCGTTCTTCGAGCAGAGCGGTGGGAGTGACACCTTCTCATTGTAACGACTCTAACTTAATCTCATCTTCAAGTTAGGTTTTTCCAAATCTTTTCCACTTAAATAAAAATTTGGTGGGAACTCCACACATAACCAATAAAATCCATTTTCAAAAATTTAATGAGTCCGTCGTCTCGTCGGAGTTACTATGCGACATTGTGGTAGAAGGTTAACTACATTGACAGGGAAGCTTCTCATTTTCCCCAAAATAAGCATACTTTAGATGTTCAGAAAAGGCTTAAACTCGAAGAAATTGGTTGTATTATGGAAGGTGGGATCTATTTGATATTAAAATGTCCGCAACACTTGCATCTAACATGTCATCTTTCCGAAGTTTGTCCGCAACATTAATCTGGAGCAAACAATACATAGATCAAATTCATCACATGTACAAGTAAAAAATTATCTAAGTAATCTAAATCCAAAATCAAAAAATTCAAAAAGTAGATTGTCAATAGAATAATCATTCGCAAGAAGATCTATGGCATCGAGTTGAAAGAGTGAATGATTCTCTATGGGATGCTTCATGGCTTCAAATATGTTGAATCGATGATATCATCTCCAAATTCCATGTATATGTTCCCGTATACACATCTATCTTTGTTTTTGTAGTCTTGAGGAAAGGTCTCCTTAGATCAAGGTTGCTCTATGGATGGATGACTCCCATCTTCCATATCCAAAATGAAGTCAGCTTGGAAAGATCGAACATTCACTCGAACTAGCACATCTTCAAGTACTCCGCGGTGGATGTGTTGTACTTGTTGGCTAATGAATCACCACACCCGCTGGCTTCGGTTCTCCAAGATTTAAAGATTTATAAACCCATGAGGCATAACATTAATGGAAGCACCTAGATCCAAGAATGCATCACCAAATGTAGAGTTTCCTATTGTGCAAGGAATGGTGAAAGTTCTGGATCTTTCATTTCGAGGGAGGCTGGGTTGAATTAATTAGTAAACATTGCATCCACACTAATCTTCTCATCCCCTTTGGGTCTTTTCTTATGCGTGCATAAGTCCTTTAGAAATTTGGCATATTTGGGAATTTGTGATAGCATCTAGAAGTGGTATGTTGACTTCCACTTTCCCGAAAGTCTCGAGCTCCTTATCCACTTCGCATGAACATTGGGCTTGACTGGACCATTCTATTTGGAAAGGTAAAGATACCTTCGATTAGCACAATTTGAGGTTTTTGTTTCATTAGATGCTTCAAGTGCAAATCGGTTTGTGGCAAACTTCTTTTTTGTTGATCATTCGATGTCTTATCGAAAAAAATTGTACTTTTCATCAGTTTCCTCGATTCCGAATGGCTTATCGAGATGTCTCGGGTGCAGAGATAAATGCTTCTCTTTGGATTAGTCCGATTGAAGCTTTGTTGCTTTAAAATTGTAAGGTCCATGGCTCCCAATTTCTTCCCACTCTCGGGAGATGGCACTCACACTCTTGGGATTTATGACGGGTTGAGAAGGTAATTGACCCGACCTTGAGATTTCAATTGGATTGGCAGTGGTAGCCAAGCGCGAATTTGAGTTTGTAATCCCGAATGGTAGAACTTACATTCGTTGAACCTGAGATTATTGGTAGCTAATTGCTTTATCAAATCATCGAGAAGGTTGAGAAGCACAAAGTCAGACACTGTTGGTCTTGTTGTTGTTGTCTAAATGGCGGTGGTTGGTATTTATTTTGAGAGTCGAATGTTTGAATCCTTTGTTGTGGAGGACCATATCTCAAGTTAGGATGGTTTCTCCAACTAGGATTGTATGTTCCCGGAAGGTGGTTCAAAACTGGCTGGATAATGTTGAGTGAGGCTGTATTGTTGTCTGTGGAAAAATACCATTAATCTTAGCATCGTGGGTGTCTCACTTTCTTGCAATGTTGGGCATGCATCAAGAGGATGGTCCGTGAAGTCTGGATGCCACATGTTTTGGTTTTATCAACAACATTAAGTGGTTGTTGTTGTCCGATGGCCAACTATCTTATGATGGAGATTGGTTCTTCAATTCTGTTCTCTAATCATGTATGGTCTGTCTTAGTGGTCATTTCATGGACTCCTTTAGACAATGAATTAGTTAGAGAATTGAATTCTTTGAGAATTTTTCGCCATGTTGGCAATCAAATCTCGAGCCTTGTAGGTTTGTCCATAAGTGCTCCTCCACTAGTCGCATCAACCATGCTTCTGTCCATTGCCATGAGTCCTTCATAGAAATACTGAATCGCAATTGATCACTGATTTGATGGTGTGGACAAGTGGCGCATAGTTTCTTGAATCTCCCAATACTCATGAGAGTTTCTTGGGAGTTTTGTCCGAGTTTTGCAAATCTCTTTTCCAGAGAATTTGCTATTCTGGATGCAGGGAAGAATTTCTCCAAAAATAATCTCTTCATATCATTCCAGCTTGTAACAGATGTTGGATGTAGATAGTACAACCAGTCCTTAGCTCCATCATTTAAGGAGAAAGAAAATGCCTTCGACTTGATACGATCTTCAGAATTCCTTGTGAGGGTCGCATTGTGGAACACACAATGAAATTCCTTCAAATGTTTATGAGGTCCTCACCTAAGGCCATGAAACTTAGGTAGCAAATGTATTAATCCGACTTCAGTTCAAATGGTGCATCAACATCGTGGTATTGAATACACAAAGTTGATAAGCAACATCAAAGCGAATAATTCTTTTAGGGTTCTATCAGCCATGTTCTTAGCAAAATATTTGAAACTATCAAAATTTAAAGATGAAAAATCACTACTGTTACTTTCTTGGTTATTACTGAATGAATGCCTTCTATGTGTTCTTTTCAAATGGTGGAATGTTCTATCAATCTCAGGATCATATGCATATAAATTTTCAGGATTGGATCGGGTCATACACAAAAAGGTGAATTCATACAGAAAATTCAAGAATAGTATACCTAAAATAAATAAATAAATGTTGGAAAGGTTAAAATTTTTAAACAAACTCCTAAGTATGCTTAGAAAACTTAAAAAAAATGGTCCCCGGCAACGACGCCAAATTTTTGACACGCTCGTCGCAAACGCACAAAAATAATTTCTAGATTTTCCCAAACTATTGGTATAGTATAAAGTGCAACCTAGGTCATCTCCCAAAGACCATTTCAGATTCTTAAGCAAATTAGGAGAAAGTTAGAACAAGGGGACTTTTGTAAAGATGTGATATTAAGTTCTAAATGAAAAGTACAGAATGAAATTAATTTGACTTACCGATTATTAACTCAAGGAATTCAGAGACTATTTTCTTAACTAATCATTGATCACTAAAATCATGCATTGTGTTTATCAACCCAGGATCATATGGAACCCCTAAAATGATCCTTGAATTCTCTACTGAGAAAACTCTCAGGGTTCAATTGATTAAGATCAACAAGATTTAGTAACCACTTAATCTTTCATTAGATCTAAACCAATTTCATAATCAGAATTCAGTTGAAGTAAGTAATAAAATGAAAACCTTCAATTCAATTACATAATTTCTACTCTTCAAACTTTTGGAAAATGATTTACCAATCAAAAACCAATTAGAAATAAATTATGCAATAATCAAAATACGTCAACCGAACAAACTTTGATTAAAAGAATAAAATTGAAGAATATAGTAAAGCAGAGTAGAAATCACTTAATAAGCATGTAAATAAAGATCAAGACCTCAAAGTTAAAATAAAAATAGCTTGAATCCTTGAATTGAAATTACAAACTTAGCCTTCCATGAAGGAGGCAAACTAACAACAAAGAAAAACTTAGCCTTCCATGAAGAAGGCAAACTAACAACAAAGAGAGAAAGATGGAAAATGGTATTGGAGTTAATATCGAGGGTGGTCTGTTCTCCTCTTGTAAACCCTTCTATTTATAGAGGATTTTTGAGGCATCATCTTCATAAGGTCACCAACCAGCTTTTTAACTTTTCCATCCTTTTATTGCTTTCACATGGCTTTGTTGAAAATGCAAAATACTTTTGACTTTTTGTGACCAATCAGCACAACAATTTTGACGTTAATTGCAGTGCTATTTCGGATATTCATGTGTCCGAATTAGAGCTTTAGATCTGAACAAAAGTTGTAGCCCTGGATCTTAGCTTTCCAACGGATCTAATTTCATCTCAATATGACTTCTGTATCTCAAGATATGCTCATATCTTTGCACACTGTTCAGGTTCAACGACAACAACACTATCTCATCTTTTGAGATAATTTCAAAGTCCTATATATCCCATTTAGAATCTGATCTTGATTTGTAAGTGTGAACACTTCTTTAAGATTTCATTCAAGATAGATTTCATGATTTTTGGATGTCTAACATTCCTATTATGCTCAAAATACTACAATAGTGTCATTTTAATCGGGTAAGCAAAGAAATTCAATTAAACTTCATATGAACTCAAACTCATAAGATATGACAAAGACTACTTAATTGAACATATAAGAAGTCTTAATGAGCTAAAAGTGAGAGATAATTATTTATGAAATTTATGCTTATCATATACCATTTCCATTTAACTTAGGTGACAGGCATTTGATAAGGATTTGATGCATTTTCCTCTAACTCAACAAGCACTTCTTCCATATTACCTTTCTTACTTGCCATGTTTAAGTAAAATAAAAATCTAGGAATATATGTTATACAATTAATACAATAAGTTTGTAAAGGAAAACTATTTATTAAACTTCAAGTATAAAATGAGAATTACAAATGAGATTTTGAAAGAGAATATAAAGTTTCTATGTAAAAAACTCAATATCATATTCTTTAGTAACTAAATACATCAAGCATGTCATTAAATCCTTCTTTTGTTAGATGGTGATCTAAGACACCAGTATCAATTGTTGTCCCAGGTATATCATCTCTAAACTAATTAATATCTTCATCTTCATTTGTAGATTGACTAAGTATAGGACTTCTCAATTGAGCTCCAACATGTTTTTCTGCTTTCATAGTTCTTAAGTCAACGAAGATATCAAATAAATCTCTAGGAATGGTATTAGTAACTAGGGATGGAAGTAGGCCGAGCCGAGCTAGGCTTTGAGTGTTCAAGTCTGGCCTATTTAAAAATTTTGAGGCTTGAGTCTGGGACTGTTACCTGTTAAAGGCTTTTTTTTCTGTCAAGGTCTGACTTGATTTAAAGCCTACAAGGCGTACAAGCCTGTTTAAAAGCCTACATAACAAAAAAAATCAATAAATAGACTTAAAGCCTATATAAATAATTGATTAAAAAAGCTTGCAAACTTAAAGCTTACAAGATAAAAAGGCAATTAAATAGGCCTAAAACATATATATATTAATATTATGTAAATAAAATATAAAATAAATATTATATAAATATAATATATTAAAATAAATATAAATATATAATATCTAAATATAAATAGGCCCTTGAATAGGTTAAATAGGCTTTTTTATAAGCCTAGACCTGGCTTGTTTATCTAAAAAGGCTTTTTAACAAGCTTGAGTCTATCTATTTATTAAATGAGCCGAGTCAAGCTAGGCTTTAAACGAGCCGAGCCATAGGCCCCTATCGGACAGCCTTGTTCACTTCCATCCCTATTAGTAACAACATGTCAATCATCACTTGGATCTTTTGTGTAAAACACTTGCTTTACTTGAGTTGCAAATACGAAGGGATAATTTTCATAAATTAGCTTTCCAAAATTTACAAGGATAAATCCAAAACCATCTTCTTTGCTTTGAAACCAATCACATTCAAATAGCACAAACGTAGAATTCCGATAGCAATCTAGCTTAAGTATGTCTTTCAAAACTCCATAGCTCTATAGTAGTTAACATATTCTACTTCAGGATTTTCATCTTTCTTACTTATAAATCAAATTGTAGATGAAGTGACCATAACTCCAGTATTTTGTGTTTTCCTTTCACAACATTCAATGACAAACTTATACCCATTGATCACATAAGATGAAAATTTTCTAGCAACAATGTTCAACCCTATAGATAACCATTTAACTTCTTCACTCACAGTCATATTCCTAACACGTTCTTCAAACCATTCAGAAAAAGTAAAATAATGATTTTTTGCCTTCTTCCATTTTCCTACCATACCATGAACTGTTTGATGGTAAAGAAACTCTTCATGTTCTCTATGAAGAAAGGTCAAATATGTAATGTAAAAAAATATTCATCTTAAGTTAGATAAAGAAAAGGTAAGTTATTGCTTACTTGATATACAACTTAGTTAATCACAATTAAACAACACATAGAAATGAGCTTGCTCCAACATTGCAGGATCTAAACTTTTCATCACATCATTTCATATTGGATCGTCAATATTCCTTGCAACTCTATTAAACTTTGTTTGAACACTATCATTTAAGTATCTTAAACAAAATGTCAAACATCATCTGCTATATATCCTTCTGCAACCGAACCTTCTGGATGACTTCAATACGCATGTAACTTTTTAACTTTAGAAGGAACCTATGTATAAAAATAAAAGTACAAAACTCAAAGGATGAGAAAAAAATAACATTTAAATATATATATATATATATATATATATATTGACTTGAATAAAAAAAAAAAGAACCTTTCAATTAGATACATCCAACGATATTGTACTGATCCGACAATTCTAGTTTCATATGCTAGATGTATAGACAAATGCATTGTTAGCACAAAGAAAGAAGGATAGAAAATATTTTCCAATTCACAAAGAATTAATGAAATTTCATCATCCAAACACTTAAATTCCTCAGCATCAATAACTTTGGAGCGTAATATCTTGAAGAAAGAGCTAAACTTGATGAGAACTCTTGCAACTTCTTTTGGTAAAGTCTTTCTTATTGTTATCTTGAGCAAGTCTTGCATCAATATATGGAAATCATGACTCTTAAGCCCAAGAATTTTATGTTGTTCAAATTGAACACATATAGAAATGTTAGAACCATAATTTTCAGGAAGCTCGCTTCTTTTCAAAATATGACAAAAGATTTATTTTTCTTTTAATGACATTAAAAAGCGAGTAGGTGGCAAAATTATCTTATTTGGACCTATATTCATAGGATGGATGTCTTTCCTTATAGCCATTTTCACTAAGTCAAGGTGAGCTTTGAGATGATCCTCTTCCCCTCTAAATTCAATAATGTTCCAACAATATTTTCACATATATTTTCCTAATACGACAAGAATATACTTCTTTTGGTCCATGGATCATCATTACTTTTCTTCCTCTTTTTAGTCTTCCTAAATTCATTATTTCAATAATGTAATATTTCAAACATTTTCGAACCTGACAATGGCTTTGGTGCTACTCTCATTTCCTTTTTACCATCAAAATATTTTTTATCGTTTCTCCACCTATGCTTGGAGTCTAAAAATCTTCTATGGCCCATAAAAACATGTCTTTTTACTATGATATAAGAATTCAAAGCATGTGTCATAGTTACATATAGGGCATCCTAATTTCCTACTTGTATGCTAACCTGATAACATAGCATATGCAGGTAAATCATTTTTAGTCCATAGTAATGCAGCACGTGCCTGAAATAGTTGCTGACTTGAAGCATCATATGTTTCAACGCATTTTTTCCATAACTCCTTTAGATCATCAATTAGAGGTTGCAAATATAGGTCAATATCATTTGTAGGTGAAGAAGGACCTGAAATAAGTAATGACAACATCAAGTAAGGTTGCTTCATATAATATCATGGAGTTAATTTATATGTCATTAAAACCATTGCTGGATACTGTATCTACTACTCAATGTTTTATATGGATTAAATCCATTACTTGCTCCCAAGCCTTACATTTCGAGGGCCCGATGCAAAATTAGGATGTAAAGAATCAAAGGTTTTCCAAGCTTGTGGGTCTGCTGGATGCCTTAGTTTTCCATCTTCGACGTGACACTTCTTATGCCATTTCATTGAATCAGCTATTTTTGAAGACATGAATAACCTCTTGATCCTTGATTTCAAAGGAAAATATCTCAGAACTTTGATCGGAATTAAAGATAAAGTTACCTTGCAAGAAAATTTTCTCTTAGAAATTTGAAACTCATTTTTTTATACCTAGAAGTACCACACTTAGGACATTGAGTCATATTCTCATACTCCCCCTATATAGGATACAATCTCTGGGACAAGCATGGATTTTTACATAACTAAATTCCAAATCTTGAATGATGTATTTACAATCTTGAAAAGTTGATGACAAACAAAAGTTTTCTGGGAGCAATTCGCTTAAGAACTGTAGTAACATATTAAATGACACATTGCTCACCCATGAATATTTTTCAGATGAAGTAGATGAATAATGACTAACAACTTTGTAAAATTCTTACAACTAGTTACACTTCTTGGATTTCATGTACCAATTTGTAAAACTTTATTATTTCTATATCAATCTCTTCTTCTTCACTTTCCAATAATCTTCAAATTGACCTTCTTCACATAGTTTTAACATCATAAACTTCTCTTCTAAAAGTTCATCCAAATTACCATGCATGTTAAATTCATCATTCTCCCTTTTCATATAATTTTTTGAAGATTCACATTCTCCATGAAAAACCCAAGTGTTGTAACTTTTGTCAAATCCATCACAAACTAAATGTTCATATACTTCCTCACGATCACACCAAAAATGATTGTTGCAATTTTTACAAGGACATAAAATTTGACTTCTTTGTGTAGCATTAGAAAATGCAAAATCAAAAATATTTTTTAACCCATCTAAATAGTTTTAGAAGCTCTTAGTTCATGCATCCAACATTTATCCATTTCTCCTTTTATAATTTATACAAAAGAAAAATCATAAGGTAATTTAATACAATAATACTTCTAATAATAAAAAACACTAAATATTATAATACTAATAAATAAATGAAAACATATGAATTAACATAAAAAATTTTAAAAATAATAAAAATGATAATTTATAATAAAATTATAGATAAATAAAAATAATATCAAATAATAAATTTTTGTAACTCTTCCATCCTCTTCCTCTATTGGTTGAAAAATGAGAATATAATTTTTTATTTAAATAAAAAAAAGTAAATTATATTAAATATTTATTATATAATTAAAATATACATTCATTAAAATTAAAAATAAAAACAGATGAAAAATACTTACATATATTTCAGTCTAAACTTATAAATATCAGTGAATTTTAAATTCAAGCATCACATTTATAAAAATAATATTTAATTTTAATATGGCATATGATTTGATTACTTACAATATTTATACAAATATAGTTGATATTTTTATATAAAAGTTAACAGAATAAAATGCTCAAGTATTAAAATATTTTATAGGTAGTCATTATGACAAGGCATAATAGGGCCCGAGAGTCCAAGACAACTGTACAGTACTAAATGTAATATAATATTATCATTCATTTATATTGATATATTATATATTTGATATTAACATATTCAAATTAAATTTATAAATAAAAATTTATTTAAATAAATATCCAATTAAATTATTTATCTAAATTTATTTTTAATGTAATATTAATCATGACAATAATAATATATTAATATTAATTTAAATTATTATATATTCAAATAAATATAGTATTAATTTGGATTTAGTTTCTAAAACATTTTTTAATATTAATTTGACCTTTTAAATTTTTTTATTAAATAAATCTTTAAAATAAACTAAAAGGAAAGAAATTTAACAAGATGACAATAAAATTTATACACATGAATATGAATGTAATCCCCAACATACTCCCAAAATAAGTAGAGATGAAGATGATATAACTTCGCCGGTAACCGTCCTCACTGCATAAAATAAATGCTATGTGCTGTGTGTTTATGAATAAACAAAATAAATGCAATGCGTGCTAGTGTGTTTATGTATGTAGAAATGAAGATGCGGTAACTGTCCATATAAAATGAATGTCATGCTACACAACTTTTGAGATGAGCATAATTTCAGGTCACAGTTGTTCATCTAAATTTCATCAAGTCACAATGGTCCATTTCCATGAAAAATAATGTAAAAGCAAGGTGAGGTCGATGAGCAAAGAAAGGGCCATGTTCCACGTTTTTGGAATACTTGCATAATAATGTAAATTTTTATATATAATTTATACCAACAAAAAAAATACAATACAACAACTATTAGATTTTATTTTAAGGATTTATCCTTCTTTTCAGATTCTAGTTCTAACAAAGGAGACAAGGAGGATACTTCCATCTGAAGCCTTGTCTGTCACTGTTCCTCATACACTAAACCTCCCTGATCGGGTTACAAACAACATTTTGACTATCAGAGTGCACGATTATGTTGATACTTTCAAAATTTACTTATGTATATAAATAAATAAATCTTAACAGGTCAAGCTTGCAGAGTTGCTGGAACAAGGTGTAGATATTATGTTACGTCATTTAACCTTTTACGTCTTTCCATAATACATAATTATGCAGTAGATATCATTTATTCTAAGATTTATTCTCAAGCCATCAAGCTCCAAACACTCATTTCACTGTTGGGTGAAGAATAGAAGAATCTTATTAGTGTACCCTATAATTTTGATAGTGGCTCAGTATAAGAACCGTACTAGACTAGGGATAGAATACAAGAGTGTTGTATACTCTTCATAGTAAAATTATATTTATATTTTTTAGATTTGTAGAAAATATTTCCAAAATCAAAACAAAAATAGAAGAACTCACTTTAGATTTGTAGAGGATCCTGAAGAATTAAATCATTTACTACAAGGCTTTTTTCACTTATCATTTATGATCAGTAGTCCACTATAGCAACTTAAGTTCTAGACCATCGTACTTCACCTTCAAGTCAAACTAGCTGATATGATAGTACAAAAATTAAGAACGAAGAAATAATGGTAAATAAGTTGGTGGGTGTAGTCATCATATAAGTTTGTGTATGTGCAGGATATCAGATTCCTTTGACTTTAATTATTAAAACATCTAAATTTATAGATTATGTAACAAAGCAAATGCTTGTGTAAGATTGACCTTTATGAACAAAGACTCAAATACTGCTTACCAAGAAGAAAAAAGAAAGGGACAAAAAAGTTTAGAGTAATCACAAAAAGTTTTAAGATACAGATATTTCTTTCTAGCCCCTTATTACCTATATCCTCATACCTCTCCGTCACCCATATCAAAGATAACACAACATAGAACTCCTATAATTAAACTTTTAAAAATGATTTAAAACTTAAAAAAACTAATTTATATTTTAAAACTTTATTTTTTATTTCAATATATCATCTATGTAATTTTATTTCTATTTTTGATAGATTTAATTGTATAAAAGCCAAAGCGACAAAGGCCAATGTTTGTACACGTGTAGCATAGAGTTGTTCTTGCATTTCTCCAAGCATGTTGAAGAAGGACAAGCAAGACATAATGGAAAAATGAGTGTCATCGCTAGGCCTTAAAATTGCCATCATTTCATAGTTATCTATTCCTAATTATTGTCTCCACTATAACTATGAGGTTCCTGGAGCATTGCATATCCTCTCTCATGCTAAACCCCAAAGTAAGAACTCTAATAACAGAGCACGCAGTAAAGTGGAAGTATCAACTGACATATCATTCTTAAAAAAAATAAAGTTAATATTTTGATTGGTTAGGATGTATCTTTCTAATAGAGTAAATTAGCGAATAATTAAACAATAACGTAAAATAGTTATATTGATAAAAAAAATACTAAAAAGAAAGGATCATTAATGCAGAATTATAGTCTTTAGTCTATAAATAGAGAACAGAAAGTTTGTTCGTTCAAGCAAAATTTGTACCTACCATAAACCATTAATCTATTGACACTTCTGTTAAAATAATTAAGCTAATATTATTCTCAAACTTGTCATAAGAATTAAATGTCAACTTGGTAAGATCATGTTTCTGAGAGAAGTATGAGAAGTATCAATGGAAAAGTTATATATTAAATTATTCCCTATATCTAAATGCAGCTAAAGAAAGAGAAAACCATAACTGTAGCCAAGGTTTACACCATTAACCTCCCACAGACGTGAAAGAGAAGCAAGTTATTGAATACAACCTTAATAAAGTAATTCTTCAAATACATGATCTACAGATTGCTCCCATTTGCCGTAATATAATTCCAAAAACTTCTCAGCTGGAGTTTAGAGTGACACCTGCCACCACATAGACCATTAAACGAAAAACTACAAAAAGGAAACTTTTCATGAAAATAACAGAAGAGCCTGAGGAAGGAAACATACTATGAGCATGGCATAATAAGGAAAGTCCATTTTTATATTTTA
The DNA here is from genome assembly GCA_026541065.1 of Canavalia ensiformis. Taxonomy (NCBI): domain Eukaryota; kingdom Viridiplantae; phylum Streptophyta; class Magnoliopsida; order Fabales; family Fabaceae; genus Canavalia; species Canavalia ensiformis. Next base: position 178,269 of record JAMKYM010000845.1, on the reverse strand, counting down.
AAAATAATAAGTATATTAATTATTTATTTTAAATAAATAATGGAATTATATATATTAGAATTTGTAAGAAGATAATTGCGGTTTCTGATTTAGCAACAACACCACTTACCCCAACAAAAGTTATAGGTAAGAGCTATCAGCACTTGACTCAATGGTGATTATTAAAGTTGTCAGGGGTGAAACTCAAATCAGAGTTAGAGGTTTTAGACCTGTCATTGGAGAATTCAATAGTCTCAGGTTTCAACTATGAATCTTCTCAGCATTCTTCATCTGAGAGATGGTTAAAAACCAGAAAAGTTTTTCCATTCGTATAACTAGATATTCAATCTGAACTCACTGAACTGGCTAATCCAAATATCTTGGATATGGCTATAGCCCCAAAACTCCTTAAACTAATGAAAAGCATATGATCTTACAATGCTGACAAACAACAATACTGGTATCTAAGTAATTGATTTATCTCCTATAAAGTATATGCGCAAAGCAAGAAAGTAAAAACATATCTACAGTTAACTTGAATTAAACTTGCTCAAAAACTTAATCCGTGTTGATTAACACTGGCCACCCTAGCAATCTCAGGTAAAATATCGAACCTCCGTAGCAACACATCAAATTAAAATTTATTGTCCCAAGAAATGTAGCACGGGATAACCATTAACCAATGCTCATAGAATCACTCTCGCAGGATTCCATTTCTTCAACAATCAGTATGCATATAAAATTACAGAGCAATAAAAATCAACCACGAGGCAAACGCAGACAAATATAAACATAGATATTCCACATAAACTACGAAAGTAACGTGTAGGAGCTAGAGGAAGGAAAAGGACAAAAAAAATAAAAATAGAAGAACTCACCTCAAATTTGTAGGAAAATTTGAAGCTCAATGAAAGATTCATAAAAGCAGCAACTAGATCTAGAGAAAGAAAATATGTGTCAAGAAGATGTGAGATAACATTTAATCGATTTGGAAACAACGGATGAGGATAGTCATATTTGAGAAGAGGATGTAGAAAACCTGAAAAAGCTTGTTGCGGGAAGAAAAAATGAATATGAGGAAGGTTAGTTTCGAAACAGAGAGTGGATGTAAACACGAAACATTTTCTCTCTTTCTTTTTGGTTTTATATTTTAACAATCTAAATAAATAAAATATAAATAATATTTGGTAATATTTAAATTTAAAAATGTTAGTAAAGTTATTTCTTAATAAAAATTGATAACAGTTTTATTAATGTCACTAAATAGAATAAATCTAGTAGTGATTCAGATTAAACTCGAATTGGTATTTAATCAAATTGGGTTAAATTTGACTATAACGATTACAAATAAATCCCAACAAAATGTTAAAGATTGATTAGCACATAAAACTAATTAAGCACAAAGTCTTATATTTTAGTAGGTGTAATTTTTTGAAAAATTTCTATAATTCAAAATATTTTTATTAATGTCCAATTAAATCAATTTTAAACATTAGAATTAATTATTAATTATTAATTTAAGTTTAAATATTTAAAATTAATTAATACCATTTTAAAGGTTTAAAAATAATTATTAATTATTAATTGATTTTTAAATTATTATTTAATTACTTTAAACATTTATACTTTCTTTTCATATATACAAGAACAAAAATCCTATGTTCTCAACATGGTTTTTTTTTTCTCTGGTTTAACATAATTTTACATGTTTTTTTTTCTCTGGTTTAACATAATTTTACCCTTTCCTAGTTTTTATTCTATATTTAACTAGATGAAAATGTTGTATCCTGAACAAATAACCTCATAGGTGAATAAATTATTAAAAATAACTATCACATGTCTCAATCATCTACAAGACATATTTTTTAATAACTAAAAAAAATTATTATGGTTGCTAATGATTCCACTGATGATACTTCAAATAATCATATCAACCCTTTTGCATTTTAGTATTCTCGCATATGTCAAACTTTAGTGATGGTTATTACGTTACATTAGAATGAAATATTGAAAAGGTACTATAAATTATGATATTTTATATACTGAATTTTTTTCTATATTATATTAGAAGGATATATGGTAATCAAATTCAATTTTAAATTACTAATAAATATATATATATATATATATATATATATATTTAAAGATTGAATTTTGTAACTATTTGAATTTGGTTGCAATTAAAAATTATTTTGGTGACTAAATTTGTATGAAATCAATTAATTTTATTAAAATGATTAGATACTGATTTGATGATTAAAATATCGGTTTTAAAATAAAATAAAAAAAATCATAACTAACACGATCACTATTTTATTTAATTATTTAAATTAAAAAATCTCTATTTTGCAATCAACATATTTGATCTTAAAATATTTAGTTTGTTGGCATCTACTTATTATTTTATTTTCTTTTTTAAATTGGTTCTTTATTGGAGCCCTAACGAGCAATTAAGATCTGCTGCTCCTTCATTTTTTCTTATATGTAACATTCTCTATGTTGCTTGTTTTACCCATTTTAAGAGGTATGTAGGTATGTAAGAAGTTGAACCTATCCTATCTTCTTTTCTTCTCAAAATACATCTTGTCTTTCATGTTTGTTGCATTCGTCCATTTATATTTTCCATTTTGTGTTCAGATAGTGCTGAGGTTCTTTACATAAAGTTGTTGGATGAATATATTTATAATTTGATTTCTTTTTCTTATTTTATATTTATGTTGTAGTTTTTGTAAACTATTGTTTAAAATTTGATATAGATAAATATATTTGCAGGTGTAATTTCTTGACATAAGGATAAAAGAAAGTGAGCTAGTGAGTGGTGATAAGTCTAAACATTCATAAAAATAACTAAGGATTTGTTTATAAGGTACTTCAATCCAACTCTTTTTTTTTTTGTGATTCACAATGTGGTTCACTATTTTTATTAAAAAAGTTTATAAAGATTGTGAAGAGATAAGAAAGGAGATTAACAGTTTAGAATTTTTCATAAGAACCTGTTTGCTCTATCTACTTTAAATGTTATCATCTTAAATTTTTGTGTTTATATTTTTTTATAGAGATTAAATAAGGTCACTTAATATTTATTAAAAATAAAATAAAATTTCAACATAATCTATTATATATGTGAGAAACTTTTTCCAATTTTTCATCCCTCTATTTTTCAACAATCACAAATGTAGGCTTATTCTTGCTATTTTAGGAAAGCATCCCAACAAAATATAAAAATCTAGGAATAAGAAAGTAGAAATTTAACAAAAAACCTAATTTAAATAAACTTTAGATGCAGGAAAAACAAATATTCAAGGTTTTTTTTTTCAAAAAATAAAAATGAGATTGATAAATTTTAATAAGAATAGAAAAGAAAGAAATCCACCTTCGTTTGCAACATGCGCTTCTTTAAGTTCCCGAAGTCTATCTTTTATCTTTTCTCTGCAAAAATTATCTACTTCCTATGCAACAGAAAAGTAATCATGTATTAATCATGTATTGACAATATAGATTAGAATCCATTGACAGCATGGAAATCATAAGTATTCTTTTACGTTCAATGAAATTCTCATAAAATCTACATGGGTTTGATAGTTTTTATGACACGCAAGCAGTTCATAAAATTTAATATTGAATCACCATTTCTAACTACTAGGTGTTTTTTAGAATAAAATAATAATAATATGTTTGTGAACATTTAATTATGTTTAAGGTTAATTTTTAATTATGAATAAAGAAGAAATAGAAAGTCTAAAATTAAAAAAATTAAAAAAAAAAGAAAAAATTTAATAATAAATAAAATAAAAATAATATATGCATATAAACTAAAAATAAATGAGAACACTTTAAATAATTTTGAAGATTTTTCAGTTAGAAATTAGTTAGAGTTAATTAGAATAGTTACCTAGGTTAGTTAAGTCTTAGTTAGGCTACTCATCTATAAATAAAGGGAAAAAGCAAAATGTGGGGACTTTGGGGGAGAGTTTGTGAAAAAAGAGATTAGAAGGACTGAAACTCTCATCCTTTCCAGCATCGGAAACCGTGAAGGTTCAGCATGCGTTTAGGGCCAAACGAAATTGACATCAAAGCTCCTTGCGAATTCATCAGATCATAGGCTAAAGACAGAAGAGGTGGGAGATTTTTTTGAGGAAAGAAAGAAATTCTACATTAGCCTTCATTCTCCCTCTGAAAATGCAAGAACAACTTATAGAGACTAGTAAGAAGTGTTCAACAACAGAGTTTCCAGGTAAAATTTTGAGTACTTCAATGTACTTCTAAATGTGATTAGAATATACTTTCTTTAAAACAAAGATGATTCCTAAACCGTGATGTGGATTCTGCATATATTTATTCACATTGGTTCATACATCTCTACTCCTGATTAGAGTGTAGGATTCACTACCATCGCATGAATCAAGATGATTCTAGAATTAGGAATGACTTCTGTTTGCTTGCGATCAAGTGATCCATGTGTTCATTAAGTTCCAGAATCTATAAAAACATATTTGAAACCGTTGAGGCAGTGATGACAGGGTCATTGCAAATGCCTCCTGATATAATTAGAGTCTTGGCATTTGAAGATCATTAATAGACATTGCATGAGTTACCAAACTCATAGTGAACATGAGAGTCAAGACTTAGCTCTCTAGCACTTTTGAAATTGTTGTGCGTTTACTGTGCGTACAAAGTTTTACCCACAAGCAAGTGCACCAGTCGATGTAGAAAGGGGTATTTAAAACCCTTAATATCGTTTCCACAGAGACTATTTCAACAATCTTAAAGAACGATTAAATCCTAATTTTTGAGCTCACCAAAAAAGGATTTGTTTAGACATGTTTAAAGTGAATGGCAGAATGGAACAAAATGAGAGTAAGCGATTTAAAGACAAAAGAGCACGAATACAAGTTCAATTATGGAAAGACATGAGACTTTGGTTTCCCTTATAACTTTACCCAATTTCATCCTAATTCCCTTATGAATGATTTGAGTAAATTGCTAACCATCCATTCTAATTCTATTGCTACCCAATGATCATGCAATAGTAATATTCTTTCCCTCAAGTTACTACCCCCAATGATCATGCAAGGTATATAATTAAGAGAAGCATAAAGAACATGCGGACTTATTAAATTAATAACTGATTAGAAATCAAGGATTCCGATTGATCCTTCAAAATCCTTAGATTCAGTTTACCTTATAGTTTCGTTAATTAGGCAATGGTACGATCGCCTATCTCCAATTAACTTAGAAATTAATTCTCATTAATTGATTATGCATAATAAGGAAAACACAGTTGAATAGAAATACTGAATCATTCATAAAAAGGAAAAGGGGTTCAATTGGTTACATTATAAGTTTCACCAAAGCCCCATGATTTGGGGATTAGTTATACATCGAGAGATAAGACAAACAAAAACATACTAATCCAACAAAATAATCCATACTCCTAATTTTAGAAAGAGAATGACAAAATTGTAATGTCAGAAAAGCTAACAATAGGACGTTGCAACTCGTACTGTGGAAGAGCTTTTGTCTCCAAATCCTACAGAGGGATATCGAAGGATACTAAAAGTGGCGTGAGAATGGAATGGTATGTCTCCGGGATAGTGATAGGCTTACGCCCTAGAGAGTGGTGTGGCCTTTGGGGCCTATGATGGTGTCATGTGGTGTAGTAGAGCCTCCATTTTTATAGGCGTGGATTAGGGTTTCAATGTGGTGGATTGGGCTTGACCTAGCCGCTTTTTCAGTCATCGCGACTAATCTACGTAATCTTACAGCACCGTAGGGCTGACTTGTCATTGTCGCATTAGATGTATTATCTTTTCATGCTTATTTTACCTTCTTTTTGGTCCAAAACTTGCCTATTTTCGAATTCTTAGCTTGCATGACCATTCCTACAAAAATAAGGAAAATTAAGTAGAATTACAATTAAATAATCATCAATTATATTGTAATTATAACTAATTTTTCGTAGATAAATCAACAGAATGGTGGTTTATCAGAAATCTGGAGAAAAATGCCTAACTTCATTGATAATTATGAAGAAATGAGGTTATAGTCTGAGAGATATGGGCTTGAAACATCGCAACCTGTAGCCAAATTTGAGACTCAGACTTAAGTCCTATTAAAAGATCAGTTGCTAATATCACTGTCGTGAGGCGCGGAGGCATTATAAAATTTGTCGAGTCTTGATAGTAATGATGAATCTATAACCAACAGAGTTAGCTCAAGAAAAAACAATCTTAGCTCGATTACTAGTATAGAGGAAGTGCATTATGATATTTGAGAGGTATCTACATAAGAATGAGAAGAATACATGGTGTATGCAATCTGGTGGCAAAGTTGATGGAAGGAACAACATGTGTGGATTTAGAGATGGAGCATAGGAGAGGGAATTCATTGTGGCTGCTGTAGTGAAATCCTCACAGTTTCAAAGTTTGAGCTTCAGGCAGGAAGCAAATTTACCTTTGCTAATCAGGTCCTATCTTCCAATCAAGGGGGATTAATTTTGGTCAAATTTGTAAATGAATCCTTAACCAAGAGTTGCTATTCTTATTTCTCCAATAGTATTACATTGCTCTTGACTGGTGCATCACTCAAATGAAGAATACCTTAAGCTCTTAGTAGTTACCTGAGAATACATTTATGGAAATAACTGGGCATGCATACCATGCCCCAGAAACATCACAAGGTCCCTAAACTGATTAGGAAACAACTTATTAGAGGTTACCCTAGTCAGCATGCCATCGAGACATGAAGATAGATGTTGAGTTACAGTAGTAGAAAGTCACAACGGTTGGCTCAAGTAAAAAGCCAGTTGCTACAAAGATTCTATGTGGTGCATTCCTTAGCCATGGAGGGTACATTCAGGAGCACATGGTCCACTATGTGGTCAAGCTTCTTGTTTCTCTTGTACCTCTTAGTCATTTTGGATCTTAGAGCCTTCTAGTTGATAATATACCCATGCAAAATGCTGCCTTCCGTGAAGCTTCTGTAGTTGATACTGTTCATATTTCCTTACATGGTGTAGTCCTCATAGTTGCTGATTCTTCACTTTTGTGAGACATTTGACTCAATTAAACCAATATCAAATAGCATTGGCCTTTTCTTTAGCATTTCCATTCCTTATTCGTTTATGGAAATTCTGTAGACCCCTTCTTGACCAGTGCATCACCGAATTAGGAGTTGTAGTTGGAGGTTTGGAGTATATCTTGTCATTGCACAATAATTATGTCATGTTTTCCCAAGATAAGCTGAAATTTTAACTACTTGTGTTCACGGGAGGCTTTCATCATGAGACATGACAACAGGTTTGAAAGACCTTGTTGATCTTCTTCTAGCATCACTTACTGCCGTTATTGATTTCTTTTCTTTAGAAGTGACTTGTGGTGTATGGAAACTAGTTCCAATGAATGGAACATATTGGCCAAGTCCAGTGGTAGTTCTTCAATTAATGGAATAAAAAATAAAAGCTATGTTAACTCATGTTGGCGCTAAGGTTCCAAACTATTCTTCCAGGGTTCACCAATAATACTTCATTTACCTATGGCAGCTCTTGTCAGTTTATCCATTACTTTTAAACTTTACAAGAGCCTGGAGTACATCCATGCTATTTCTAGATCTGCTTTGGAAAATTGCACGTCAGGTTACAATCATGTTAAAGCTAGCATGAGAGAGTGAAAGCAATATAAGGAAGGCATTTGAGTGTTAAAAATACGAATGCTTACCCTGTTGTTATACTTGGGCTGAAATATGCTAAACAATATTTGTGAGCGTTAAATCACCACCTGAAGCCCAAGTTAAATGGTCAGTTCATTGAGAGGTGAAATGTGAGATGCGAGTTCGAATCTCTCCTGAGCCTATTTTTCCCTTTTTCTCAACATCCGCTTTCCTTATGATTGGGCCAACCAAAATAAAATAGAAAAAGGCCCAATCTTCATTTTTAGGCTAAAACAATAAAACATAACGAACAAACCCATTGCCGTTAATTTTGGGTCAAGTGCATTGTCGTCAATCTTTAATTTGGGTTAAGCCCAATATGCCTTATAAATCAAAATTAGTCATTTCTTAAGGCAAAATTGATTTAAAGTTAATATACAAAGCAAAAACTTTTAAGGAAAAAAGAAAAATATATCTCTTAAATTTTCTAAAATTTATGTGACGAGTTGTAATACGAACAAGTAGCATTCTCTACTATTCTGTATTTTAATTCGTGCAGATTCAAGTGCAACTTACGTCTGCTTGGACTCTGCAAACACGTAGATTTTAAAAAACCGTTGTTTTAAATAAATTTTGTCAAAAATGTCTGTTTTCGAATTTTCTGAAATTTGTGTGACAAGTTCTAATACAAACGAGTAGTTTTCTCTACCATTTTTTATTTTAATCTGTGTAGATTCAAGCACGACTTACGTCGGTTTGGATTCTTCGAACACGTAGATTTTAGAAAATCACTATCTTAATTCATTCTGCCCAAAAATGTCTGTCTTCGAATTTTCTAAAATACATGTGACGGGTTCTAATACAAATAGGTAGCGTTCTCTACTGTTCCGTATTTTAATTCGTGCAGATTCAAGCGCGGTGTGAACACATTGATTTTAGGAAATCGTTGTTTTAATTAACATCATCTAAAAATGTCCATTTTCATATTTTCTGAAATTCGCATGACGAATTCTAATACGAACAGGTAGCATTCTCTACCGTTTTGTATTTTAATTTGTGCAGATTCAAGCGCGGCTTACATCGGTTTGGACTCTATGAACACGTGGATTTAAGGAAATCGTTGTTTTAATTAATGTCATCTAAAAATGTCCATTTTCAAATTCTCTAGAATTCGCGCGACGAGTTCCAATACGAATAGGTAGTATTCTCTACTATTCAGTATTTTAATTCATGCACATACAAGCGCGACTTACGTCGGTTTGGATTTTGTGAACTCGTAAATTTCGAAAATATACTTAAATCAATTTTGCCCAAGATCATTTTTGCTTTTCTTATAAAAATCTTCTATTTTTTAAGAGATCAAGTCTCTTTACCAGAACTACATAGCCTTGAATTTTCCATTGCACCAAGGGATACATAGGAGCAGGATCAAGTCTTGTTAGGTTATTTTCCACAAACCTATTTATTTCTATTCTATTTAAAGGGATCAAACAATTTTCAAATATCAAAGTCACACACTCAGTTTAAGGGTACCTCAAAATCAGCGAGCAGGGTGCCTAATACTTTCCTACTCGGAACTGACTCCCGAACCTAGAACTCCTCCTCAAGTTAAGGTTTTTTCCAAATATTTTCCCTTTAAAAATAAAATTTGGTGCGACTCCACATTCATTTAAATTATTTCTAATTTTAGCGAGTTAATCATTTTGTTGTAGTTATGGTTACAACAATGCTTTTAATATAAACATAAATAACAACCATTAGGCTACATGGACTAATAGTGTAATTAATATTCTATTATGAATCATGCCTACATCAAACTGTTGACCTATACATTTAGCATATGTAATGTAACTATGTAACACATTGTTATTTGTCCACAAAATCCTGTTGAACCTCAACCTTAAACCTATTCCTTTACAATAGTCACTCTAGTTTAGAAAGCTTTGGGTAAAATCATAAGAGTCTATACTTCCATATCATGCATTTCATAAAAATCCATCAAGTCTTGATTTTTCTTTAGGGTGGAAAGCATGATAAAGTCAATAAGAAAAATGTACATAAGAGTCTATACCTCCATATCATGCATTTCATAAGAATCCATCAAGTCTTGGTTTTTCTTTAGGATGGCAAGCATGATAAAGTCAATAAAAAAACTATACATAAATTGATAGCATCAAACAATATCTAAATCAAATTACAAAAAGACTCTTAAAAAGAAGAATATATGATCAATTCCACTCAGGAATATTTTTTGAAGTGTGTACCAAACATGCTAACATCATATTACCAAGTTCAAGTTTTCAACAATAACTACAAAACCTCAAAACAAACACATTATAGAAGTTTTGCGTTGGCTCAACATAAATCCAAACCTTTTGAGCCAAGAGGTAAGCTTGTTGAGTTCTGCAATGACATACTTTAAGCCTTTGTTCTTTAAAGAGCCACAAGAACTACAATCGTAAGGAAAGAAGAAATAGTAAACTTAAACCATCAAACTAGTAGTCCATTTTACATTAAGTTTAATAGGTACATTCAGAATTTTAGCCAATAATGGATGCCGTATTTACCTTGTGCAAGTCATCCTTTGTATCGGCAAGATAAAATTTACAATCCTCGAGAAATTCAGATGCAAGCCTAGATTTGAATATCTTCTTTAGAACATTTCTTTATTTAAGCTCAGTAGGTAGATCCTGAAGGCATAAAATGAAAAATCTACTCAAATATGTAAAACTTAATTTCTTCATGAAACAGTAAAAAAGATTAGGTATATTAATTAATAAGTTGAAAAAGAAAGATGCACCATCAATAGTGCAATAGTGCTTGGTAAATCAGTAGACCTAAAAACAGAAAGGCATTGATTTCCAAATAAGTTGATGTGGTCAAAATCAGCTTCTTCACGACCTTGATGAAGTCACAAAAACCAGTAGATCAGCAATCTAAATAGGTCATAAAACCCAGCAAAGGAAAAGAATTAACATTTCAAATAATTTTTCATGCTTAGGCATAATTGAAACTTGAAATCTAAACTTTCCCGTATTATGTACTAGAAGACACCAATCACTAACTCAAAGCTACCTTACTTCTGGCCATTATTATTAATAATTTATTATGCAGTTAAACTATTTAGCATGAAAGAATTGATTGAAACCAAGAATAATATGAAGGACTAGGCAACAAAACAAGTAGCTTTTTATTATTGCATAGTAGTATTACTTATACACTTTACAATCTCCATTATGTATGAGATTTTTCACTAATAGTAGAATTACATAATTATTTATGAATATTATGTAATTAATGTTAGAGTTATTCGCTTATTTTATATTGTAGAGAGACCTTTTTAGTTTTTTATTAACCATGGAAATGTCAACATTTGCTTGGAAAAAATTGAAAATGAAAAATGAAGTAACTTTAAACAGAAAAAAAAAATTTGTTCATAGACAAAAGAAAAGTAGAAAGTTATACATATATTGAAGAAACAGATAATATTAATAGAACTAATTTGTTGGCCAATTAACTAGTTGGCAAGATTATAAGGATTATATTAGAACAAAATATAAAAAAGTAGTTGTTGTAACACCTAAAAGGTTAAAGTCCAAATTGGAATTATTTTTTAGTAAAGAGCTATCTAAATAAGAATTAAAAATAGACCCATCATCAATATTTTTTCCCAGAAATATCTGTTAAAAGGCAGGCATTAGTAACATTGCTAGTATAAATATTCAATTATATCCAAGTTCCACTTTAAAATTAATTAATAAATAAATAATAATTTAAATAATAAAAATAAAAATAAAAAACGAAAAAAAGAAATTAAAAATAAAAGAACAGAAATATTAAAATAGACAAATAAACAGAAAACAGAAATGAAAATCAAAACAAAAAATAAAAGATGAAAAATGAAGAAAAGGAAAAAACTGAAAACTGAAATATAACAAAAACAATAAAAAAGAATAATAAACCAAAATAATAAAAAAAATAAAAAAAAGAAAAAAATATATAAAAAAATAATAAGTACATAAATAAATAATAAAAAACAGAAATAAAACAAAACAAAATAGAAAAATAAAAATTAAACAACTGAGTAACTGAAAAACTAGCAACTAAAAAGAAACAGAAATAAATAATAATAATAAAAAATAATAAAAAAATAATAAAAATAAAAAGGAAGAAAAAATTAAAAGAAAGAAGGCGGAAAAATTTTGAAAAATCTCTATAAATAAAAGAAAAGGGAATTTGGCGGGGACTTTTTTTCTCTTTTTGGAGGGGGGTTATGGCTAAAGATCCTCAAGTCTCTCTCAGGGGCGAAAAACTTCAAGAAAAGGAAGCGCTCGGAAGAAAATTCAGGACTCATTCCACTCACTGTAGGCTAGTTCCTGGCCAATTGGATCCAATTTAGAGCTAGTACCTTTCGATTTCAGGTTAGTACCTTTCAATCTGTAAGTTCAATACAGTACAGTTTTCATCACCTGATTTGTTCAAATTCATGCCTAAATACATAATAAAAACAATTTGAATTCAAGATTCTGATCTCTGGGTGAAAACTGGATTTGTAATTGCCATATATGTGATTGAACTGAATCGGATTGCTATGCGGTTTCAGAAGAAATTTATTCTGATTTAAATTCAAGATTCTGAGCTTTTGGTTGAAGCTAGATTTGTAATTGTTACATATGTTTGTTGAGTTGAATCGGATTACTATAGACATAGGAAACCTATTCTGACTTGAAACCAAGATCTTAATACCTTTGTCGAAGTTGGACTTAGAATTTCTATATAAGTACATCGGATTGCCACGTGAATGTGAAGAGTAAACTTCCCAAGAAGGGCTCTATTTCCAGGGGGAACTCGTTCACCAGCTTTTAGTTCTGTTTGGCAGGATCTGGTTGTATTAAATCGAGATTCATACCGAAAATAAACACTAAAAGGAAACGAAATCTTGAGTTTCTAGCTCACATGAGAGAATGATGATTCGTGGAAGTCTTTAGGGTCCTATTCATTCTTCGGTCATATCATCTACAAGCCTATTCAAGCACTGTTGTGGTATCCGTGGTCTCTATGATAATCACGTCATGCTCGGGTCAAAGTAAGTATGTTCTCGAAGGAAGAAGTATAATGTCTCTACCTCCAAATGCAGTGGAATAGCTTTGATCCTTGGTCTGGGACTTGCCTTCATTTTGATTTATTTTGTATGGTGCATATTCGATAAAACGTTCAGTGGCCTCATGCATCTCTTTTGCATTTCTTTGATCCGGCCGTGCTTCAGTTTTCATAATTGTCTTTCATAATAAAGTGCTACAGGAGGGAGAATAACAAAAGTCAGCTTAATCACCTTCAAGTCATGTGTAATTTCCATGAGAGTTACAGGACTGACGACGCTTAACAATTTTCTGAAATGAGGTTCCAGTTGCTTGCTACGGGGGTAACGTCGCTCCAAGCTTAATTCTGCCCTATAAGGTTTCATGCTCCTTAGTGTGCTATGGGGAACCATGGTTCAAGGACGAAAGCTTAATTCCAGGCACATCACCGTTGGTACCATACGTTCGATGGTTGGTGCATGCGAATGTGGTCGTATGATCATCATCGTGGCATGAACGCATGCAGTGAAGTTGGTATCTATAGCTGACTTGAGGAAGTGTAGACGAAGGAGAAGCGAGCTAATGGATCGTGCTGCATGAATACTTACTTATTGTGGGGTCCATTCCCTGCTTGCTACTAGACCTAAATTAGTTGCCATTAGGAGTTTTCTATACTGGACGAGAACGATTTGGCATGCAGTGATGAACTTCAATGTGGCAGTTGAGAAGCGGAGGAGTGCCGAGGTTAAGAAATCTAAGTTTTCTATCTCTGGGCATCATCCGCATGAGAAAGATGCATGGAGTGCATAATGGGTAGCGAGCAAGAGCCTGCAAATAGCAATCAGTGTGTTATGGGGAAACATCCAAAGTGACTTCACTGGTACCTAATGTCATGCGATCAGCTTGGAAATTGGCAGTTCAAGACATTAACCCACAGTTTGGTCATCAATCACGTTTGGTTTCACATTTTGTTGTTCCAATTGATGGACGGAAAGCCTTGCACAAGTGTCTTGATCGTTGGATTGTGGCTCCTCTACAGTCGCAGTTTCTCAATCCCTTCAATCTTGAATGGCTTCGGCAGCTTCAAATATAATGAAATCTTGAAGATCGTCACAGCGTTCAAAGCATTTTTTAGGCTAATAGGAATTTCTGTCCTTGGGCCCAGTTCCCAGATGTCGAATGCCTCGCGACGGGTTTTTGATAGGCACCTCTGATACAAGGAGTTTGGTACACAAAAGAAAAAATAGCTACGCAAACAAAGGACACGTGATCTGTACCACCCAAGATGGGGTTAAAATCCAGTGGACAGGGTTCCCTATTGGTTACACTCCACCTGATGGTAGTGTAGATTACGTTATTAATCACCTTAAGTTCAGTCTTGGTTCCTGAATATGAAGGAAGGTTTGGGCGTTATTTCTGGAGCTGATAAGAAGAAGGCATCAGGGTATGAAACCGTCGGTTTTCAGGTTGTCCCTTATAGTATTAAATATGATCCTGAAGTCGTGGCCAAGCACAACAAGTATAATGCTCTCTCTCCCATAGGCTGCCTAAATGAGTTTGACAAGTATCAAGTGATAAGAGAGAAGGAAAAGATGTTGTCCACATACAAGGTTGAAGTGATATAAGATGGCCATCACGGGGATGCTTATTTGAAGAGTTTGAGTGAACCTGTCTCAGCTACACTTTACCTTGGCTATTCACAACTCATGGCAATTACAATCATGTTAATCCACAGGCACCATTGGTTTCCTTATGTCCTTCTACTTTGTGCACTACTTGTTCTCATATTATACTTAAATTGAAAGCTTACGTGAGGAAGCTCTTATTAGTGATGGAAGAAATGGTTGCAAAAGGCCTCGGGTATATGGAAATTTAGAACACATAGGATCCTTCAAATTCCCCTGACTCTGCAAAGATCCAGGTGTATGAACGGGGGTAGTTGCAAGAGACATGCTGCCAATGAGTATTGGCCTCTTAAAGCGGATGATTTCCTCTCGTACGTAGTTCACCCGAACGTATATTGAGCTAGATATTTCACAAGTGGAACAGCCTGTAAATGCCCTCAAAAGGCCTATGTCGTTACTGTTTAATTGGAACCTAGCTTTAAAAAATTCCTTGGCTTTTAAAGGTTATAGCTATGATAGGCCGCTGCTCGGATGGCATTTGTCTTCAAGGGAATCAGGCTTTCTTTATGTAATGCTAGAAGCCCTGACGCCATGCACGCAGAAAAGCCACTCCTTTGCAAGCCTCATTACAAATGAATTTGAGATCACAGGGTGACCTATGAGGAATATGCCTATCTCTTCTTTAAAAAAAATTTTGGTACCCCATGCACGTTGGAAGAAGATTCATGCAAGAGGGTTTGAATGAAAATTAAAAGGAGTAGAGGCCACCATTAAATCTTACTCAAAGCCAGAGAAGCCTCCACTTTCCCATGCAACCTACATGCAGTAATCCCACGTCCACTTGGTTTGCTTTAAATTAAAACAAAGGTGTAAGAAACCCAATTTGAGGCGTGGATTGGTAGTTGGGCGAAGGTACATGCAACACCAGGCCTAGTGATCGAACCCTGTCTAGGATATTTTCCTTTTAATTCCTACAAGACAACAATATTCATGCATTGGCCCACGACTTGGCCTTCACGCTGCGCCAAATAGACCACTCCAAACCTAGCCCTCAATATTTCAAATGGGCCACAGCATGCTGGCTCGATGTAATGGGCGGGCCATGTCCGCCAGACGTTTGCATGCGCAGCCACACCATTCCTTTTAATTATCCCAATTTAATGCTTTCAATGTTTCTCACTGAAACCAAATGAATCATCCCAAATTCAAACCAAAATTCTTAAAATATTAAACCAAATGCTTTCAATTTTTTTCACTGAAACCAAATGGATTATCCCAAAATGAAACCAAAATTTTTAAAATATTAAACTAAGTTTATAATTAATCTAGCACCAAATCAAGTTCATAATTAATTTTCAATTACTTAAGTCAAGTTTCTTTTATCTCTCGAATTCTTTTCTTCAAATTTCAAATTAAGTTCATTTTATTCCAATTCTTTTCTTTAAATTTTAAGTCAAGTTTAATTGTTTATTTCAACTTCAAATTTAAAATCAAATTTAATTTTTTTCTCCAAATTTCAAATCAAGTTTAAATCTTTTTCCCAATTCTAAATCAAATCAAGTTTAATTCTTTTCCTCAATTTTCAAATCAAGTTTAAATCTTCTCCTCCATTTCAAAACAAACCAAATCTAATTCTTTTCCTCCATTTCAAATCAAACCAAATCTAATTCTTTTCCTCCATTTCGAATCAAATCAAATCTAATTTTTTTCCTCAATTTTTAACTCAAGTTCATTTCATCAAGCCTAATTCTTTTCCTTGAGTTCAAACCAAGTTTAGTTTATTTTAAATCAAATTCAATTCTTTTCATCAAATTCAAATCAAGTTTATTTTATTTCAAATCAAGTCTATTAAAATAATTCTTGGTCTCAAGCAATGAACTCTAAACACGAACTTGTAGCTTTTTCTGTTGTTCGATGTTTAGGGATTCATATGAATCCCAGTACAGCCGTAGTTGTCTTGGACCCTGTGCATATGTGGACTAGGAATCCTTTTAAAATAATTTCAAAACAACCTCGTTTTGGAATCCCAAGTCTTGCATAATGGACTTTAAATAAGAACTGGCGGTTTCACTGCTGTTCAATGTTTAGAAATTCATATGGATCCCGGATCCCAGTGCAGCCCTCGTTTGCCTTGGATCCTGTGCATATATAGACTAAAGATTCTTTCTAAAATATTTTCAAAATACTTTATTCCTTTTTCAAGCACCTCCAAAGGTCAAGCCTTCAAACCAAAACTACGTAAGCCTTGAGTTTCCCATTGCACCAGGAAATACGTAGGAACGGGATAAAGTCCTGTCAGGTTATCTTCCACCAATCTATCTATTTTCATTCTAAATTTAAGGGATTAAACAATTTTCAAAAATATCAAAATCACACACTCAGTTTAAGGGTACCGTTCTTCGGAACGGGCGAGTAGGGTGCCTAACACCTTCCCGAACTTCGAATCTCTTCCTCAAGTTAGGATTTTTCCAAATGTTTTCCCTTAAAATAAAATTTGGTGGTGGCTCCACAATTAATCAAATTCTCTTTTTCAAAATTTTAGTGAGTTCGTCGTCTCATCGTAATTACGGTTGCGACAACTAGAAAACAATAACCTTTCAACATTAGGATTTTCACTAAAAATTAAAGCATCTCTTAGATTGATAGACACCTAAAATGAAAAGATGTGGTAGAAAAATTTTGAGGAATATATAAATAAAAATAATTTATAAAACATAGAAGAAGGTCACTATAAAATTTTAAACTACTCTAGATTGATAAGACAAAATACTAGCAATGTGAACTAAAAAGTAAAAAAAAGAGATCAATTGTTTAAAAATTAAATTTAGGTTTGTCCAAATAGAAAATATCACCTTTAAATTCAATTTTAAAATTATTATAACTTTAATAAATTTTATATTATAATATATCATATCAATAAAAAATTATTTTTCATATAATATTATTTAATGTAATAAATATTATTTATTAATAATAAGTTTTTTTCATTTTTTTAATATTTGAAATTGAAAAATTCTTGTCAATTGTTGGTACAATAACGCTAGCCATCCTAATTCATTGAATTCTTTAAGGGTTAGCTATTTCACAAAGAAATTAAAATATAATGTCATTAATCGGATTGATTGATGTTAAGTTGTCGGCAATGGTTAATGCATGATGACATAAAACGTATTATCCATAACTGTGTTTATGGAAAAAGAATGGAGTTCGCATAATTGGGAGTTCAGTATAGATAAAAGAATCTTATAGATTTGGCGAGGAATGGCATGAAAATTGAGGTGCCAAAAATGTATGAATCAATTAGTGGGTGCCCTCCCTTAACACCAATAGTGCTGACATCACCAAACTTTTTTCCCAATATCTAGCCTACACCATATTCTCCAACAGCTTGACCTAAACACATCTTGCTACCTAATAATAGTATGTTCAGCTCATTGATATTTGTCAAAAATGTTAGTTCTAGTTAGCAAAGGAGATTTCAACTTAATGGTTATTGGTACTAGTGTTATGTTCGAAAAATTCTTGCGTAAATGTTGAAGTAATGAAAAATTAAAAATCATTCAAATGCAAAGGGGATTACTCCAATGTATAGTCTCCCTAAAGTAGATGACTTTGAGGAAAATGAACAAGCAAGGCTATGGACAAAAGGACACTGTAAGTAGGACATGAAAACAACGATTGAAATGGAGATTTTCACTACTAGACAAGTAAATTGATTCCAATTTGTATAATACCCAGGCTTAGCCCAATGGATAGATTATTTGCTTTTAGAGTTAAAGAAGTTGATTTTAAGACCCCTGAAAACCCAACCAAAACACCACTGACACACTTCCTTTCGACGTATACCTCACATACATCACTGCTAATCTCTATAAATCACCCAACTCCCTCACTCAATATACATTTTTTCCCATTAAAGTAGGTCACACTTGTGTTTTTCTCTAAAATGTCAAGGCTCATAAGCCCCTCTATTTGTTGTTTTCTCATATATTATGCACAAAAACTGAACATATGAATGTGTTTTAGATATGCAATGAAATCATTTATTAATATATTAGTATAAAAATATTATGATCAGAATTCAAAATAGTTTCAAGGAAAACTTTATTCTTTATTGTAATATTCACCAAAAGCTACCAAACAACGTTGTCAATCAAACCCAACTTATGGAAATGAAATAGTTATTATACATCATCACAATCTAGAGGGTATCCAGTTTCCAAATGGTGTATACTCTAATTGAACATCTCTAGCACAAAAGAATCAATATTGTATCACAAAACAACAATAAGCAGGGACACAAGGCATGAGGAACACATGCACTTAGCAAAATTACACATTTATTCAAAATAGTTCTTTTCTTGCTAGAACACATTCCCACAACATGAAAAATCAATAACCAATTTAGATTCTTAAGCTTCTTTTGAGAGACAACATACTAGTAATCATGTCATATTCCATGCTCTTGCCTACCTTATACCATTACTATATAATCGAAAAGAAAATCCCAATAAATGAATTAAATATACATTACTTTAATCACCTTACACCATTAATTCCATATAGCAAGCAACATGAAAAACCAAACACAACAAAATAAATAAATACAAAGCACAAAATCAATCCAAATGGACATCATAGTTGGTTAATTGTCATTAAGACAAAGGTCCGCAATATGATCACAAATAATGTAGTTAATCAATTTGATAATGACATTGCATATCAAGATGTTCATGAAGTTCATGAACTTCATGTCATGTTGAATATTGATGCCGAAATTTATGATGATACTTTTGTTGATATGAACGATATTGATGAGGAAGTTGATATAGGTTTGCTTAATGAACCTGATCTGGATGAAAATAGTAACAACACTTAAATCTCAACAAATAATGAATAATGGGGGTGAAAGTGATTTAAAATGATCCTAACTCAACTTAATTAGGTAATTATGAATATTTTCTATGTATTCTTTTTAATGTATTTTTTATCTCTAACCTTTTACATTAATTATTTCTAACATTTTATGCATACAGATGATGATAACACAACTAAAAGTAGAGGTTAAGGTCGATCAAAAGGTCGAGCCAGAATTTATGGTAGGACGTCTCCATCACACGCAGTAGGATCTTCTAATCCACAAGACATGCCTTCTACTCCGACTTCAATATTTGTGGAAGTGAATGTAAGATCAGGATCATCCTTGCCATATATTAATACATCAAGTCCATCTACCCCACACAGGTGCATCTACCCCTACATCTTGTACATATCCTTCCTCCAAACTTGCATATTCCACTCATCAGCTACTTCTATCTTTACCAATAGTTGGAACCAAATATTCTACTAATAGGAGGGTATGGATTAGCCCAGGAGCTAAGCATGAGTAAGTATTTTTTTTATACTTAATATGATTATCACATTTTTGATGTTTTACTTAAATCAATATCACTATTAACATTAGTTTTGATAGTTTCTTATCTTTAAATGTATGTAATAGAGATATTACAAAAACTATTAAGTCAAAATTTGATGATTCTTAGCCTACTTAGAGTTCTGTTCTTATAGAAGTTAGAAACATGTGGTTTGAAGAATTTTAGGTAATATTGTATTTAAATTTTTTTTAGCTAACTTACTTATTATCATTATTTTTTATGAATTTCTTATTACAAATGATGTAGAAAATTTATAAGTGGCTACCACAACATAATGTTACCATTAGAAAACCTTTGAACATAAAGGTTCAGTGATGATGAAGAATACAATGAACAAGGTGCGGACTAGAAAAGATAAGGGAGTTTGGATTACTCCTGAGGTTAGACAACGATTAAAGCTTTATTGCACTGGACAAGACTTTCAAAAGAGAAACACTATTGGTAAGAAAATTCTAACTTGTGATAGTGAAGCCTCTTTATACACTAATGGTTTTGTACCTGTTGTTATGCATCGTAATACCATGGTAATTAAAAATTTAAGTTATTTTTATTAATTTTAGTTATTTAAAAGTTTAACTGAATATTGTCTATGCAAAGTAAGGAGCTTGAACGGAATCCAACTACATTTGATATTATGGAAAAAACTAAAAGGAATAAAGATGGAGAATGGGTTAACAACAAGACAAAGAATATTGTTGTATGTATATTTCAACTATAGTTTTATTTGTGTATTAAATGATTATTATTTTTATATAATATTTTATGTGTACTTATACTTTGTAGGAGGAATTTGTTTGTCATTGATTTGAATTCCTTCAAAATGATTGGAGTGAACATTGGCCTTTGAAAATGTCATTTTTTTAGATGTTGTTGGAGGATGGAACTAGAAGGGACATATATATGGTTTAGGTCAGCTAGGTGATGAATTTGTGTCTTCACCCAACCTCAGTGAAAAACTGCAACATACAAAAATAGAGCTATATCAGACAAGAACCGAGCTAACCCACTATACAAGTTCTTCGACAAATAGTGGAACACTTAGGATTACCATCTAGCTCTAATTTCATGAGCTCCAACAAGAATGAATTTGCTAATGATACTCTGACTGTTGTTGATGGTCATCATAATGACAATCAACCTCTTAACACTGGTCATCATGATCAGCATTAACATTTTTATCTGTTTTTATTATATACTAATTTTGTATAAATTTATACTTATCTATACTTAATTATATTTGGATTATGTCATCTATGTTAGTTTCTTTGTTTAATGATTTTTGAATTTATAATTTTTATAATAATGATTGTGTATATATTTCATATATCCAGGTTTGTTTTAATTAATTTTTATGTAAATAATAAAAAATCTATTAATTTTTATTAAATAAAATTAAGGACCGATTTGTTACCGATTAATGCATCTCCAATTTAGTCACCAACATACATATTAGCAACTGATTTTTGCTAGTGATTTTGTAATTGATTATTTTGTCCCAAATTTAGTCACTAGTAGATTTATTAGTGATTGTAAATATCCAATTATGTCTGAAGCCCTCCAATTGTTAAAATTAATCAAGAAACCAACACTAAATTAAATACAAAAATAATAAAGTAATGATAATATCATAAAACAAATAAAAGAAAATGAAATAAAGACAAAACAAGGTTGTAAAATAAAATAAAATAATAAAATAATAATAATAATAATAAATGAAAAATAAAAATTAATAAAACAAAAAAAAAACAGATTTTAGAAACAAAAAAAAAAAACAGGATTGAAAACGGAATTTTTAACAGAAATCAAAGAAAAGAAAAAGAGGATGGAGGGGAGTTTTTGGGGTCCATGTTCTACGACCTGGGTCTTAACACAAAGAAAAGAAAAAAGAGCGATCAAGGAGGCTTTCAAGGAGGAATCCTCTCCCTGCCAGAACATTGGAAGAACGCCAAGAGACCCAACGAAATTGGGAGGAAAAGGAAGAATTTGGCCGGCAGGCACCGACGGGTCCTACAAAGGTCAAAAGAAGAGGATACTCTGGTTCAGTTGGATGAAAGAATCTTGAATAGCAAACCAGAAATTCATAGGAGGCACCTTTCTCAGTCAGATTCCTAAGTAGGAACGAGGCCTCTATTCACTTTTCTGCATTATGGAAATGCTTGGCGTGGTAATTCAGATTTTAGCTCACATTTGTTGGTATCTGCTCATGCTCCCAGTTGAAACTAAGGGTTTATGACTCCTTGAATAAGTCACGAAACCTCAATCAAGTAATCCATATGTACATTCACAACCAGTTTGTATAAGACCATAAAGCCATGATAAGAGTCTAAAGGACTCAAATCTGATCTCCAGAGTTTGGTGAAATCCTGGTCTAGGTAAATTACTCTAGAATCATTTTGTGGTTTCTGTGGATGCGTAGCAAAACGATCATCATATTGATTGTACACTAGGGTGACGTAAGCACCAGATTCACGTTCTTACAATGTGAAGTAATAGAAACAGGTTCAGAGGTTTTAGTACCTTGGTTCAGTGATGGAACGAACATAAATCTTGTTGTATAAATTTGCTTCAAGGTAAATTAAAGGGGCGTGACGTGTGTTAAGCTTGGTTGATACTAGGCGTAGTATAGTTATCCGTGCTCATGTGAAGAAAGGAGACTCATGTGGTTCACATGTAACTCCTGGATCTTGAAAACACACTTCCAAAAGTGGCATAAAATGGGGGGAGAATGTTGATGGTGAGTAAGAAATCCAAAGCTGTCAAGGCCAAAAGGGGTGTGTCTGCAGGCAGGGCAGCATCGGTAAACAAGAATAATGATCCAGGGGAAGCATGTAATTTGGAGAATAGAATGGAGGCCTAGAACAAAGAATTCCGGACTCTGAAGGATGATCTCAAAAAGAATGTGACAACGCCATAGTTGTGTGAAATGCTCAACAGGATCCGAATTCGATTTGTGTGATCGCCGCTTACCAGTATCCATCCTAAAATAGTGAAAGTTTGCAAGATTTGAAAGCTTCTATCTGAAGATTGCCAAAGACCTTATTGAAGAATGGAATGCTTCATGCAAAAGTAAAGAAAGATACTAACTGTTTGGTGGCCAGTGGAGCACTCAATGATGAAGCAGAGATGCGGAAGGTAAGGGGGATGAAAATTCCAATAATCAGAGAGGGCTATTTGGTTGACTACATAGGAAGAAAAAGCTTCCATTTAATAGGTACAAGGTTGAAATGATTGGGGAGACTTCTAGCAAGATGACCATCAAAGTGAAAGGAAACAACGCTGTTCATGAGGCTTCTGGCCTACAGAATTCTGGCCACATACTTGAGGAAGGGAAAAACATATAATACAATTTTGAATATGTCTGATCCGTCTGCTGGTATTGACAGCTACAACATTCTACATTCTCCAAATAATCCAGGAAGATAAGGGTTCAGGTTGCTATGCGGGTCGAGGAAAATGACAAGATAGGAGAAATTAAACCAGATGAAATGCCAAAATCTGATGCCATCTGTGAATTCAAACAATTATTCCTTGAGAAGACTGGAAACCCTTGGAAAGCTTGGGAGCAAAAGACTATTCAGAATCAACCTGGAAGATTCTTCCCATTAGATATTGGTTATGGAGTTAACAAACAGGTCTCAAAAAGGATGAAATTAGCACAGACAATAAACTACCTCCTCCATTGATAGAATTGAGGAAGATGCTCTTCAATATGGAAACATATAGAGCTTCCATGATGGAATTTGAGATCAATATGTCTGAAATGCCACTTGGGAAGCTGAGCAAGAGAAACATCCGAAGATATACAAAATCTGTTTAAAACCAGCAATCTTGATCCATCAGCCAAGGAAAACTTGCTTATTAACGCCAGCAATCGATTCTTCACTATGGTCCCTCAGTTCATTAATATACTATTAGGAATGAGGATGATTTTAAGTCAGAGTTGAGAATGATAGAAGCACTTCAAGACATTGAAATAGCCTTTTGATTAGTTGAACCTGGTAACCAACACGACAACCTCCATGCAGTTCCCATGAAACTGATGCATGTCTCCAAAGGGGTTCTTTAAAACTTATTGAATGAAGTTAAAGACCCAACCAAATAATGGGCCATGTGGTAAGCAAGCGGCCCGTCTTTACCCCAAGTCTGGGTTCGAATCCGACATCCTACACCTTTGTTTTAGTGACTCTTTGACCAAACTCTATGTGTAAATAACGGGTGCAAATAAAGTATAACTTGAATGCCTGGTCCAGTGGCTAGCTGCCTGGTCCAGTGGCTAGCATGCCTAGCACGTCTTGGAGGTGCTGACTTCGAATCCTCCCAAAGGCATGTTCTGATTTCTTCCTCTTAATTTTAAAACCTGCCCCTAAAATTACCAATCTACCCTTAAGATCAGCAATTACCATTCTGCCCTCAAGGTTTCATGAAATACCAGTTTTGTCCCCAAGTGTCAAAATTACCATTCTGTCCCTAACATTTCCACTAATACCAGTTCTGTTCCTAAGTGTCATAACTACCAATATGCCCCTTACTTCCTCTAAAATGACTATTTTGCCCCTCCGAATTCATGAAGATTTCATAATTGCTAAATAAATTCATAAAAATTCCATAATTGCTAGATAAATCCCAAAATCTCTAATAATTACCAAATTGCCCCAAAATTCCTAATAATTACAAAACTACACCAAAATTCCATTTAAACCTTAATTGCTTCAAAACTCAAAACGAAACTCTTCTTCCTCAAATTCAAGTTTTCTTTTTACTCAAGAACCAAGATCATTTGCTAATCGTCCCTTCAATGCTTCAAAAGTCTCTTTTTCTAAAACTTTGGGATTCTAGGTCTCACGCAATGGACTCTAAATGGGGGGTTGGCGGTTCACCCGCTATCCAACGTTTAGTAGTTTGTATAGGGCTCCCGTACTACCATAGCCGCCTCGGGTCTTGTGCATGAGTGGACTAAAGATCCATTCAAAAAACAAAATCTTCAAAAACTCTTTTTCAAGCACTTTCAAAGGTCAAGCCTTCAAAACAAACCAGAACTACGTAAGCCTTGAGTTCCCCATTGCACCGTGGAATACGTAGGAGTAGGATCAAGTCCTGTCAGGCTAACCTCCATCAAGTTATTTATTTCCACGCTAATTAAAGGGATCAAACGATTTTCAAACACACTCAGTTTAAGGGTACCGTTCTTCGGAACGGACGAGTGGGGTGCCTAACACCTTCCTCATTCGTAATCAACTTCCAAACCTAAATTTCTTCCTCGATTCAGGGTTTTTTCTAAGTATTTTTCCTTAAATAAAAATTTGGTGGCGACTTCACTTAATCCAATCAAATTCATTTTTAAAATTTTAGCGAGTTCGTCGTCTCGTCGGAATTACGGTTGCGATAGTGACCAATTTAGCAACCAATTTTAGTAACCGATGTTATGTTGCAATCAATTTTTTGTAATCGATTTTGCAACTAAATTTTTTATCGCTAAATTGATCTCTTACAATAAATAAAGCGACCATGCTAACGACTTATTTTAATTGTTTTTGAGATCAAAAATTTTAGTCGTTAATATGTCTATTTTTGCACCGACTTAACTTTTTCGATCACACATTCATTTTGCGACTAAGATTTTAGCAACTCCTTCTATTCGATCGCAAAAACAATTAATAACCAATTTTTTAAAATTAGAAAAAAATTTATTTAATCGTTAAAATGAATTTTTTAATAGTAAATTTAGATAAAAAAAATTACTAATAATTTTATCTTTACGTTAGGTGGTGGTACAGATTGGTTGAAATTTTTTTAAACAAGTATTTCTTTAAAATAATGTCAATATCTTCCATATCTGTAATTATAAATAAAAGATAATTACTATAAATAATAATTCTTACGATAATAAAAATCAACACATACGTTTAAGATTTAATATGATAAACATTAAAAGATGAAATTATTATTAATGACTATGTAGAGATTTATAATATATATAATTTAATATTAAAAATTTTAAAATTATTTATATTACAATATTAAAATACTTAAACAAATAAATAATAAATATTTAAAATTTTAATCTCATCTAATAAAAGTTATATTATTAATTGTAAATTGAAAAGGAAAATAATACATTATTATTAAAGTAATAAAATATTTTTTAAAATTAATATAATTTAAAATTTTATAAATAATTATTTAATTAAAAATTATTGGAATGGTCACTTAACAAATTATAATTTCAAAAAATCTTTAGAAACAAATAGAGTTACATATAGTTTTATTTTTTTTAAAATTTTAAAATTTTGATTTTGATTTTTTATTTTTGAAATGTTTGGGCTTTGGTACCTATTTTTTAAAATATGAATTATTTTAAAGATTAAAATTAGTCTATTTTATAAAAATAAAAATCAAAAATCAAAATTAAATAATTTAAAAATTCAAAATTCTAATAATTTTAAAAAATAACTAAAATCATATTTAACTCAAACAAATATATTAAAGTAAGAAAAATAAAACAACATTAACTATAACTATTACCTATGACATATATTGAATCACGATAGATACCATACTTTCATATTTACAAACTAACAACAAAATACCATAATTAAAAACTCTCTCAATCCTGATTTCTAAACAAAAAGAATTAACGATCGTTTAGGAACATCAATATAATGTATCTAAATGACAATACTCAAAGCTATGCTAAGATTATTCAAGCAGGTGTGTGATTCTCAGCATTTCAAAGGTGAAAAAATCTGCAATTAGAAAACCCTGTGATCGAATCTTCAAATAATAAGACAATAGAGATAAGGCTATTTAAAAAATTCATAGATGAAATGAATCTGATTGAGCCTTCAGTGGTTGGTAGAAGATTCTTATGGGTGTTAAGTGATGTCACTAGTGGAAAATAAGCTTTTTACATCGGTTGTTATGAACTTTTTATATCGGTTATTTGAGCGGTATTGAAGTGGGCGATATAGAAACTTAGACTTTTTACATCGGTTCTATAACCGATGTAGAAAGTACACTTTCTACATCGGTTAAAACTTCAACCGATGTAGAAAGTCATACTTTCTACATCGGTTGTGGTCACAATCGATTTAAAAAGTTAACTTTCTACATCGGTTGAAGTTTTAACCGATGTAGAAAGTCTGAATTTTTACATCGGTTGTGGTCACAATCGATGTAGAAAGTCACTTTTTACATCGGTTAAGGTCACAACCGATGTAGTAAGTTTATTTTTTTTGAAATGTTATTTTTGTTTAGGGAAATTGTCATATTATTTATTCACAATACTTGTATATATAAACAGAATACCAGGCAGACAATACAGAAATTACAGAGTCCATATATTTAAAGTAAATACATCAATATTTATTATAAAATATAATAAAAATCTAAAAAACCCATGAATTCAACCCAAATTGGCAATGTCTATCAGAAATTTTCCCCAACGTCTTCTGATATCATCAATTTCTTCATCTAATAGAGGTTGAGGATTGTCAAATATCTACAAAATGTTTTTGATTAAAATTAGTGAACATGTCATGTTATGCATTCAAATTAAATAATTAAATTAGGACAATTGTAATTACCTGGTGCCAAGAGTGAACAATAGAAGCCGAGACAATGAGAAACATATGTCTTATCACATAATATCCACACTCGATTCCTCCTATTTTGTCTTGACACTTCAAAAAATAAAAAAGTATCAAATATAATTAGAGATAGTGATAAAAGAATATAAAATAATTGAATAACTTTTAATAAAGTACTTACCTTTGGAATTATCCATACAGGCTTTTTAATATTTGATGAATGCGTCCCTTTTAACCGAAGTCGAGAATTCATTGCTCTACAGTAAAATAAAAAGCAAATGAATACCTTTGAGAATAACAAGTTATATGAATATAAATACCAAAATCATAAAAACTTACAAATCTATAATGTCCTTTATGTCTTTCTTTGGTTTTTGCCAAGCAGAGCATAGAAATACAACTACATTCCGTTTGGGACAAATAATGATTAATTGCCAATGGGCCCTACAAAATATGAATGATAATGAACAAAAATTAGGAATTTAATTGAATTCATGAAACAAAGCAATTAAGTATTGACTTACGATTGAAAATAGGGGCTAGTAAATACCTTTATCAAACTCGCAATCTCCTCGAAGATATCTTTGATCTCACTGCCTTGTTCCCAGTTTTTCGATATGAATCGGGTCCCGTGAATCCATAGAGGTGTAAGTTACCTCTTTCAGTGCAGATACGATACAAGTACTTAATATTGCGAATAATTTTCATATGTTAGCTTTTGATAATGAAATAATTCAAGTAAGGTTTAGAAATTTACTTACATCAACCATAATTGTAGAACTGTTACACATAGGAGATCGTTACCCACAACCAACTCCAATATATCCTTCTTAGTAATATAGAAGGGGATAGGTGTGGGCTTCCCTATGATATCCGGTTCCATTGTTATTTGCAAAGTTTGGTCGCCCAAGTTCATGGCGATACCAAATAGACGTGTGAGCAAATCAACCTCATATTTCTTTGCAGGAGGCTCAGGAAGATCTGCTTTAGCACTTAAATCAATCTTTTTCCCACGATCTTCCTTATAAACCTACGATAAATTCACAAAATAATAAGAAATATATATATATAGACACACACAATATATATATTAAAAAATTAGTAACATAGGCTAAAATTATCTAATACCTGAGGTTGAACTCACTGCCTGCAAGTCTCCTCGGCCATATAATGAAATGGTTGGGGGCTTGCCCCACGACATGAACCTCCTCAGTAGGGACAGGAACAGGAGCATCTGCATCTTCAACCCGTTCAACCACCACTCTAACATGATCATCATCAATTTGCTGGTGATGGATGGTTGAACCCAAGGTGTAGACTTTCCTAATTGCTACCAGACGATATGGATCATCAACATATAACTCATAATCGTCGACCCGCATCCACATCCTCTTCTCCCTCGTAGTTGCTCCTCCGTCGGAGCACAACTTCCCTTTGTGCTCACGCGCTAGGAGAAGGTGATGGATGGTGACCCCAGTGTCCGTGTTTGGGAAAGTCCCAAAGATGCAAGCTCCCCGCCTAAGCTCTTGCCTAAGCTCCCCTAAGCTCCGTCGAGCTCTTCTCAAAGTTCTTGCCACAGTGCTTGCCTCATGTCTTCACGCATGGCGTCCAACTCATCTCTAGACACCAAACCTTCTTTGGATGTCTGTCTAGAAGACAATCCAAAGTACTGTCTAAGGCCAACACCTCGGCCAACTGCACGAACACCCCCTGGATGCTCCGGTTGGCCAATAGCCGTACTTAAGATGTCATCCCGGCCAGTTGGAACAAAGACTCCTTGTGAGCTTTGTTCAACCAAAGAATCATACAAAACAAAAAATGACCGTTATCAGTAATGTAAATGTTTGAAGATAAATAAAAAGGAAATTTATAAAATTGTGTGATTATTTACAATCTTCTCAGCAATAATGAGAGAAGGCTCTGATGTGTACTCTCCAGATGCCTTTTGGCGTGCCCTCTTCCATTTCTCATGGCGTGAAGGTGGAGAGGGTGGAGAGAGAAGTGTAGAAGGGTCTGCTTCAGATGATTGCTGACGATCTTTCGACTTCTACTCGATCAGCCTCTCCTAAAGCAACTCATAACCCCCACGAGATAATCTGTGGGGGTAACAGTTCTTAGCAGAAATTTGTTGAGCCTTCTTTCTTTTCTCTTGTTATAAGAAAGCAAACCAATTAATCATAATATTGCTTATATTAGTCAATTAAAAAAAATATAATATTAGAAAGATACATACAACGAATGCAGGATCCATTCGAGACTCAACAAATCTCTGCCAAGTGTCTTGATCAAGGAACTGGTACTCCTCACAAGGAGACACATCCTTGAGTGACCCATATATATATTTGCTGGTGAGATGTGTCTTGAAGCCCTTCCAGTGCTCACCAGTAAATGAAAGCCACTTCCTCTTTAGGAAGTTAGTGTTTGGTACATCATATGTAAGCTACACAAAAGAAGATGTAATTAGTTAGTGAATGATAAATTTATGGAAAAACTTAAAGCTTTAAAGTTAAATACCATGATAGTCTCCCAAATTTGATCCTTGACCCGCATCTCAACATCATCTCAATCCTTCTTCAAAATACTGGCCTTGCTTCGTCCAAGGAGGGCCACATAACTCTTAAACTTTGTCTTGTTTGGCCCTAATGGATTCCCAGTGGCCTGATCAAACTCTATGGGAATCCTCTGCTCACCGCTCCGACTAAGGGTTAACTCCCTTAACCGTGTGACTCGTCTTCCCTTCTTTTGCCGAGAAGAAGGGTTTTGTGAAGGAGGAACCTCTGAAGGGTTAGCCATGTATCTGTTAAAAGCAGAGGAAACAAATATGAAAAAATTATTGAATAGAAACAATAAATACAATTCATATTTATATTGTGCTCGTTTTACTCTATAGGAATATAAACAAATATAAACAATAAACAAATAAAAGTATGATTATTATAGGAATATAAACGGTTTCCTAACCGGTAATCAGAATAACTATGGAAGAGTTTTACACATTGTACGGAATGCACACCAATCAAAAATGAAAATCACATGTCTATCCATTTTAATTAATGTAAAATTAAGACCAAAATCTAGTTTTAATCTAAATTATGATAAAAAATAATATTAATCAGATCTAATAACATATATATCCAAATCAAAAAACTCTTCTTGAAACTTGAATATAATATCGTTTCTCAACAACCCGAAGGACTAAATAATTAACTACATGCCAAATAAATCATCGTATATACCTTCTCAGTCCCTTTTTCTTGGAAAGCAGATCTTGATGTTAAAGGTAATGGTCAGTATGTAGAGCTTTAAAGGGAGAACTATGTGATTTGTGTACATTAAACACCTAATCATGCTCATAGCCAAACTTGGTGGGCTAACGTAGAATCATAAACAAGTTTTGGTGATTTGTGTACATTAAACACCTAATCTAGTTTTGGTGATTCAATCCACCCTGTAAAGTCATAAACAAGCTCCCATAACTTCTTATATTTAATGTTGAAACTTTTACCCACAATCAATCTCTTCTTTTAAGCAGTTTCCATCTTCAATTAACTATCATATTAATATTAAACCACTCCTAAGCTTTGAATATCCAAATCTCCTTCATTTTTATTGTCTTGCTAACAGATTCTAACTGACCATATTATCTTCATTTTCCCTCCCCAAAAACTCTTGCTTATATACACATCACCTCTAGTAATCTTCTAAACACCACAATAACCAATTGTAGGGACCTAAGTTGAACTAAACTGCCTCAAGCCTCAACCTATGCCATCTTCCTTGAATTCCAAAGCTCTTACCACTATCTTTACAATGCCAAAACAGTAATATAATCTATTCTGGTTTATGCAATATAATGTAATATGTAGAAACAGAGTACTATCTTTCCAATATAATGTAATAAAAATAAAAATACATTTTATGCAATACCAAAACAGAGTAACATGTAGAAACAGAGAAGGCAAACGATAAGCTAACAGAGCAATAGAGTGATTTAACAAAACAGAGAACCTAAGGCTAAGCACTAATGCAGAAACAGAAACAGAGACCCTAAACAAAGAGCCAAAATGCTACATACCAGTGTAGACGACGACGACGTGCTTCGAGAACGAAGGTGCTCTTCGCGTAGACGACGACGGCAGCTTTGAGAACGATGGCGTGCTTAGGTTTACACTTGTGGAGGCTTAGAGCGATGAGTTAGGGCAGGAGCTCGTAAATGGAGTGTTTAACTTATGAGGAAGACAACAGTCGCATTAGCTAAAGAGGGGGGGAAAACAGACTTTCTACGTCGGTTGTTTCAGAGAACCGACGTAAAATGGACTTTCTACATCGGTTACACTACTCAACCGATGTAGAAAGTCTCACTTTCTACATTGGTTGCTTTATAACCGATGTAGAAAGTGACTTTCTACATCGGTTATAAAGCAACCGATGTAGAAAGTTTAAATTTTTTTACAAAAATGCCACCGCCTGTTTTTCTACATCGGTTATAAAGCAACCGATGTAGAAAGTCTCAAGTTTATTTACAAAAATGTCATCGTCTTTTTTCTACATCGGTTGGCAAATAACTGACGTAAAATCCTGTTATAAAAAGCTATTTTTCTACTAGTATATCTCTACAACGAGTCTAATTGATAGATTCGTGGTGTTGGAGGAGTGGCTATGAATGTTTAGCGAATTAAGCAAAGCAGTGGACCACTGCCCTATGATTCTCAAAGAGGCAATAAGAGATTAGGCTCCAAGGCCATTTAAGTTTCAGAATTGTTGGATGCACAAGAAATCCTTTAAAGATATGGTGAAACAAATATGGGGAGATATGAAAACTAGTGGATGGGGTTGAAGCAAAAAATAAAGGAATGGAATACCGATATGTATATGGGAATCTAGAGTTGAAGATAACAAAAGTAACGAAAGAGATTAGAGAAATACAAATACACATGGAAAGGTAGGTGTTTACGTGGAAAATCAATTTCAACTCTCCACTTCAACTAATTATCATATATTTAACCAAAATTTTATGAAATTGGATTGATATTCTCTAAATGTTAGATTTTTTAATATAATTTTTAATAAGAGAACAACTGCATAAAAGTATAAATTAACATAAAATAAATAAGTAATTTTGGAAAGTAGTAATAGAAATACAATGTTGAAGATACATTTTATTTAATTTATAAAATAGATAATGGTTATAGAAAAGATTTAAATGAGTACAAGAAACGATTTCATGAAACTGCTTTTACCTTTTACAACCGATTTAATTTTTATTTATAGGCTTCGCATACTATTTAATTTAAAAAAAAAACACGTATAACACTTAGACTTTTTAACTTGTATAAATGTATATGTGCACTTACCACATAGCTGCTATTATATTATATTCATCAACAAAACCTATTATAAATTGTTCAAGTCTTCTAAATTTCTTGTTGTCTTTTCCTCTTCAATCGAGTTGAGTCTTCCTTCTCTCCTGATCGACATTTCTTAGTCAAAGAAATTAAATCCTTATTTGAATAGTCAAATAGAAGGATTTTTTGGATTAACAGGAGAGAACCTTGAGATAGTTAACTAATATCCGAAGGGGGAAAATGGGGATACTTGAGGCAAGCATATACCAAAGGAGATAATGTTACACCAGAAATCTCGAGCAAAGTGCATAAAAGGAGATGATGAAAACATATCCTCCTTTCACGCAACCAACGCAGCAAGTGAAGGATAAATGTCTAACTGGGTTGAGAAGCGGTGGATTATGGTTGGAAAAGGTAAAAGACATTAAAGAAGTATTAGTGACATTTTAAAAACTAAATAGAACCTCAAGAGAAGGCATCACTGGTCCTTAAAGGCATATAATATATGCTATTATCTTTGATTATAGTATTAGTTATTATATTTATAAAACTTAAATTTATTATTAATAAATTTTTTTTATCAATAATTAAATCTATAAATATTAAATTATATCTAATATTTTTTTCACTAGTATCCTAATAAGATATTAGATATCTGAAATTAAAGTATAATAAATAAATTTATTAATTACTATAATAATTTTAGATGAAAGGAATTTTAAATACAGTATTTTTTATAAAAATATTTTATTAATAAATTAATAGTAATTATAATTATTAAAATTTTTAATTGAATCAGTTCAATGATCATATCTTTGTATGTATCATTCATATATACAATTTAATATAAATAAAATTTATTAATCTTAATTTAATAAAGATTGCTAGATACATATTAATTTATCTAAATTATAAATATTTTTTATAATAATTTAACAATTAAAAATAATTTAGATTAAATTATAAAAGAATCATCTTTTATTATTATGATTTTTATTATAATGTTAAGTTTCTAAATTTAATCAAAAAATTTATTATATTTAATTAAATAATTAAATTAAAAATATAATAATAATAATAATAATAATAATAATAAAATAAAATTTTAACATATAATAAGTTAGATCTTGAACATGCATTTTATTCCCAACAATCTTCCGCCGCACTAGAACCAATTTGATCATGTCTCATTCCTAATTCCTACTTGTTCTTGTTAAACTCCTTTGTACTAAGTGCCTCAGTGAATGAATCTACAACATTTTATTTTTTATTAATATTTTGTATCTCAACATTTCCATGTTCAATAATTTGTCTAATCAAATGATACTTTCAATAGAATATATTTGTACTTTTGATGAGATTTTGACTTTTTCACTTAAGCAATGTTTTCATTGGTGTTACATAATAATTGGACTAGTTTCTGTACGGAAGAAATCATACCAAGTTTAACTATAAACTTTTCCATCCAAATTGCTTCTTTAACTGCCTTACTTACTACTATATATTCTACTTCAATTTTCAAATAAGCTAATTATAACTTGTTTGGAACTTTGCCAACTCACTATAGCACCATTTAGGGTGAACATATAACTTGAAATAAATTTGCTATTATCTTTGTCCGATGCAAAACTAGTGTTAGTATAATCTTTTAACTTTAATTCAGAATCTCCATAGATAATGGATCAAAATGTTCTTAAGTGGGAATTTAATTTTCATTTGTTCCAGAGTGGCCAAATTTGACTATAGGCACAAGGAAAACTCATTTGCTCCATTAACAATCTTCTAAACAAATGTGTATGTTCTCTAACTTCACTCTAAACTTCAACCTCTCTTAAAACACATAAACCTACACTAGTTTGAACTTCCATATTTAAAGTTTGGGTAAATTACAATGACACCCCCTAGCATATATCAAAAATGCACTTGATACTCCTTCATTTTTAACATATATTTGACCTTCCTTTTGCATATAATATCATAAAATTTCGAGGAGGTTTGTGTAGATTTATATAATTGAGAGGAATATACAATGTTATGTTTTTATATAAATTAAGGGAAGTTTGTGTATAGGTAAAAAATGAAAAGGTATAAGGTACTTTTTCAACGAAGCT
The DNA here is from genome assembly GCA_026541065.1 of Canavalia ensiformis. Lineage (NCBI taxonomy): Eukaryota > Viridiplantae > Streptophyta > Magnoliopsida > Fabales > Fabaceae > Canavalia > Canavalia ensiformis. Next base: position 143,463 of record JAMKYM010000845.1, on the reverse strand, counting down.
TAAGGGGTGTCAATGTAATATTCCCTTGAAATTTAAGTTATAATAAGATAAACAAACAAATTCTCACCACCATCCTTAAAGGCATTTTTGTGTGGACCACAAAGGAGGGGGAGATCAACTTCAAGAAATCTACCAAATCCTTATATAAGTCTTTATTGCAACTGAAACTACAACAAAATGACCAACCTGAAAATATATAATATTTCTTAGGATTGTGGACCCACCACCAAATTTTATTTAAAGAAAAATATTTGAAAAAACTTGACAAAGAAAGAGTTCTAAGTTCGGAAGTTGATTAAGAATAAGAAAAGTATTAGTATCCAACTTGTCTGTTCTGAATAACTGTACCTTTAGATTAAGTGTGTAATTTTAATATTTTTAAAAATTATTTGGCCCCTTAAATAAATTTGTTCGTGAAAAATAGTTTGACAGAATTTGATCCTGCTCCTTCATATTCTGTAATGCAATAGAAAACTCAAAGTTACATAATTTTGATTAAAAACATATCCTTCAAAGATGTTATTAAAATAAGGTTTTCAAAGAATTAGGAACATGTTTAAACAAATTTTTCAATCCATATATAAACATGGTCTGTGACAAGTAAACGTTGTACTGGGATCGATACAATTCTCAAAATAGCAGACGATAGAGTATGCTATACATCTATATTATATTAAGAGCTTGTTGCATGAAATTTAGAATTTTAAAAATATTTATTTTTTGACTTTAAATTAAATTAAATTTTAAAAATATTTTATTAATTGAAAAGATATAATATTCGAACAATATTTAAATAATTTTATAAATCCACATATGTAAAAAGTCCACAATAAATGAAAGTTACCATATATAACCTATACGATTTAAAATGGTAGAAGATAGGATATGCTACACATTTATGTCAAGAGCTTGTTACGTGAGATTTAAAATTTTAAAAATATTTATTTTTAAAATTTAAATTAAAGTAAATTCTAACAAATATTTTTTAAAAATTTTAATTGAAAGGATATAATATTCGAATAATATTTAAATAATTTTTTAAACTCATGTATATATAAGATTTGCCATTAACAAAAATTGCAATAAATTCTATACAATTGAAAATAATCAACGATAAAATATGTTAAGAGTTTATGGTGTAAAATTTAAAATTTTAAAAATATTTATTTTTAAAATTTATATAAAATAAATTCCAATAAACATTTTTAAAATATTAATTAAAATAATATAATATTTAAATAATTTTTTAAACTCACGTAAGAAACAAGTGAAATTTTTTACTGGTGTCTATATTAAGAGTTCATGAAGAAAAGGAAGATGATCGCGTTATGAATTTCTGAAATTTGGGAATTCCTAGAATTTGTAGAAATCAATTAGGAAGAAAAGCAAGATTACTCTTGCTTGTATAAAACTGTTCCCAATGTCAGAGCGAGCGAGTATTTTGGAGAGGTTCCTTTCGTCTTTTCCAGAGAGTTCCTAGAAATGTCTCCAAAAGTTTCTTTTTCTATTCGCTATTTATATGCTTTAAAATTAGTTAATTTTATAAAAAATGAATATATAATTTAAGTATATCTAATAATATTTATTTTATTTAAATATTTAAGAATATTAAATAATATTTATTTTAAAATTTTAAAAATAATATTTATTTTATTTTAAATATTTAAAAATATTCAATAATATTGAAAATATCAAAATTTAAGAGGTGTAATCTTTGTAATCTAATAATATTTGTTTAAAAGATATCGAAATTTAAGACAGTGTAACCATTGTAATCTATGTTCTTGGACCTAATATCAACCTACAAAGGCCAAATTCTCTAAATAATGATTATAACCATGCCAAATTGTCTAAATAATGATTATAATAAAGGCTGCAAAATTCTCCAAGATGCTTATACTTCATATTTGAAGGTTTTGAGCTGTCGGGGAAAAAATGAAAACCTTGGGGAAAAATGAAAACCTTGAAAGAAAGTCTTTAAAGTTGCAGGATTAGTCTGAAAGTTGTTCAAGAAACCATTTCATAAATACTGATCAAAAGAGTAAAAAACGTAAGGATCACTTGCTTGAAATTTCAGAAGATGTTGTATTGAATGATATGTATCCTAAGGTTGAAGTCTTTTTTTTCTTTCTTTTTCTTCCCTCTTTACTTTTCATGCCATGCATGACTCTTCAAATGTAACAAACTGAATTTACTTGTGTTTTGCAGATACAGAAGCATGTTCTGGTGTTAACATGAACTGAAGGTCTTGATTGCCTGGAAGATGTCCAAAATCAGCACCTTTAGCTATTGAAGAAGATGCAATATTTACATATTGCAATTATGTTAATTTGTTGTTGCTTTAAATTTGAAGTGATATAGTAACTCAATGAGAGGTAAATGAGAAAAGTCTTATTGACTTTTCAACTAAATGGCCAGAGACAGAAATTAATTAATTAAAATTTCAAACTAATTAAAATCTTTTACAACCAGTCTTCATTCACTAGCAGATGCAATACTAATATTTTTTTTTCTCCATTATATCAAGTATATAATAGTTTGATTAAACTACTAGCTATTCACGGCTTTACCGAATCTAATGACCCAACATATATAAGTAAAGACTATTACTTTTCTTTACCTTCACAAATCGATTGAAAGAAAGAAAGCTGTATATTTTTACAGAAATTAATGTCTTTTCCCACATACATATCGAACATTAGATCCATATTTATGCTTTTTAATCATTGGATTCTCTTATATATTTTTTATACAATTAAAAAAATTTAAGTATATAAATGTTAATTAGTGTAAGTATATCACTTCACATATTTTTATCGTGACCTTTTCTCATGGGTCTCCTATTTCAATTTCAATGAACATGAGGTGTGGTTAAGTTACTAACATATCATGTGATGTGAGGAAATTTTATTTCAGAAAAAATTGATTTTTCTTAAACTTTTAAGAGGGAAGAAAACAATAGAAAGAAAAAAAAAATAATTATATTAATATCTCGTTACTAAGCTAATTCCAATAACTTTGTTGTATTATCGTTTGAAATCTATCTATGTTCAAAATTTTCAATAATATTTCAAATTTTTGGCAATGCTTTTTAAACAAAATCTTCTGTTTGATTTTTTTTTCTTTCTAAATGTGTCTTAAACCAATCCAAAAACATTTTTTTTTAATAATGATAATGTTACACTAATGGAAAATGAACTTTTTATATTGGTTGTTATAGATTTTTTACATTAATTATTTGAACCGTGTTAAAGCGGACGATATAGAAAATAAGACTTTTTACCTCGGTTTCGGAACCGATATAAAAATTACCATTTTTACATCGGTTGAGCCTATAACCGATGTAAAAAGTACATTTTCTACCTTGGTTGTGGGCAGAATCGTAGTAGAAAGTCATACTTTCGTACTTTTTACGTCGGTTATAGTCTTAACTGATGTAGAATTTTTTTTTTTAATTGTTTGTTTTGTTTAGACATACTATCATATTATTTATTCATAATACCTACATATACACACAGAATGACCAGGCAGACAATACAGAATTCACATAATCTAAATGTTTAAACTAAATACATCATTATTTATTATCAAATTTTAATTTACAAATGAAATAACTTAAAATTATATCAAACAAGTGTTAAAAATTAAAAAAAAAAGTGTATTAATTAGCCATGTACCTGTTGAAAGAAGAGAAAAAATGTTAAAAATTGTACTAAATATGAAAGACGTAATAAACATTTTAAAATAAGTTAAAAAATAAACATAGAATGATGAAATAATCAAATAAATAACTAACTTATATCATCTAGTAACATTTTTCCATATTCCTTCATGATGATCATCTCGAATAGCATGTACATCATCAATTTCATTTTCTTCATTGATACTAGATATCCTTGATGATAAGGGAGTTTGAGAAATATCAATATTTGAAATGTCATCTCTAGCGATTGTTGTCTTTCCTTGAAGAACGACTGACCACCTTTTGTTAGAAGGATCTTGAACATAAAACACTTGTTTTTCTTGGTAGGTCATGATAAAAGGGTCATCCTTGTAAGCTACTTTTTGAAGATCAACCAATGTAAATCCAAATTCATCAACTTGCACACCACTATTACTATCAACCCACCTGCATTTGAAAACAGACACTCTAAATTTGGTGTAATCAATCTCTCAAATCTCTTCAAAATGCATCGACTCTGGCTACCACCTAACCTCACTATTTTGCATGATACTTTTATCATCTTGAGACTTTGTGTAAAATGAAAAATGATTGATATCATATCTAGTCCAACATATGACATCAAAGTTTGGGTCATTTGCTAGCCACTTCAATGTATCGAAGGCACCATCATCCTTCTTAATTGTTTCATCAAACCAGTTTAAGAACGTTTTGTTATACTCATTCAACAACCATTTCTCATTCATTCGAACATTATCTTCCCTTATCATGGTTTTGTAAGTAGATAAGTAAGATTAAACCTCATCGGTATTATTCAAAATATACAAATGTGCTTGAAGGACTTTCGCACGACCCATGCTATTCACAGTTATGCCTCGTGTACCTTTACCTCTGTGTCTTCCCTCACGACGAGACTTAAGAACTCTTATGGGTTCCACCTCTGACAAATACTTTTTACAAAACTCAATTGCTTCTTCTGCAATGTATCTTTCAATGACAGATGCCTCGAGATGGTATGGATTCTTCACATACCCTTTTAATATTTTCATGTATCGTTCAATTGGATACATCCACCTCAGATAAACTAGACCACATAATCTGATCTCCCTCATTATATGAACAACCAAGTGAACCATAATGTCAAAAATGATGGAGGAAAATACATCTCCAATTGGCATAAGATAGTAAAACTTTCATGTTCCAACTCATCCAATTTTAGAGGATCAATGATTTTGCTACATATTTTATTGAAAAAGAAGCATAACCTACTTATGGTAAGTCTAACTTTTTTAGGTAAGATGTCACAAATAACCACTAGAAGTAGTTGTTGCATCAACACATGACAATCATGAGACTTTAACCCAATTAATTTTAAATCTTTCATCGATACAAGTCTTTTAAAATTTGAAGAATAACCTTATGACACTTTAACCCCATGTAGGCACTCACATAAACTTATTTTCTTTTTTTTTTGATAATTTATGACATGCCGGGGGCAAATATGTTTGCTTTCCTACAGACTGTGGAGCTAACTAATGTCGTATACCCATGTGAACCAAATCCAGTCGAGAATTGACACCATCTTTAGTCTTGCCCTGTATATTGAGAAGTGTTCCAATGATGCTATCACACAATTTTTTTTCCACATGCATCACATCAATACAATGTCTAACATCAAGATTGCACCAATATGGAAGATAAAAAAATATTGATCTTTTCTTTCATATCCTTGTCTCGGTGACCTATTTTTGAGTATTTCCAAAAACAGTTTTGATGTTTTTAACCCGTTCATAAACTTGTTGTCAAGTTAAGACTTTTGGAGCAACATCATTTTCTGGCAACCCATTAAAAGCTTTCCTTAATCTACGATAAGGGTGATTAGTCCTGAGAAATTTCTGATGACCAAGATAAACTGTCTTCCTTCCATGATGCAGTTGATGGTAACTTGTGCCTTCTTCACATATAGGACATGTTTTGTAGCCCTTAACACTATATCTGCATAAATTTCCATATGCTGGAAAGTCATTAATAGTGCAAAAAAACATTACCTGCATCTAGAAATTTTTATTACCATACGCATCAAACACCTCCACACCTTCTTCTCATAGATTTTGCAAGTCTTCAATTAAGGGAGCAAGATAAACGTCTATGTCATTTCCAGGTTGTTGTGGACCTGAAATCATCATAGACAACATGATGTATTTACGTTTCATGCACAACTCCGGAGAAAGGTTATAAATTGTCAAAAGTACAGGCCAAGAACTATGCTTACTACTTAAATTACCATACGGATTCATTCCATCTATTGCAAGTCGAAGCCTTAGGTTTCTTGGCTTATTCCCAAAATCCGGATATAGTTGATCAACCATCTTCCATTGCAAACTATCAGTTGGATGACGAAGTTTTCCATCAATCTGCCTTTCATCTACATGCCATCTAAGGTTATTTGCTTCATCTTTATTACAAAACAATCGTTTGAACCTTGGAATTATTAGAAGATACCACAACACTTTGGCTGGAGGCCGCTTTGTGCTTTCATTGCAACTAGAATCACCATCCTTCAATTTATAACGTGAAACTTGACATACAAGGCATTCATGTAATCCTTCAAACTCATTTCTGTATAGTATGCAATCATTGGGGGCAGGCATATATTTTCTTATACTACACCTATCGAACACAACACCTTCTTCACCTTATAATTACGCTTTGGTAATGTATTACCTTCCGGAAGCATCTCTACCAACAGTTCAAGTAATTCGATGAAACTGTTATCACTCCACCCATTCATTGCCTTCAAAGTGAATAATCTTAACACTACTGACAATCATGTAAACCATACATATTTTTCCGCTCAAATGATGCATGCCTTATATCATGAATCATATATTCTACCCGATCTTCCATGTCTATATCAACTTCCACCGTCTGTGACACACTTGGCATGCCTAATAACTCACATGCCATGTCCATTTTGTATAACTTTTGTAGAACCCATCACAAAGAACATGCTCTCTAATTTGATCAACACCCAACCATCTCTCATTTAGACAATTAACACATGGACGGTAAAACTATCCATTACTCTGAGCTAGATTTGTCCGCGCAAAATTCAAAAACTCTTCGATCCCATTCTCGTACTCATCACATGATTTAGGATTAACCTTGTCACTCATAATTGTTAATTTATTGTCCTCACTATTGGTAAGGCCCTATCCCATTCAAGAAAAAAGTTTTTTATTCATCAATTAATAGTCTTCTAAAATCTTGAATATCATACTTGGTGAAATTTCGGCAGCATTTCGCATCAGTCTCCAAGTACATAACTTGACTATGGTTTCATTTACCATAATCAAGAATGTGCCCCAGAGACAATGCAAAATGAACCAAACCAAAATTTCATCAAGTACAATTTACAAGATTTAAGAAGAAATTGTTAACCATTGAATAAAAAACTTTAGTCCCAAACTATCCAACTTGGACAATTCAAGATTAAATACAATGAATGACTTACTTATTTAGTAATATACTCATTATATTCAACCTTGAATGGGAAACTAAGGGTATGCTCATATTTGAACTTAAGAAAAGAAACCAACATATTTAAACTCAAAACTAGGTTCATGCACTAAAGTGTTACCTATATTTAAAACGAAATCAATACTATAACATACATATCACCTAAGAAAACTTTCATATTTGCAATGACAAAGTAGAGGTGAATAGAAAATACCTCACAGTCAACACAACAATGGTTAAGCGATGGCAGAGCGGTGACCAAGCGGTGTCCAAACGGAGTCACAACGGTAGTCGAACGAAGGCACAACGGTAACCAAATAAGAAACTTGAAAATTATAGAATACAACCAAAATAAATGTAAATTTCAACTATAATAAACAGAATGAGATGCATAAATAATGACAAAGACGATGAAGTTTGCTCATACCTTAGGGTGCGCGACGACAACTTTGAACGGAGGAAATGGTGACAACGACAACGACGACCACGAATGTAAGGACGGAGTGCAACGACGAACAATAGGGATGACGACAATGGCTAAGACGTAAACGAAAACAGAGAGAACAGACTGAAACAAGAAACTGGGGTTTTGGAGAATGAGGTTAAAGACAACCAACGTAAAAAAAAAGTGACAAAGGAAGACATTCTACATCAGTTGTTTCTCAAAAACAATGTAGAAATGACTTACTACATCGGTTAAAATAATAATCGATGTAGAATCTGTCATTTTATTTACAAAAATTCCATTGCCAACTTTTTACATCAGTTCCCTAAGAAACGATGTAAAAAATTGATATATAAAATCGACTTTCTACATCGTTCTAAAAACAACCGATGTAGAAAGTACTTTCTACATCGCTTGTTCTGTAACCGATATAGAAAGTATTTTCTATAGCAGTTGTTTTCATAACCGATGTAGAAAGTTGAAAAAAAAACCATTTTCTACATTGGTTCTCGAAACAACCGATGTAAAAAGTATCTTATACAATGATTTTTTTAATCGATGTAAAAAATTTACATTTATTTACAAAAATGTTACCACATTTTTATTTATATCATTTCCTGAACAACCAATATAAATTTCTATTGTAAAATGTTATTTTTCTACTTAGTGCTAATTAAAGATTTAAATACATCTTAAAAATTAAAGATAAATGGATTTAAATATCTTTTATATTTACATAAAAAATTTATTTTTCTGATAAAAATATTAAAAAATAGGAATTAGGTTGCGCATAATACAAACATTAAGGTATTAAATAATATTTTTTTCTATTTGCAATAAAAATCGTCCTGTGCAGTTTACATGATAAATTCTATCAATTCTTATATGAAAAAAAAGGATGACGTACGTTATATAACTTTGAAACGTTAAAAAACGAAACACATTTTAAAGGATAGATTACTGTTTTTAATTACTGTTTTTTTTAAAGTACTGGTTTACATTTTTCCTTTAATAAACAACCAAACTAAAACTATGCATAAAGTCCATTTTGGTCAAGAAAAGGAAAATAGGATTAAATCCATTTATCTTTTGTAATTACAAAAATTCAAGTCAATGGTAGAAAATATGCTACCTAATGCATTTTTACTAAAAAGATTGTTTTTTCTATAGTTATTTTTTAGTATTTATATAAATTAATTAAAAAATCTAATTTTGACAATTATACTATTTAAATTATCTTTTAATGGATAATTTTTTATAAATATAAATTTAACAATAAAAATAAAAATTATTATTATTTATTTTTGAAAGCTATCAACTGAAAAAACTTTTTTTTAGTGTTCCACCAAATATTTGTCTTTTTATTGTTGAAGACTTTATAATTAAGTGAAGTTTCGTGAGAGTCATCTTTTAAAAGTTAAACTCATCTACTTGAGTATCCAGCGAATGCTTACAATTGATTTTGCAATTTATTCGTTCTTTTTTTCTCAATAATAGAGAAAAAAAAATCAAAGCACTTAAGGGATATATTTTCGTCACGATGTAACCGGTTCCTCAGTCTAAACTCACAAACTATCAAATCTAAATTGGACTATGGACTCCATCGGATTAAAATAAAACATTTTTCTTTTATTTTAATTAAAAAATAAATGTATAAATTAGGATTAATGGAAGAAATCAATCGTAATGTTGAAAATTGAGTCGGAATATGACTAAATTCTAAAAGTTAACGTATAAAAGTATCTCTACCAATAATATGAAATTTTTAGCATACTTTTTTTATGCTTAAGGTTGAACATCGGGAAAATGACGTTTGTATGATGATAGATCTGTGAATAATCTATTAATAAATTTTAAAATCGTATTAAAAATTAAATTTGAATAGAATTCAACCCTAAAATAAAACTAACTCTTAAAATAAAAATTAACTTTAATTTATTAATACATGATTGATGGTAAGTCTAAATAATGTGAAATTTATTTTAAGGTCTGGCAACATATTTGGAATAAAATAAACGTTACGTATACTCGTCTTTATCATATTTTTTCCATAACCAAATTAGTTAGGGGAATCATATTTGTTAACAGTTGTCACTTTCTTTAGTGGTGGAAGAAAATGCATGTGCTAATCATATTAGTCTCCCCTCATCTGTCAACATATTCATCTTTTTATTTTGAACCCCCTCTTAGTCAATACAGACGGATGAGTTTTAGTTTTTATTATTTTTCAGAAGGACAATGCCATGGATTTTTGTTATTATTTTTCAGATATGTAATCGATTATTCCATTACATACTTAATTATGTGTTTTTTAATTGATTATAACTTCATTTGAATAACTATATATACAATAGAGTTAATTATTTTTATAATGTTATTTATAATTTTTTGTGATAATTAATTTTTAAAAAATTTAAATATTTATGAATAAATTTATTGTTTGTATGATTTATTATAAAGTTTAATAAATTAAATTTTTATAAGGTTGTATAATTTAAACTTATAGAATATGATATATTCTTAAAACTTTAAAGTTTAAAAAATTAATTTGTTTATTCGATCAAATTATTTTAAGACAAATACATCATTTATGACCAAGAGGAGTGAAATTTTAAAAAAAATTCAAATTTTTACATGATAAACCCAGATAAATTTTTCAATAAATAAAATTTTTCTCGAGCAACTCAATTCGTTTAATAATATGCTGGTGATATTTGAAGCATTCCAATAAAATAGAAAGGTCAAAGAAAAATCAATCAAATATTATACTCTCAGAAATTATGCATAATCATATAAAATGTATTACTCTTTTCGTTATCTTTTATCATTTAGAAAGAAATAATACAAATTGTAAAAAATATATTTAATGTTTTTAATTTTTTAAAAAAATTATTTATTTTTATTTATTTTATTTATTACAGTTGATAATATATATATATATATATATATATATATATATATATATATAATTGATACTGTTTTAAAGAATAAAAGAAGGAAGTAATATTTAAATTATATAAATAAATGTTTGCATGACATAAGAATGAAATTACAAAAGATTATCGTGATAAAAGCATTTTTGAAAAAAGTTTATAAAAGTAAATATTTTATTATTCTATGTTATTTCTTTCATTACGGATTTGAGTTGATTTGAAGGATATTGATAAATTTTTAACTGGAATGAAAACTTTATGTTAATATTTAAATTATAGGAACTAGTATTTACATCCTACTGGAAATAAATTACTTTGAATATAATTTTTAAAATTTATTATAGTTAATAATTTTTAATTATATAACAAAAATTATGACAAAATGATAGTATTTTTTTTTACAATATAAAAAGTTATGAGATTCCAACTTATAATTTTATGAAAAACTATTTTAATCTTTAACTCTTTATTATTATATTAATTTTAGTGGCTTCAATAATAAATGCTTTAATTAGATTCATATATTTAATATGTAAATCATACAATAAAAGTTATCGTACAAAGATAAAAATAAAATTATATTAATATTGAAATTAATAGATAAATATTTGCGCCGTAGAATATGAATAAATTACATATTATGCGCCAGTTAATATTTTTATCAACGAGGTAAATATTTAAGTTACATGTAAATGAAAATTTTATTAGTATATATTAGCATATGAAATTTAAATATATTTAATAAGAATTCTTTTTTTTTATCATTATCTCATTTTATTTATATTTTATCATATTCTTTCTGAAAATATTTACTTTCTAAGCTTCTGATCTTTTGCCATACTTCATGGATTCATCATCTTCCTTTTGCGTGTTAGAATTAAACAGAATTGAGTTTAGAAAATAATAATTCAAGGATAAAATAAAAAAGTTAACAAAATCTGATTCATTGACTTTCTTTTTTAAACTAATCACGGCCACCACATATATATCAAACACATGCAAGAATAACACCGAGTTGTCAACAATAATGAAATAATAACACAGAGCAGTATTTCCTCACTATGTATATACTTCTTTCCGGCATTTGACTGGAATTGTTGTAATTAGGAAAACCATGACAGAATTCCCAGCCTAATTATAAGAAATTTAGGTAGTTTGTATGAATTTTTGGGTTTAAATTTTATTATTTTATTGTACATATAAAATAACTGATAAAAGGTAACTTATGTAACTGTTATAACCTAAAATATATTTTTTATCCTTAAAAGTATGGAATTTTTTTATTTTAAATCCTTTAAAAATATTTTTGTGTAATATTTACAAGAAATATTTTCTTTAAATTATTGGTTAGGCATTCAATTAAGAAACTAAAAAAGAAAATGACAGTGATATCCTTCTCAATTACATGTTAGACTTGATTCTACGAATTTGAAAAGCTTGTTGGTCTATAAAAAGAAGAAAAGGATATGCTAAATAACAAAATATTTTTTCATTTTTTTCATCATTAGACACATACAACTCATAACTTATTATGAGAGCATTTACTCTTGTGGCTTTTCTTATACTTTTTAGTTACTAAATTTTAGTGCCAACATCTTTGTAGTGAATGGCTATTGTCTTCACGATCAACGTTCCACTACTCTATTTGAAAAATAGTTTGATACTCAATTCTGTAAAATCAAAAAAACTTTTTCTTTGGAATCAAAGTGAAGATTGTTGTCAATGGAATGGGGTAACATGTAATGATGGACGTGTCATAGCCCTTGATCTTAGTGAGGAGTCTATCTCTGGAGGACTTGTTGATTCAAGCACTCTTTTCAACCGGCAATATCTGGAGATCTTGAATTTGGCTTTTAATAACTTACATACTATGATTCCTTCAGAGATATACAGATTAAAGAATTTGAGGTATTTGAACTTATCTATGGCTGGCTTTGTTGGACAGATTCCAATTGAGATTTCCTACCTCAAAAGGTTGGTTACTCTTGATTTATCTTCTTCTTTTACCTCATATAACCTGTTAAAACTTAAGAAGCCAGATATTTCAATGATATTAACAAACTTTACTAATCTCAAAGAACTATATCTTGATGGTGTAACAATATTTTTCAAGAAAAAAGAATGGTCTCTTACTTTATCTTCATTAAAAGAGCTACATGTGTTGTGTTGAGCATGTCATTATCATAACTGTAGTTATAATGAAATTACGAACTTGTTAAAAATTTTAGAAAAAATTAAATTTGATTGTGGAGCCTCCACCAAATTTTATTTTTAAAAGAAAAATATTTGGAAAAATTCTAACTTTCTAACTTGTGGAAGAGCTCTATATTCGGGAATCGGTTACGAGTAGAGAAGGTATTGGACATCCCGTTCCAAAGAACAGTATCCTTGAACTGAGTGCGTGATTTTGATATTTTTGAAAACTATTTGATCCCTTTAAATAGAATAGAAATAAATAGGTTTGTGGAAAATAGCTTAACAAGACTTGATCCTATTCCTACATATTCCCTGGTGTAATGATGGAAAATTAAAGGTTACGTAGTTTTGGTTAGAGACTTGATCTCTTTGACAATAGAATGACTTTGTAAGATATAGAATTCTATAGGAAGAGAAGAGTGATTTCAGGTAAGATTGATTTTTTAAATGAAATTAGTTAAAATAAACGATTTTCTAAAATACTGTGTTTGCAAAATTCAAACCGTCATAAGTCATGCTTAAATCTGCACGATTTAAAACAAGAAACAGTAGAGAACGCTACTTGCTCATATTAGAACTCGTTATACAAATTTTAGAAGATTTGAAAAAAGACGTTTTTAAACGAAATTAGTTAAAACAACGATTTTCTAAATTTTGTACTTGCAAAATTCAAAGCATGGTAAGCCGTGCTTGGACCTGTACGAATTAAAACACAGAACAGTAAAGAGCACTAACTATTCATATTAGACCTTGTTACAGGAATTTAAGAAAATTTGAAAACAGACTTTTTTTGAACGGAATTAGTAAAAACAACGATTTTCTAAAGTTACGTGCTTACAAAATTCAAACTGTCGTATGCTACACTTGGATTTGTACGAATTAAGATACGGAATAATAGAGAGCGCTACCTGTTACATGAATTTCAAAGAATTTGAAAACAGACATTTTTTTTATTGGAATTAGTAAAAGTTGTGATTTTTTAAAATTACGTGCTTCTGAAATCTAAACCGTCGTAAACCGTGTTTGAATTCGCACGAATTAAAATATGAAACAATAGGGAGAGCTATCTATTCATATTAGAATTCGTTACACAAATTTTAGAAAACTCGAAAGCAGTCATTTTTTGAACAGGATTAATAAAAACAATGATTTGCTAAACTTACGTGCTTGAGAAATCCAAACCATCTTAAGCCGCGTTTGAATTCGCACGAATTAAAATATGGAACAATAGAGAACGCTACATGCTCGTATTAGAACTCGTTGCACAAATTTTAAAAAATTTGAAAGAGAAAATAAAATAAAATAAATAATAATAATAATAATATTAATATTAATGAAGAATTTTAAGAAATTTTGTAAAGATGAATTATTTTTTTAAAAAATATATATTTTTAATTTTATTTTATTTTATAAGGTATATTGGACTTAATCCAAATTAAAGGAACTTAATTCAAATTAGTTGAAAAAAAAAGAAATTAGACTTAAAGAAGAATGCTAACCCAAAAGATTAATTGGGCTAAAAAAGTTTGAATTAATTTTTGAAAAAATGCTAATAAAAATGTTTAATTGGGATAAAAAAATCAAATTGGGCTTTTAGAAAAATGTTAACACAAAAAAAAGTTTAATTTTTTTTAGGTTTTACTTTTCACACCCTTTTTTTTTTTCACCCCCTTCATTTTTTTGAAATTTTTTATTACCATTTTACCCTTAACACTTCTTCATCTCTTCTGCAAAAAGATTTTCTCTTCCGCAAGTATTCTTCTATTTCGCAAATTAGTTTACGAAATGTTTCAGTGTATTCCATAAATTAGTTTGCGGAATGTACTTTTTTGTTTTCCGTAAACTATTTTACGGAAGGTTACATTTTTACGTTCCGTAAACCAATAACCCTAAACAAAAAAATTACATTCCGCAAATTAATTTACAGAATACACTGATACATTCCATAAATTAACTTGCAGAAAGTGTTTAAGCTTCCGCAAATTAGTTTGCGGAGTATAAAGTCCGTCCGTCTTCTCCGATGCTCCTCCAACGCTTATTCGACGTTATTTTCTTAGTTTTTCTTCCACCAAAATCAAAACCTAACCTAGATTCGATTAACAAAGAAGAAAGTATAATAATGACAAATAGAAGAAGAAATAGGAAAGAAAAAAAAAAGAAGAAAAAGAAAAAAAAAAAAAAGAAAACAGAAGGAGACGGAGGTAAAAAAAAGAAAGGTCAATAGACAAAAGCATTTTTATCTTTTTACCTAAAGGGGGTGTGAAAAGAAATTTTGGGATGTAAAAAGTAATCCTTTATTTTAGGCTGAATAGCCTTGTTAAAAAAATGCTGAACCATGTTTTTGTATAAAAATTTTTGGGCTGAAATAGCCTTGTTTCAAAATGAATTAGAGCCTAAAAACGTGCTATCCAGAAATGAATTGGACTAAAGATATTTGAATTGGGTTCTTAAAAAAAGAGAAAGAAAAAAAATGCTAACCAAAAAAGAATTAGATAAAAAAAAACCTTATAAATCCAATATCATAAGATTAGAAATATGGACTTCCTTTAAAGAGACTAGAACGCATTCAATTGAAGTGAGCCACTCATGGATCTAGATGCATAATTTTAATTATAACTCCTACTTTGGGCGATAGACCCAATATGTAAAATGTGAATGCTAATGCCTTCTTATACTATATAGTCACTGTCATGAACCCAATTAGCGCTAAATAGTAATTTAAGGAAAGGTGATTTATGCAGCCTCTCGCAAACTGACATTTGCTTCACTGTACCCATGTAGAGTTGATCATAGAATTATAAAGCAAAACAAGCACAGGTCCCTATAATTGTCTTTCACGTGCACAGATTTTGGATTTTTAGTTGTTTTGTCCACATTAAGACAAGGTAAGCAGCCTCTCTCTCTCTCTCTCAAAGCAGCTTCATCAATTTGGATAAATCAATGCTAGCCTTTTCAAAATCTTCTATTTCGTCCTTGATAGCCCCATTTATCAACTTAAATAATGCTTCAAACTTTTTTGCATGATCACGTGGGGCTGCATGATCCCTCTTTTAATGAAGACCAAATCAAGACGTTCTTAATATATTGCATGATCTCATGCAGAAAGGTGAACTCCTGACAGCCCCAAAATAGTCATAACTTCCTCAGGTTTAACTCATGAACAGCATTTTGAGCTAATTGAGTCGAGTGGGAAGATGCAACGAACTCGAAACTCAGCTTCTTTGAAGTTGATGATAGATGTATTTGCCTTATCAGATCAGCAATCCATAGTGGGGGACCCCTATCAACAGAGCTTGCGTGCCTCGATTTCTTTTTGTTTAGTGTCTAAGTCCACTTCCTAGTCAAATTGAGAACCATCATCAGCAGTGGAATTGATGAGAGCCAAAAGTTTGATCGATTGGCCTTTCAATTCCATTATTATGGCCCACCTATCCCGAGCTTTTGCCTTGCTTTCCTCGCGATTAGAAAGCACCCAAGGCGCATTAGAGTCTCTAGTGGGAATGCATTCAACTATTTGGCTGACCATTTTAGGGGCAAACTTCTGTAACTTGGCCCTGAACCTATCATCCATTGCTGTGAATTTCCTCAATAGGCTTTATAGTGCCACATGTCACCAATAGCCATGGATTCTTATAGCCAGAATAGTCCTTGGCTGTGCCGTGGAGCTGCCAAGTGCCAATGTGATTGGCATAGCAATGTCATGGACATGACTCAAATGCTGACCAAGTTCTCAGGAGGTAAGACAACTGTGATTATTTTGAAAAGTATAGGTTACACAATCAATACTGCTGCATAACCAAGCTAACCCTTATAGATGACATAACCGAAGAACAAACGAAGCTCTGAAGACTTCCCCAGATGATACGCATACGAGCAGCGTTAAAATAACTAATTTCAACAAGATTTTGCAAGCTAAAAACATGAGCTGGAGTTTGTTTAGCTCTTCAAGCCATACACCATAGAGAGCAGTGAAGAATTCTACAACCGAGTCACTATATAACTTAAAACTATTCCTGAAACTTGCTTGATCGATTTGCCAGTTAACTTTCTAAGAGATTGAACAACAACATCTTTGGAGACTTGGTTTGATCCATACACAACCGTAGCAAAATAAATTTTTTAAAAATTTTACACGGAAAGACGTGGAACATTCTAAAGTGTTTCTTAAGCTAAATTTCTTAGATAAAGCTTAAATCACAGGATATTCTCATGCTAATAACAAAATCCAATCTATATTCACCTAAATGGCTCACCATTCATAACGGATCTCAAATTATAATGCAGGTGAACAGATGCAGTGATTATAGAGATATTATTGGAAACTGGTATAGGAAAATAAGGAGAAGCAAATCTTAGATCTATCTTGATGCCATAGGTCGGAAGTTTCAATTAGGAGAAGATATAACATCTTGCTACATTTCTAAGGTTCAGTGCATTGCTATGCCATAATTCCAATCACGAACACTAAAAAAAACATTAATGTTAATGATTTGAATTTCGTTGTCTAAATTCATCTTAAATCCATCTAAAAATATAATTTTATAATAATGATAATACTAGAGATTCAAATATATCTTAACTGTTAGGGATTAAGTTTCACAAAATGCAAACATCAAGGTTAATTAACATTTTTTTTAAAAACAATTTTTGCAATAAAAATCATCCCATGCATTTCACAAGATAGATTTTATCAAAACAAATTTGAAAAATAATAACGAATGACCTATGTTATATAATTTTTAAAATAAAATACACATTTCAAAGGTTAAGATTAAGTCATATATGATCCAAACTTTTGGTACCTGTTTACATTTTCCCTTCATGAACAACAAACCAGAACTATACATAAAGTCCATTTATTGCTAGAAAAAGAAAATAGGACTATATTCATTTAATTATGTAATTACGAAAATTCAAGTCAATGAAAAATGTGCTAGCTAATGCATTTTGCACCAAATATTTGTCTTTTCATTGTTGAAAACTTTATCATTAAGTGAAGTTTCGTGAGACTTCTTATCTTTTAAAAGTTAGACTCATCTACTTCAATATTTTCCAGTGTTTACAATATGTTTTCCAGTTTATTCGTTCTTTGCCTAAATAATGGAGAAAAAAAATCAAAGCACTTAGGGAGATATTTTCGTCATGATGTAACCGGCTCCTCAGTCTAAACATATTAAAAGAGTGTAGTCTAAATTTATTTTTCTCCATTTTAAAAATAAAGACTTACTTTAGTAATGGTTCTCTTGTTCAGGCAAACAAAGTTAGTAATCAGATTGCTTAGTCGAACTGGTTTCAGCTTTTAATTTTAAAAATTTTAAAAATTAAAATTTAGATTTTAATTTTAATTTTTACTTTTTTAAAATTATTATAAAAATAAATCAAATTATTCTATTATATTATTCGATAATAAATTTATAAAAATATTAATTTAAAAATTAAATTATATTAAAATAATATAAATTTTAAATTTAAAAAATAATAAATTAAATATTATTATTATAATAATTATAAAAATAATGATAATAATAAAAATAAAAATAGCGTTAATAATATAATATTAACGATGTGATAGTTATAATATAAAAAATATTATATAATTATATAAATTTATATCTTACATATTATTTGATTATTAATATTAAAAATAAATAATTTTATATAAATTATTATAGTATATTATTGAATATTTATTTTATATAAAAATATGTTATAAATAATTATATAATATAAAATTATATTATAATATTATAAATTCAATATAATTTATATAGAAAATAATATTATTTTCTTCTTAATATATAAAAATTAGATAAATAAAAATTAATCTTTTTTAAATAATAAATAATAATAATATTATTATTATTATTTTAATGATGATAATAATGGTCACAATATAAATAATATTATATAATTATATAATTTTATATTTTATATATTATTGAATAATAAATATATAAGATAAATAATTTATGTATTATTATTATTATTATAATTTTTTTAAATTATTTTATATTTATTTTACATAAAATATTATATATTTTATTATAAAAATTTATATAATTTAAAATTATATTATAATATTATAAATTAAATATAATTTTTCTATATTAAATAATATTATTTATTTATAAAATTTACAAAAAATAGATAAATAAATAAAAATTTTACAATAATAAAAATAAAAATTTAAAATTAAATTTTATTATTATTATAATTTTTATTATTATTATGATGATATATATAATGATAAAATTAAAAATAATATTTAATTAATAATAATTATGATATAATAGTTATAATATGAAAATTCTTATATAATTATACAAATTTTTATTTTACATATTATTTAATTATCAATATTTAAGATAAATAATTTTATATATTAACTATAATATTTTATATTATTTTGATTTATTTTATATAAAAATAATATATATTATAACATTATATTATGAATAATTATATAATATAAATTATATTATATTATATGATTATAAATTTAATATATTTATATATTAAATAATATTATTTATTTTATTTTTATTATATATAAAATAAATAAATAAAAAATTAAATTTTTTAAATAATAAAAATTTTATTATCATTATTATTATTATTATTATTATAGTTATAATGTAATGATAATAATAGTGGTAGAAATAATGATTTAGCTGTAGTCTTGATGCTTGAAGTAATAATTTTGTATTGGTTAGGTGATGATGATTATGATGATAGTGAAGTTTAATAGGTTTAAAATAAAAAATAATATTTAATAATTTTTTTATTTTATAATTTAAATAAAACTATTTTAAAAATATATTAAAAATTATTTTAAAATATTTATAATAAAAATTATTTTTAAAATTGATTTAAAAAATAAAAAATAAAAAATTCACAACACAAAATTTTAATTATAAACTAATTGTAATATTATTATATTCATATTTATAAATAAGATTTCATTTGAATTGAATGAATTTTAATTTATTATTTTTAAATTAAAATTTATACTAAATTAGTATTATTATTATTATTATTATTATTATTATTCAAATTATTATCTTTCTTATCTTTTTATCTAGTTTTTTCTATTTTTTATATATCTTTTTTTTTTCAACTCTAACTTTTTTTTTAATTTACTAAAATAAGATAGAATATTATATTTTTTTTAACATTTTTATTTACTTTAATTAAATAATCATAAAAATTAATTTTTATTCAATAAAATTATATTTAATTTTAGTAAAAATATAATTTTATCATTTAAATATACTTATATTATACTTTATTATTATTTAGTTGATTCTAAACATAAAATATAATAAAATAATATTATCTAGTTTGTTATTTTAGTATAAAATAAATATAATAAAATAAATTATATCCTATCAGATTGTGTTTCAATCTTATTTTATATGATTATATCATTTTTTATTTATAAAATGATTTTATAATTTATATCGATACTAAAATTATTTTTTTAAAAATATAAAAATAAGTTTAAGTATATTTATACAAATTAAAATTATGTTTAGACAATTTTAAATATTATCCAGTTGTATTATACTATAAAAAATTTTTTTTTAACAAATATTTTATGATAGTTATATAAATTAATATAAAATATATTAAATTGATATAAAATATTTTATCTTCTAACAATTATACTATTTAAATTATTATTAAAATATTTTTAACAAATAAAAATTTATAAAACTTTTTGATAAAAATAAAAACTATCATTATTTATCTTTTAAAATTGTTACTAAATTTTTAATTTCATTTTTTTCCGTATCAGAGGAATTATAAGCCTAAAATCAATGGTGGAGCACAAAGTTTTAAATATTGACCGTCATGTTTCAAGTTTTAGGTCTGCCCAAATATTTGGAGTAAAATAAGGGTTACATCGTTTTTATGATCGTTTTTCCCCTAACCAAAACTGTAGACAGTGGAATCATATTCGTTGACAGTTGCCACCTTCTTTAGGGGTGGAAAAGAAATGTGCTAAGTCCTGAACCATATTGCGCGCGTCAATATAGTTCGTCTTTTTGTTATTTTTTCAGCCCGAAGGATAATAATGTCTTTGGCAGGCAACAAGGCTTCTAGAATATAGCATCCTTAACATTTTCTATTTAATTATATCGCAAGGTCTAATAAATTAAAATTTTTTCGTAGATCTTTAGAACAAAGAGATGGTTTATAATGAAGAGATGAGCTTAAAAAATTTGATTAAAACATGTTACAGTAATGGAACCATGCAATCCGAGATACAAGATAAATCTTTTAAGGAATAAAAATTCTTTTAAATAAGCCAATTCATTTAATAATGTGTACATATTATACTTGAGTCAGAAGCACAACATTGGAATGAAAAGGTCAAAGAAAAATTAATCAATTATTATATTCCAAAATTATTCAGCATCAAGAAAAATGTATTATTGTTTAAATCATATAAATAAATATATGTATGACGTCATAAGAATGAAGTTAAAAAAGTTGTATTGATAAAAGTATCTTCGAAAAAAAAGTTATAAAAGTAAATATTTTATTATTCTATATTATTTCTTTCATTATGAATTTAATTTGAACGATATAATGTAACTATTTTAAGTGAAATTACATTAACATATAAACTAAATGGATAAATGGTTAGATGATATTGGAATCAAAACTTTACACGAAATATGTTAATATTTAACTTATCGGAACACGTATTTACATCACACCAGAAATAAATTACTTTGAATATAGTTTTTAAAATAATTATTATAAAATTAATAATTTGTAATTATATAACAATTTATGAGTGAATGATAATGTATTTTAATTAAATTTATATATTGATATCTAAATTATACAACAAATATTCCATTACCATGAAAGTGAATTTTTAATATCTAGATGACATAATAAAAGTTAATATCGTATAAAGATAAACATTTATATAAAATTATATTAATAGATAAATATTTACGCTATAGAAGATGAATAAATGACATGCTATAAGCCAGTTAATATTTTTATCAATGAGGTAAATATTTAGTTACAAGTACATGAAAATTTTACAAGTACAATATTAGTATATGAAATTCAAATATATTTAATAAGAATTCTTTTTTATCATTTTCCCATTTTGCTTATATTTTATTGATTTTAAGGCAAATATTTAATTTTGTTAACACTATTAATATATATATATATATATTCTCAAGTAAACGTTATGTTAATCAGAATGTTCAAGATTAAGAAGATAGATGTAAGAATTTATATTAGTTCATCTTTTAAAATAAAAAAATTATGTTTAGTTCTTAATTTTTAATTAAACTTTTTCATTAAAATATTTTACAAATAAGACCATATATTTAAGTGTTTGTTCAAGTATCTCAAACTCAAATTTTTATTCTTGTATACTGTTTTATTTAATGATTGAGACCGTTTTTTGTATACTAAGTCAATTTTATCTTTTTCTTTTATATAAATTGTTTGTTTTTTCTATTTGTAAATAATTCTTGTAATTTCTCTTTTACAATTAAATTTGTGATTAGAAGACTTTATTAAGTTTGCAAAAGATTTGAAAATTTCTTTAGCTTTGGACATTTTTATAAACCATCAAATCATCTTTTTCAAAAAGTATTTGTGATTTTAATTTTTATTCTTTTATGATATGATTCTTACAATGTAGATATTTAATTTCAGAATATCATATGATTAGATTGTAAGAGACTCGCAACAGATTTGAAAATTACATTAATTTTGTTAATACATAAGACAATTCTTTAAATTTTAATTATTTTGTAATATTGTTAAATATGTTATATTCATTAGGATTTATTTAATATAATTCACCCAAAAACACAAAAACTACTTTTCCTAATTGTAACCAAACACAAACTAAATTCTACTTTACAAAACAATTTAAAAATTAAATTTTATATATTCTTAATTATTTTTTGGAAAAAAAAATAAGAATACATGCTCTTAAACCAAAACAAATTAATGTCAAACTTATTCAATTAATAAAATGATTAATTTCTAAGTCTTTGATATGTCATTTAAAAATATTATTGCCTTCAAACGTCTTACCTTTGTCACAATTTTATGTTGTAAAATATTAAAAAATGACGTTATTAAAAGAGTCGAAAGTTCGTACCGTTAAACAGTATAAAAGATGCAAACAACATTAACAGATTAATTTGTAAGAAAATGGTTAATAAACTATCTCAATATAATTATTTGATATAGTTTGTTTGTAGTTATAAGCTCACTGAAAATTAACAATTTATATTAGTGATTATAATAAAAATACGAAAATTGCATAACTTTTTCATATTTAATCAAATCTGTTCAACTCACAGGTGCTATACCTAACTATAAATGAATATAGCTACCAAGAATATTTATGTTATGACTTATGTAATGAGATTTTATTATTTCAAATTAATTTATATTATATTTCTTTATACAAGTTTTTATTCATTTATTATTTTTAAAAATAATAAATTGAACTATTTCAAAAATTTATATTAAAAATTAGAATTAAAAAGAATTGAATTTAGAAAAATAGTTCAATGAAAAATTAAATTAATAAAAAGTAAACGAAATTAGATTCAATGACTTTGTTTCTCAAACTAATCAATCAAGTTAAATTCATAAACATCCCACATACCGAAATTTTGGACCATATTCTTATTGAAAATATTTTCTTTCTAAGCTTCTAATCTTGCGCCTCACTTCATAGACTTGTAATCTTCCTTTTGCGTGTTCAGCACTATTTAGAAAGAGTGGTAGAAATTGCTACTTTCAAAACCCATTGCTTTTGTTTGTATTCATAAAATTATGGGGCTTCCATTAGATTGAGGATTTGGTAGGATAAGGAAAAAAAAGAAGTCATTGAGTTTTGTCCTTTAATTAAGAAAAAGAACAAAAGAATTAGGGAATTAGTTGACGACATGACTCCATCCTATGGCATTTACTATTTATCTACCACATATATATTAAACACTTGCAATAATAACACCAAGTAGTCAACAATGAAATCAAAAGATGGAGCAGTATTTAAGCACCACCTATATACTTCTTTCCAGCGTTGACGGGAATTTTTGTAGTTAGGAAAATCATGATAGAATTCACTAGGATCACGCTAATTATAAGAAATACAAGGTACAATGTATGAGTTTTTGGTTTAAACATTATAACTTTGTTGTATATATATAAAAATATAAAACACAGCTTATGTAACTGTTATTTTTCATAAACCGAAACAGATTTTTTTATCCATAAAACTATGACGTTTTTTTTTTTATTTTAATTCCTTTACAAAATTTATTTAATTTAGTCTAATATTTACAAAAATTATTTGCTTTAAATTATTGGCTAGGAATTAAAAATTCCAAAAACTATTGTTTTTGTTTGTCTAAAATGAAGTAATCTCTAAAGTAAAAGTAAATAAATATTTAATTTTTATTTAATTTAAAATATATGAAAAATTTAACCCATTAAAATTAAAAAATAAATACACACCGAAAAACTAGAATAAAGAAATTGGTGTCGTTCTGGATTGTACGTTAGACTCAGTTGATTGATTCCAAAGGAAGCTGTAGTAGTCTATAAAAGGAAGGAAATGATATGTTAAATAATACAATATCTCTTCACTTTCCTAAACTTTAGACACACAACTCAATTCATTATGAGAGCATTTACTCTTGTGGCTTTTCTTATACCTTTTTGGTTACTAAATTTTAGTGTCAACATCTTTGTAGTGAATGGCTATTGTCTTGACGATCAACGTTCCACTCTACTCCATTTGAAAAAAAGCTTGATATTCAATTCTGTAAAATCAAAAAAGCTTGTTCTTTGGAATCAAAGTGAAGATTGTTGTCAATGGAATGGGGTAATATGTAATGATGGACGTGTTATAACCCTTGATCTTAGTGAGGAGTCTATCTCTGGAGGATTTGTTGATTCAAGCACTCTTTTCAACCTGCAATATCTGGAGAACTTGAATTTGGCTTTTAATAACTTACACTCTATGATTCCTTCAGAGATACAAAGATTAAAGAATTTGAGGTATCTGAACTTATCTATGGCTGGCTTTGTGGGACAGATTCCAATTGAGATTTCCTACCTCAAAAGGTTGGTTACTCTTGATTTATCTTCTTCTTTTACCTCATATAACCTGTTAAAACTTGAGAAGCCAGATATTTCAATGATTGTTAAAAATTTTACTGATCTCAAAGAACTATATCTTGATGGTGTAGCAATAATTTCCGAGAAAAAAGAATGGTCTCTTGCTTTATCTTCATTAAAAGAGCTACATGTGTTGAGCATGTCATCATGCAATCTCTCTGGACCTATTGATCCATCATTATCTAGGCTTCAATCACTATCTGTTTTGAAATTGAGCTACAACAATATGTCAAGTATAGTGCCAAAATCCTTTGCAAATTTTTCCAATTTGGTCATACTGCAACTCAGAAGCTGTGGCTTGAGTGGTTCTTTTCCAAATGCTATCTTCCAAATACCAACACTGGAGGTCCTTGACATCTCAGACAATCACGATCTTGGTGGTTCTTTGCCAAACTTTCCAACACATAGCTCTCTTCAAATCTTGAATGTTAGCAATACAAATTTCTCTGGACAAATCCCAAATGATATTTTCAATCTAAACCAGTTGTCCACAATTGATCTATCATACTGCCAATTCAATGGATCACTTCCTAGCTCAATGTCAGAACTCACCCAACTTGTTTATCTACACTTGTCTTCTAATAGCTTCACAGGTCCACTCCCTTCTTTCAATCAGTCCAAGAACCTTATATATTTGTCCCTGTCTCATAATCATTTAAGTGGGACATTACCATCTAACCATTTTGAGGGTCTCATAAATCTTGTCAACATTGATTTAGGATTCAACTTTTTCAATGGAAGTCTCCCTTCATCTCTATTCAAACTCCCACATTTGCGAGAACTAATGCTTCCCTATAATCAATTCAATGGTCACTTGGGTGAGTTTGTCAACACATCTTCATCCATATTGGAGATAATTGATTTGGGTAGTAATAATTTACAGGGGCGTTTTCCTGAGTCTATATTCAACCTTAGAACACTTCGAGTCATTCAACTATCTTTCAACAAGTTCAATGGCACAATACAATTGGACATGATTCGAAGGCTAAGCAATTTAGCAACACTAGACCTCTCACATAACAATTTATCAATTGATGTAAACTTCAAACATGACCAATCCCCCTTTCCTACTCTCAATAATCTAATGTTGGCATCCTGTAAGTTGGGAGAAATTCCTAGTTTCTTGAGGAACCAATCTGTATTACTATATCTTGACCTATCCAGCAACGAGATTGAAGGATCAATACCAAACTGGATTTGGCAACTTGAATATCTCATTCACTTGAATCTTTCCAAAAATTCGTTCACTAGTTTGGAAAGAGGTTTCTGGAACTTGACTTCAAACCTTTTGACAATTGATCTTAGTTCCAACCGACTAGAGGGGCCCATACCTTTCATTCCAAAAAATTCAAATTATTTGGACTACTCAAACAACAGATTTAGTTCTATCATTCCACTAGATATTGGAAATCATATCCCTTTTACAATTTTCTTGTCTCTTTCAAGCAATAGTTTTCAAGGACCAATCCACAAATCCTTCTGCAATGCTTCAAGTCTTCGCTTGTTAGATCTTTCCTATAACAACTTTGTAGGGACAATTCCCAAGTGTTTTACAGCATTGAGCAACACCCTTAGAGTGTTAAATTTAGGTGGAAATAATCTTACAGGTTATATTCCTAATACTCTACCAACTTCATGTACTCTAAAGTTACTGGATCTTGAAGATAATCTTTTAGAGGGTACCATCCCAAACTCTTTGGTGAATTGTCAAAAACTCCAAGTCCTAAACCTTGGAAGGAACATTCTAGTTGATCAATTTCCATGTTTCTTTAGTAAAATTTCCACTTTGCGTATTATGGATTTGAGGTCAAACAAGCTTCATGGATCAATTGAATGCCCAAGTAGCCCCGGTGATTGGGAGATGCTTCATATTATTGATATATCCTCCAATACTTTTAGTGGCCCAATATCAGGAGCACTATTAAATAGTTGGAAGGCAATGATGCGGGATGATGAAATTGGGCCTGAATTTGGTCATTTATTTCTTGATTTGTTTGATAACTACAATGTTGTCAGTTTTAAGGATTTATTGTCATATTTGAACAAAGACATTGCAAAAAAATTAGTAAAGCTTGTTGCAAATGAACCTCTCTCTATGCTTGATGAGCTATCTGCTGACGTCTATGTTGCAAATCTTGCTCGTTACCAAAATTCAATTAGTATCATCAACAAAGGTCAACAAATGAAGTTGGTCAAAATTCAAAGAGCTTTTGTTTACATGGATATGTCAAGCAACTATTTTGAAGGTCCAATACCTATTGAGTTAATGCAGTTCAAGGCTTTGAATGTTCTAAACTTGTCACATAATGCATTATTGGGCCACATCCCATCATCTATAGGGAATTTGAAGAATCTTGAATCTTTAGACTTGTCAAGCAATTCTTTGAAGGGACTAATTCCTACAGAGCTTGGAAGCATATATTTCTTATCATTTCTAAATCTTTCGTTTAATCATTTTGTGGGAGAAATTCCACGTGGTACTCAAATTCAATCTTTTGATGCGGATTCCTTCAAAGGGAATGAAGAGTTATGTGGACCTCCATTGATCCGTAATTGTAGCAATGATGGAAATCAAGGCTTGTCACCATCTGAAACACCTAATTCCCATGATGAGAGTTCAATTAATTGGAACTTTTTAAGTGTAGAGTTGGGATTTGTTTTTGGCTTTGGAATTTTCATTCTCCCAATTATGTTTTGGAAGAAATGGAGGTTGCGGTATTCCAAGCATGTAGATGACATGCTTTTCAAGATCATCCCTCAACTCGATTTTAAGTATGAACATCGTGGAACACGGAAGTATAGAAGTCTAATGTGGAGGCACTGAATAAGGTGAAAATTTTATTGATTTAGCTTTTAAAATTTTCATTTGAATAAATAGTCATTTAATTACTTCATGAAAGATAAATCAGTTATATTAATTTTTTAAAAGATAAAAATCATCATGATCATTCTAAAAAGATATAAAATTATTTTAATATTTTTGTAAGATAAAAAAATATTTAATTTTTTATTTTTTAAAAACTAAAATAATTAACTATTTCTTAATGAATATTTACTCTTTTATATTTTATGATCCTATTCCTGTGTTTGCATCTCATAGCCTTTCTTTCTTTATGTGCAGCATCAAATAAAAGAATGTTCGCTAATCAGGTTGAACCAGTAATAAAGCGAATACCGTACTACTTTATTTAGTCTTTCCTTACATCTTTCCTCTTTCATGTATTAATATTGTTTAAGTGTATTTTCATATTTCTCAAATGAAATTTTAATAAAAATTAAAAATTAGAGTAATTTAGAAAAAAAATTTGGGTTGAAATCTCCTAACATTTTATATTATAAAAAAAATAGATTTCGAAGAAATAATCCTTTGTTTAGATCATCTTATTACGTTACATCATATTTACTCTTTAAATTTATATTATTATAAAAAATTTGGATCACCTATATCTATAGCTTTAATACCTTTATTTTGTTTATTGTTTGACTCAGAATATTTTATTTTCCTATATATATATTACTTTAAAATTTTAAAATAATATTAATTATTATTTTTTCGATTAAATTTTTATTTTTACATTTATTAAAATAAGTAAATAATAAAATATAAAATGGTAGAGCTATAAATAATTGTTAGAAATGACATTAAAAAATAAATAATATTGAGATAAATAACAAATTTTTTAACTTTTATATTAACATTAAACAATAGATAAGATTAAGTCATTAGGATTAGTTTATTAATAAAAAATAAAATTTTTTCATAAAAAATCTAAATTTAAAATTCACCGCTTTTTACATTGTAAAAAAATATATATATATAAAACAAAAGTTACTAAATATTTTTCTAATTTAAGAATATATATATTTTATTTTAATATTTAATTAAAAAATATTTCATATTTTGTTATCTATTTTTAAAAACTTTTAATAAGAAGTATAACAAACAAGTTTTTATAATTGTTTCATTGTGTTTATATAAAAATTTGAAAATGAGAAATAAAATAAAATAATATAAATTTATTATAATTAAAGATCTATGGGTTCTTACCATTTTAAAGATCCACTTATCCTTAGCATTTCAAAGATCTATATCTGTGTATCCTTGAAATCTACATATTCTCAACATTCAAATGGTTTATATATTTCAAGGATTTATACAACTTCATCACTTCAAGGATCCATGCATCCTATGCATTTTAAAGATTGACGAACCCTCAACATTCCAATAGTCTATGCACTCACAACATTACAAGAATCTATGCAAATAAAACTTTGAGACTCTTTTTCACTTATTTTAAAATTTATAAAAAATTGAAAACTTGCTACAACTAACTTCTTCCATTAATCTACATGAAAAAAATTAATAAAAATAATGTTCCTTCAAAGTAAAATAAATATTTGTAAAATTAATTATATTTTTACACAATTAATTAGAAAGTAACTATTTGTATGAATGTCATAATGTATTAATCTCTTCCCTACCTGTAATTAATTTTTGAATCCAAACTAGTTTTTAAGATTAATTTTAAGTTTTTTCAATTTTTTTAAAGAAGTTTTGGTGTTGACTCCTTTAATTTTATTATTTTCTCATTCATCGTTTTGTTGCGATACTGTTCAACACTTTTCAAGCATCACTTGGAGAGCGATTACAACTAACCACATTCTAAGTGACTAGAAATAAAGCAGTTGACATATGTCATCGTGTGACATGTCACTTGAAGAACGGTTATGTTGAACCACTCTTTGAGTGACACTTAAAATATGGTTCCTCCTTTAATCATATTTTAAGTGAAACTTGGAGAGCAATTAGGGTATACTACTCTCCAAGTGAGTCGTCTTCCCTAATTTGAATCAAGAATGCACTTCCTTGTTCATAATTGGTGTCCCACCTATTTTTGAAACACAAAATCTCATCATCCTCCTCATCATTCTTGTTATTCCGGCCACTGTAATGTAACCAGGTATGTGCCATTTAACTTTGCATTCTTTAATTTGTGAATTTAATTTGTATATTGCAAACCTTAGGTTATGTGAAAAAGATTGAATGGATAGAAAGATAAAAAAAAATTGAATATAGTGTTTTAGTTACAAAAATAATCTATTTTTATGTGTTGAGTTGGGCTTTGTTGGTGGAAAAATATGGTTATTCTGTTGTTTTTTATGCATGTAGAGTGTTGATGGTAAGGTGAATATAATGATGGTCTCTTTAGTAACTCCACCTTGCATTTGAAGTATTTGAAATATTAAGAAAATATAAATAAACTTAATAAGAAAAAAAGAGAAAATTATGTCTTGGTTGAATATATTCTTACCTTTATTTTATCTGAAAAAACCTGTTATAAAACCTTACTTTGTTGTTGTGTTTCGTTGGACTTGGACATGAACCAAAACACAAAACTCAAGTATGTCATTACTTGTAACACCTAAAAGTATCTTCAACTTATAGCTTGGTAAGGGAGATTATTAAGTGAGTTAATTATTTTTTATATACATCCATAAGAAGAAAGATTGTTAAGTGAAGATAAAATAAGTAATTAATTAGAAAGATATTAAAAAAATGTTTCTTATTAATAGTAAGAATAATTATAAAAAAGTTATATAAATTCATGATAAATTTAATACTAGTAGTTAAGTTAACTAAATTTCTTAATACTTGTTTACTCATTTAATAGCACATGTTTGATTCTTTTAAGCAAGATCTAGGATATAAGTCTTGTATACGGAAAAAAATCACTCTTAAAGAGAGCTAGCCTCATCACAATGTAGATGTTTCCAATTTGAATAAAATTAATTTGGTATATTAGTTTTAAAAATTGGAAAACAGATATTGTTTCTCTAAACAATTTTAATAATCTAGAATTAGAATTTAATATTTCAGATGTTAATAGCATGAGTATAGTGTTTGATATATATTATGTTGTTTGTTAATGAAAAAATAAGCTCAATAAAAAAAATTCCATAATACACAGGGATGCCAAAATTTTTTGTTATTAATATAATTTGTTTTAAATATTAATTTTCTTTCTTATTTGTAAAAAATATTGAGAGAAATTTTTGGAAAAGCTCGTAATATAGGGAAGATGCTATTGAATTTTTTTAAAACTTATGCAATATAAAATTAGCTATAAATATTCAAATGTGTGAATATTTATATATAATTATTTATTATTATTTACTAATAAATTTTTTATTTTCAATTTTATGTAATCATCAGTAATATGAATGAAAGTTTACAACATCCTACCTTATTGTAAATGAAGAAGACATGTAAAATAAAATAGATGAGAGATATTGCATAAATAAGAAAGGAAACCAAGAAATTGAAAGTAATTAATTAATTTTATGATTAAAATATTATTTACTTGAATTTTTTACCATGTTTGAAGAATACTAATATCTTTTATTTTATTTTTTTTGTATAGGTTGGTTGGAATTCATAAGAAACATGTGAATCTTAACAAATCAAAATTTATGATATTTATGGAGCTTGTTACTTGAAACCCGATGCTTAGGATTGAGCTAATATGCCTAAGGAGAAGAAAGGATCATGTTTGGGATTAGATAAGGTGAATATATACCATTTTTTATTCTATAAAACTTAAAACTTATCAAATCTATGCATTTATATCATAATAATTGTTTGAAATTGGATTATTTAGGAAGGCTTTGAGGTAGAGGACCAATATAAAGTCTTAGTCTTGTCTACTACTACTAATATGAAAGCTAGGATTTTCATAACCATATTGAGAAATTAGGTGAAGAAATTAGGGATCAAGAAATAGAAAATCCTCCCATGCTTTAGGAATACAAGTAGTTGGTGATCGTGGTTGATCATTAAAACAACTTTCTTTCGTTTAGGTCCATAGATAAACTTAGGGTAATAATAATCTTACACTAAATTAAAATAAATTGTTCTTAATGTGATTATTTAAAATTAAAGATTTTTACTTCCTTGATATGTAGGATGAAAGTTAGACCAATTTCAGATGGCGAAGGTTATGACTTACAAATATAGGAAGCTAACCAAGAGATATGCATAATAGGAGCACGACTTAGTAAGTGTAGATTATTGTACATGTGAACATTTTTAAAAAAATTTATCAATTGTTTAAGTTGTTAGATTTGAAATAAATCATATAGATTGCTTCATTGGGTTCAACTATGACATCTATGTCGTGGCATGTGTCGTGGAAGGAGGTATGAATTAGCAAATTCAGTGCCATTATTGACGAGGGTGTATAATGAGTGGTTGAGGAGTTTGAAAGTTTTTGTACATTCTTATTTTTAAATCTTGTGGTAAAGTATTGTTTAAAATTTGGTTTCTAACTTTATCTTTTCATTTTAAATATAGGAGATCCTATCATAGTTTATCATTCACGAGGAGTCTTAGGCAACGAGAAGAGAGACATCCTTGGGAAGCAATTAGGAATCCTTTAGCTTCTTGGACATATGAGGGCAATATGATTTGATGCAACACAAACATCTGTGTTTATCTAATCACAATCCTGTTCACACCTATCTTTTGCTTAGTGGCAACCTACGGTGCAGTGGAAGCACCATCTGATGTAGATGATTATGTAGTTCACTGGTTCAAAGATGATGCACTATTCATGATAGGTCAGGCCATGGAAAGCCTCATTCATGCCACCACAGTCACTATCACAACCACCGCTATAGCCACAGTCACAAAGGGGTACTTATACACCTATAGATGTAGTAAAGATTCTTGAGGTACTTTATTCAATTTTGTTCTATTTATTTTATTTTAATACTTTTATAGGTTTTTCATTTATTAATGTTTAATTTTAGGATGATTAATACATTTTCATTTTGTCAATTTATCTAGGAGAATTTAGGCATAAATATCACTTAATTCATTATTATTCACTAGTAATTCTATCTAATTTCTTTTGATTTTATAGAAATGTTCATACAAGAAAGGAATCAGAAAATAGCTGAATTTTGGGTTAAAATAGGAGAGAAAAGACATAAAGGACAAGGGAGTAGCAGAAGAAAAAAAATGCCCCTCGACAAGTCCCACACATACTAGGCCTTCTAGCATAGCCATGTAGACTTGAGCATGTACATGCCAAAGAAAAACAAGGTGAGCATGCAAAGACTAGGAAGCGCCAGAAAAAAGCCACGTCAGTCCTAACGGTGCTACAAGTGACCTTGAGCAGTCGTCACTACTGAGGGAACAACTAGGTCAATCTAGTCTACGACAATTGAAGCTCTAATTTACACATTTAAAAGGAAGGCTTCACCTTGGAATCAAACACACCATATCTGACCATCTTGAATTATTGACACCTCCATACTTTGGGCACAATGCTACCTTTCCTCCATTCTTCATCTCTAAACTCCCCATTTCTGATTCCTCCTCTAATGTCCTCCCGTAGGATCTTGATGAGAGGAATCCCTTCACGATGTAATCACAGCTTTGATTGTTGGTCTTGTTGGCATAAAGTCACAAGGGAATTAAAGTCACATGTTCTTTCATAACTTGTAGTGTATTCTTTTGTTTGTCAAAACCTTTTTTTTTTATTTTACACTCGCATGCACATAATCCTTTTTTGGTGAGCTCAAAAGTTGGAATTCACACTTGTCCTATAGATTGTTGGCATAGTCTATATGGGATTGATACTGAAGGTCTTAAATATCCTATTTCTATATTGATAGGTATACTTGCTCATAAGTAAAACTTGGTTATACATCTCTACCCTATATCAAGTTGTTGGTATGGGGATGCTATTTAATATAGTGAACATGACTCTACTTCGTCAAACTCTTCCTATAAATCATGTCAAGGCATCTGTGGAAACCTTGTAGCTAGGAGAGGAGTAGTCACCACTTCCAATGCCAAATGAGGGTTTAAACCTCATGTATCTCATTGATATAGTTGGTACTTTTGTTGCATGACACATATTCCTTATCAACATATCATCTCATGTAATAATTTCTCATTATAGACATATTTTTCCTGTAAATATGTTTTGTAATTATCATATAATCCATTTAAGTCAATACTCTGTTTTCATGTCATACCATTAGCATCAAAGGGTAAGGACAAGGTTACAGCATAGACAAAGGGGTTAATTGTGTTGCCACCTCATGAGGTGATTAAGTATGTTATTAATGATAAACAATTTTCAAGCATCGAAGGTAAAATATCTTTTGACATGATGAAGGTGTTTATGAACTTCGACCATCCTATTAAAGTTGTAGAGATTCATATGCCTACCGACATTTGAGGGAAGTCATTTACTAATAAAATAGGAATTGAAAACCTCACAAAAGTAATTTTTCACCAATAGTTGAGTGCTTATTCCATTTTCCTACATAAAAAACCCTCAACTTCATTGCGTAAATTTCATTATATTATTAGTCAACAAATATTAACTTTATATTTGTTTTTCTTGTCAAGATATTTATGTGAGATATAGTCTCATGATCCCAAAAAAGCTAGTAGATTCTCATTTATATCTCCGTTTGAGCTAAATATCAAGTTAAATCCTACCCCACATCAACATGTTTTAAGGATGCTGAGTCATCAAGCAGGACAAGATCACTTGCTCAATACACATAATAATGTTGGGTGAGTTAATTGTTTTTTACCATCATTATATCATTCCTTTTCCCTTGACAATACACCTTGTCCTCAAGGTGTAAGTTAATATTTCCTTTCCCCTCAACAATACATCTTGTCCTCAAGGTGTAAGTTGATATTGATAACTCTAGGACTATGTCTTACAATCCTATCATTCTTTTCCCCTTGAAGGTAGACCTTTTTGTAAATGTGTAGGTTGACATTGGGAACTAGGGTGTTGCACCTTATGATCATATCATGTCTTCCCTCTTGAAGGTACACCTTGTCCTCCTCAAGATATAAATTGACATTGGAAACTTTAGTGTTGCATCTTAAGATCATATCATTTCTTCCCTCTTGAAATGTTACCTTGTCATCAAGGTGTATGTTAGGATAATGATGTTCCAAAATGATCTCACCTTTCCTTTTTCCCTTGAAGTTTCACTTTGTCCTCAAGGAGTACGTCTAGATAATGGTGTTGTACAATGATCTCATCCTTCATTTTTCATTAAAGCCACACTTTGTCCTTAAGGTATGCGTCTGGATAATAGGTGTTGAATTATCTCATCATTATTTACCATATGAAGCTACACCTCATCGTCAAGTTGTATGTCGAGATAATGATATTGCAGAACGATCACATCCTTCCTTTTCCCTTGAAGCCGTACTTTATCCTGAAAGTGTATGTCGAAATAATGGTGTTGCAGAATGTAACACCTATAATTCATCATAATGGACTCTTTAAGTTAAAAATAACCTATAGTGAGAAACAATGTGGATATAAGAGCAAAAGACGGTGAAATTAGAAAATTTTATGCAAATAACAAAAATGTCCCTCCACTAAGATAATCCAAATAATATGCAGGAAAAATATAAAATAAAAGGTAAAAGAAATTCTAAGGAATTAGAATACTTCAAGGATGATCGAAAAGTTATGAGAAAAGAATAGGAACAGAGAAAGGGTGAAAAAATCATAAGAAAACTTTGAAAATGCTCAAAACGCTCTTAGAAAACTATGCTTTTCACAAGCGATAAACTGTTTTTAGAAAAATATCAAATGAGATTAGAATGATTCAATAATGAACCAATAAGTGTTCGAAATATTAAAGGAAAATTTTGAGAACCTTTTGGGAAATGCTAAGAAAAATTATCAAAATGCCCCTAGAAAGCTGGTAAAGTAAGAAAATACAAAGGAAAAGCTATAAGTGAGGCCCACACCTTGTGCATAAAATTTCCATATGGGAAATGTGGTGGTGAATCACCATATGAATCATCATTCCATTAAACACATGTATATATATATATATATATATATATATATATATATATATATATATATATATATATAGAAGAGATACAATTAAGCATTGTTAAAGTAAATTAACCTTGTTTAATTAAAATTAACAATGTTTAGAATAGGTTAATCTTGACTAGTGACAAATTCAGAAAATTAACACTAATCTAATCCTTAAGAGATAATTTCTTACATTTAGAATTATTTTGGAAAATAAAAATTACATGCAAATGTACCAAAATGCCCTTAAGTAGGAAATTAATTCTCAAACTACCTTTAAGTAGCCGAATTCCATGATGGATATGGGAGGGCTCATTTTCTTCATTATCCATCTTCTAAACACTTAGAAAAACTCTCATAATCCTTGTAAACACTCAATTATGTTCGAGGCCCATTTTTTAAAATTAATTAGTGAATAAACCATAATTTAAATAAAAAATAAACAGAAAATAGAAAAATAAATAAACAGAAAACAGACAAAATAAATAAGCAGAAACAACAAAAAATAAATACTGAAAAATATATTAAATAATAGAAAAATAAATAATAAAAAAAACTGAAGGAAAAAAAATAATTTGAAAAAGAAAAATAAAGAAAAAATTAAGAAAGGAAAAATAGTAAGAAGTAATATACAAAAACTAACAAAAAAAGGAAAAAAAGAAGAAAAAATAAAATGAAAAGAAATAACAATAGATCAGAAAAAAAGAGAGAATAACCCAAAATAATATACAAAGAAAAAATAAACAAAAAATATAGAATAAAAAACAGAAAATAATAAATAAAGAAAAAACTAAAAAATAAAAAAAGAGAAAAGAGAAAAAATAAATAGAAAAATAATTAAAATAAAAAATAATAAAATAAAATAAATAATAATAATAAAAAAAAGAATAAAAAAGAGAAAATAAAATAACTAACTAGGAAAAACAGCAAAAACAAGGGAACAAAAAACTGAATAACAGAAAATAAAGAAAAAAAAAACAGAACAATAAACCGGAAATAGAAATTAAAAATAAAAAGGGAAGAAGGCACGTTGGAGGTTGGATGCATGCATGTGGGCACTGGGCTTGGTTAGGACTTGTAGAGAAAAAAATTTCAGAGAGGGCGAGGATAAGCTACATAAGAAGAGGAGTCACCAAATTAGAAAAGGAGATGGCTGAGAAGAGTTCCAAGATTAGTTGGAAGAAAGGAGGAGAAAGCTTCTCTAGGTTCTTCTCTCAAGAAGGCGTAAAAGCTAGCTTGCAGATCCAAGATCGCAGATCTAAATGGGCAGGAATCCATGAGGTTCTAGTGAATGGAAAGGAAAATTCTTGCACCAACACTACTCAGAGTTTGGTAGCATCAGCTTCATCAAGGAGTGTTCCAGTAAGAACTTGTGGATCAAAGACGTCGACGTCTAGGTAAATTCATTAACTCTTCTTTGTAGACTAATGGTTGAATTCGCATAATAGAATAGTACGATCTTAGAGCTAATAGTAATGGTGAATTCTAGCTGAGTCTCATTTCGTTTGCAAATAACTCTAAGTTCTGTTAAATAAATTCAAGAATCTGCTAGCATGATGAGATAAGGTAGAAAAACCACGCTTCGAAATATGTTTTAATGGCAACACATGCTGAAAACTTGGGACCATGTGAAATGCCCAATCCAATGTGATCACCTCGTCATTTTGTCAAGATTTTTGTAAAAAAGGGTTTGACATCCAGTGATCGCAGAAGCAGTGATATAGACGATAGTGACATTATCGACTTGGCTGTGAATTCTAATAACGCTGTGGTTGCATTGTCTATGCTTCTCTACCTTCACTCCGTTCTTCCAGTTATAAGCTTCTAGATAGGTCTAGGTTTAATGGTTGATCATGTTGGTCCAAGGGATGTTAGGCTTCATCAGCAGAGGAACCCACACACATCTGCTGCGAAAACTATCGAGAATGAAAACTATCTTCACGTGGAATGAACGCATGCATGCATAACAATGAGCAGCGGAGGCTAGTTTTTTTTTTTTTGTGAATATGATTAGTCCTTATGTATGAAAGGGGGCTGTGATCATTGATAACATCAATATGTATATTGTATCTTTCTATTGCTAAAATGGGATGTCCCTAGACTAATCAAGAATATGGACATTGGTTATCATATGAGTGAAAAGATTCTCGCCTTTGGCTCCTATTTGGTATCCTCATGGTTGTCTAGCTCAGGACCCAATGATATCAAAAGCTCTTACTAACATCTCCCTACAATTAATATCGAAACTGGAAGGGATCAACCAAAACACCAGGCTATTCATAATGCAAATAAACTTGCAAAGTCAGAAAAGGGGGGCAAATACAGTGGTCTCAGGCTCGAAATCTGGTTCCTTAGCATGGATGTAGCAAACCTGAGAGTGCAAAGTGGAAAGATGACCAAGAGTCAAGCACGATTGTTTTATAGAATCAAGTAGGATAGTTCTTTCCAAGATTCTAGTTCTCTTTCTTGTTTTACAACCGAACTTTGATTGATGGAAGCACCTTGAGTCCCATGGTTTCAGCTAGTAAAAAAGAGACTCCCAGATATTTTACTATGCGTCTATGATAGTTGAAAATTGGAAAGGGCAGAAGCTCTTCTCAAGAGCTGAATTTCGTAATTCTTAAGGTCGCATATACTACCCACTCCATACAGAACTGGTACAAGTTTAGGTTTGGATAAGGCCAATCGATTCACCTTATTTTTGGGTACTTGGAATGGCAGTATGGGTTGTAGTGCACCTCTTAATAAAACCATATTTTCGTAGACTTTAATCTTTACAGTGGAAGTTTGTTGATGTTGTATTCTAGGATCATCTAGCTCGGGTCAATGCAAGGCAAGGGTTGCGATACATTGTCTTGGAAGGCCCAAGGTCATGAACACAAGAACCATGCAACCTATTCTTACCAAGGATGCTACGGTTAGTGAGATCATGACGTGGAGTAATGTAATGGTGAAAAGATACTTGAGGAACCTCAAAGTTAATGAAGAGGCCCTGGCCAATGGATGGTTTCATTATGGTGATCTTGATGTGAAGCATCCAGATGATACAGAAAAAAAAACTAAAGACAGGTCAGTGGAGAAACGGGGGAGCGTTCTGATCTGGGCATGCACATGCATGGTTGGGACTGCGTTTATTGCTCAACAAACCTGCCTCCGATAGACCTTAGTCAGGTTGATGAGTAGTAAGACTAAGCTGAAGACTCAGCCTGGTGGTTGAGCTGATTATATGCAAGTTCCAAACCTCCGGTTCGAATCTCACGTATAACCTTTTTCGTTTTGAAGTTTCATATCATACTATTCAACAGCGTGGGCCATAATGAGCCATATGTCCACCAAGCCGAATCCCAATCCAATTCCACAACAGATTCAATCCGGACCGTTTAATCTCCAAATCCCTTTAAACAAATTTTAATTCTTTTTTTCTCACATTTAATCAATCTCAAATTTTTTATTTTTTTATATTTTGAATTCAAACTTATTTCTTTTTTTCAAAATTCAAACTAAATTCTCAATTCTTCAAACTCAAATTTAATTCTTTTTTCTTCAAAATCCCAAACTAAATTCAATACTTCAAATTAAAATTCAATATTTCAAATTAAAATCAAATCCAATTCTTCAAGTTCAAATCAAATCCCTCTTCAAGTTCAAATTAAATCCTTTTTTCAAAATTCAAATCAAATTTTTTTTTTCAAATCTGAATCAAGTTCAATTATTCAAATTCAAAATCAAATCCTTTTCTTCAAGCTTCTAAATCAAGTTCAATTCAATTTCAAATGAAATCAAATTTAATTTTGTTCTTCAAATAAAATCAAGTTTCATTCTTTTCTTCAAATAAATTTGAGCTTAGTTCTTTCTTCAAATAAAGTCAAGTTTAATTCTTTTCTTCAAGTAAAATCAAGTTTAATTCAAATTCAAAATCAAGTTTAACTCTTTTTCCTCAAATTTCAAGTCATGTTCAATTTCTTTTCTCAAAGCCAAGTCAAGTTTAATTCTTTTTCCTTGAATTTCAAATCAAGTTCATTTTAAATCAAGTTCATCTTAAATCAAGTTCATTTTATTTTAAATCAAACCTAATTCTCTTTCCACCTAAGCCCAATCCCTTTTTATCTTTATCATTTTTAAACTAAACTCATTAATTTGAGGTCTCACACAATGAACCCTAAGCAAGAACTGGTAGCTTTTTTGCTGTCCGATGTTTAGGGATTCATATGGGTCCCAGTGCAGCCGTAGTTGTCTTGGACACTATGCATATGTGGACTGAGAATCCTTTTTAAATAACTTTAAGAGAAACTTCATTTTGAAATCCCAAGTCTTAGGCGATGAGCTCTAAAATAGAACTAGCGGTTTCACTATTGTTCGATGTTTAGAGATTCATATGGATCCCAGTGCATCCTTTGTTTTCCTCGGATACTATGCATATATGGACTAAGGATTTTTCTCTAAAATATTTTCAAGATACTCTATTCCTTTTTCAAGCACCTCTGAAGGTCAAACTTTCGAAACCAGAACTACGTAAGCCTTGAGTTTCCCATTGCACCAGGGAATACCTAGGAGTAGGATCAAGTCCTATCAGGCTACCTTCCACCAACTTATTCATTTTCATTCTAACTAAAGAGATCAAACAATTTTCAAAAACATCCTAATTATACACTCAGTTTAAGGGTACCGTTCTTCAAAACGGGCGAGTGGAGTGCCTAACACCTTCCCCACTTGTAACCGACTCCCGAACTTAAATCTCTTCTTTAAGTTAGATTTTTTCCAAGTATTTTCCCTTAAATAAAAATTTGGTGGCGACTCCACAAAATCAAATAAATTCTTTTTTTAAAATTTTAGTGAGTTTGTTGTCTCATCGGAATTACGGTTGCGACAATCCTTTCTAAACTCAATCTATCCAAAAACCCAAAATCATATACTAAGCTTAAACTTCCAACTTTGAAGTTTAAGTTAAATCAAGACAAAACCACCAAGCCCCACCACCACCACTAGAAGATATTGTGTGGACCATCAAGGGAGGGTGAAATCAGCCATAAAAGTCCCATCAAAAACCTATCACAAAGTCTTCAACAAGTAGGATTTTACCTTGTATTTTTGTAAGCTTTAATCTTGTATTTATGGTTTATTGTTCTTCTTCTTTATGGATCCTTCTATAAGATCTATGAATTTTTTTTTGTTTAAACTCTTTGGTTCTAAAAAACTTCCCTTGAATGGTTAAATATGAGCATCACAAATTTGTAGTGATTTTTGAAAGAAAAATAGAAGTTTTGATGGATTAAAGTGCATCTAGCAACCTTAAGAGCAATTTAATCGGTTAAAATTTCTTTAAAATCAATTTTGATGTCTTAAGGAATATTTGAGTGCTTGTGAGAAAATTCTTTGAAGTGCTCAACGTAAGATATTTGTAGATCTTGAAGTATATCTACACTTGTTTGCTATAAAAACTACTTTCTTTAAAAATTTTATGTTTAAAGTTAGTAACTTGGTTATGTCTTTACTTAAAAATTTTATTTGTGACTTTGTTCTTGCTAAAAGTTTAGATCTAGACTTATGTAATAAAATTGTTAAAGGAACAAGAAAAATTATGCAATAAGATCCATACACTTAACTTGGACATGGACTTAAAACTACTAAGTGTAAAGTGGAATTTTGGATCCAAAGTTGCACAAATTACTTAAGACCTTCCATGATCATGACCAAAGCTGTGGAGTAAGGAAAATTTATGAATGGATATA
This sequence comes from Canavalia ensiformis, assembly GCA_026541065.1. Classification (NCBI taxonomy): domain Eukaryota; kingdom Viridiplantae; phylum Streptophyta; class Magnoliopsida; order Fabales; family Fabaceae; genus Canavalia; species Canavalia ensiformis. The sequence continues at coordinate 101,893 of JAMKYM010000845.1, read as the reverse complement.
AGGACTTATGAAGAGCCAAGTGCTAAAGTTCATGACACCAAGGTCATATGGGGAGAAAATGGAAAAATACCCTTATTCAAAACACCTATAACATTCATCCACTTCCTAGTAAATTCGGAGATCTTGAGTTTAAAATTGTGATTAGAGTATAAAGAGGAACCTAATAAAGTATAACTATGGGAGCATAAATTTGAAAGGGACTTCAAATTATTAAAGAGTGTATTTTGGCCACTTTGGTTAAATTGCTTAAAAAATGCTAAAATCCATAACACCAAAACCATGGGAGGACAAATTAAGGAAAAGGAAGCTTGTTTTAGCCAGCTAGGGCTCGACTACTCTCCCATTAATTATAGAAAGTTGAGTTAAAATTTTAATCAAGGTGAAAGGTAGAACCTAAACGAGTTTAAGGAATGAACTTTAAAATTAAGAGAGATTTGGTAATGGATGGGTATCATTTGGTCATGTGCATGCAATTAGTAATAAGTAGTTAAGCAACCTTGCTAGCATTTAAAAGTAGATCAAAGGTAGCTTAAGGAAGAGATTAGAAGTTAAATATAGAGTAGAGGAAGGAGTAAGGGCATTCGGTCATGCTCACTAAATAAGGAAGAAAATTTTTAAAATTTTCTATGGTTGGTGTAAGTAATAGCTTAAATCTTAATTAGTGAATGTCACCTCTCTAAGAGAAGAATAATTAAACTATAAGGTCTTAGGACTATGAGGTAAGCATTCAACTACTTAGGGAAGTAATAAGCAACTAGACTAACTTGGATGTTTAAGGATAATTACATAAGTCATGATTAGAAAGCTTAAAGTTTATGAACAAGAAACAAATAATTAGGCTTATAAATGAAACAAATCTAACTAGATATGTTATTTTCAATAGGAATAAAACATGTAACACTTAAACTTGAATTAATTAAATGATGCATAATAATTTCAATTAAGATCATAAAGAGTAAAACATGACAAAGGTCATTAGGCCATCTAAAGAAGAAGCAATTGTACACCAGAATCTTTCATTTAAAATGTTAAGAAGAACTTAACCTTTGAAAAAAAGAAAAGTTGAAGTGTAACTTAGAAGGATGAGTGATCTAGATCCCATAAGTCTTTTATCATAAGTGTTAAGAATTGATAAAGTTGGACAAGTTATGAAAGTAAGTGAATATGCTGCCCAAGAATTAACATCAAGCTAAAATGAGTAAGTCTTGAATTAAAGATGAATCTTTGCTTAAGAATATTATGTCAACTTGTTGTAGTACTTTATAAGTACATAAAGAGTAATATGAATTGTATTAATATTACTCATGAATTTTTAGAAAATGATGTTCAACATGATGATCCTGTATGGATAATGATGTGATAATAATATGAAAGTAAAGACTAAATGTGCATGGCATATTGGTTGGACTGTTTAAGCATGCATATTATCTGGAAGCCTTTAAAAAGAAACCTAAGTAATTAAGGGATTATTAAAGACTAAACTTATGTGAAAAGTTAATATTACTCTTAATATGCCCTATGCACATTCAGAAGGTGTCAGGTCCTTCTAAAAAGGAGACACTCTTCTATTATGAAGCGTATGTCTTTAATAATTATGATGGTGACGACCATCAAGGAATGAGCTCATGTCCTAAGAATAGAAGGTAAAGTAGTAGAGCCAGTAACATGATATTGTTTTACTAATATTAATGTATGCCTATGTCTTAAATATCACTAAGAGAGTGATAAAGAATAGAAAAATATTAGGTAAGACATAGAGAAAATGATAGTCAAATAATATCTATGATGTGATCCCAAAGATTTATGATGATTAAGTAATTTATATGCTTGATTAAAGATAGGTAAAGAATTCGAGAGAAAAATCTTGAAAGGTTTTATTATTTAAGGAACTTTTAGTCCACATATGCACAAGGTCTGAGTCAACTAAGGCTGCACTGTGCCTATATGAATCTCTAAATATGGAACAACAATGAAAACTGCTAGTTTCCCACCTAGAGTTCATCGCATGAGACTAGCGATTCCCAAAAATATTTTGAAAAAATAATAACGATAAGAAAAGAATTAGGTTTGATTGAAAAAAGAAATTTTTCATGAATTGAATTTGATTTTGAATTTGGGAAGTTGGACTTGACTTGAAATGAACTTGATTTAACACGAACTTGATTTAAAATAAATCTTGATTAAACAAATTTGATTTTGAACTACACTTGATTTAAAATGAATTTTGTTTATAACTCGAGGAAAAAGAATTAAATTAGATTTGAACCAAAATGAACTTCATTTAAAACTTTGAGGAAAAGAATTAGGTTTAATTAGCGTAGAGTGAATTTTGTTTAAAAACTTGAGGAAAAGATTTAAATTTAATTTGAGTAAAAAGCATTTTTTTTAAAACTTTGAGGGAGAGAATTAAATTTAATTAGAGTAAAAGAATTTTGTTTTAAAACTTTGAGGAAAAGAAAAAAAAATTAATTTGAGTAAGAATTTTTTTTTTAAATCTTGAGAAAAAGAAAAAAAATTTAATTTGAGTAAGAAGAATTTTCTTTCTACAATTTTGAGAGAAAAAATTTAATTTGAGTAAGCATGTGGCTCTCTTGAAGGAGTATGCCATGTAAATTTAGGCATGGCTTAATCTGGGTACTGCATGGCCCAATTTCATGGTGGCTCACTTTAGCTATTTCCCTGGCTCGACATGACTTAATCTAGCTACCCAATTTCATAGTGGCTCAATTTGACTACCCTTAGGGCTTGGTTTGGCAACTCGGCTGCTGGCGCGTTTGGCAGCTCAATTTGACTACTCTCATGGCTCGGTCGGGCGGCTCGGTTACTGGGACGTGAGGTGCACGTGATGGGGAGAGGGAATTTTTGCAACAAAATGGTGGTGTGGTGTATGAGGGGTTCGAACCTAAGTCATGGAAGTCGTGGGTACCAAGTGACGCCACTATACCACTCCTTCGGTTGAGTTTTAGACGCCTTTAATCAAAATTTAAGGTGTACTCTTCCTGGACGTGGCGAATGCATGAGGGCTGCTTTTCTTTCACGTAGGTGCGCCTGATCCTTTGGACCTTGTGACGTTTATGTGTGGGATGACCTTTTTTGAAGACCCAGCAGGCCCACCTTGAGTAACCAAAGCCTGTAAGTGCTATTGTCTAGGGAGTCAAGTGCACGACATTCTCCCCATATTCGTTAGGCTAACTGTTCATAGGGATAAGGCTCCTTGTAGCAAGTCTAAATAGGCATCGTCCCTTGTTACAAATGATCCAAGCATCCTTGTTACTGATCACTCTTGAAAATAAACAGAGTCGCTTTCAATGCATGGTCCTATTCGAAGGATTTGTGTCATGCCTATGAGGACGTCCATTCCCTAAATACCAAATTTCCTAATGCCCATCTACCTTGGTCATCTTGCAAACTGCTACTCGTCATTTCCTGATCTTCAGTCGAAGGTTCTTAATAATGCAGCTGGAACCTTTGTTGACATATAGTGGATGACACGCTCGTCGCAAACGCACAAAAATAATTTCTAGATTTTCCCAAACTATTGGTATAGTATAAGGTGCAACCTAGGTCATCTCCCAAAGACCATTTCAGATTCTTAAGCAAATTAGGAGAAAGTTAGAACAGGGAGATTTTGGAAAGATGCAATATTGAGTTCTAAATACAAAATACAGAATGAAATTAATTTGACTTAACAATTATCAACTCAAGGAGTTCAGAGGCTATTTTCTTAACTAATCATTGATCACTAAAATCATGCATTGTGTTTATCAACCCAGGATCATCTGGAACCCCTAAAATGATCCTTGAATTCTCTACTGAGAAAACTCTCAGGATTCAATTGATTATGATCAACAAGATTTAGTAACCACTTAATCTTTCATCTAAACCAATTTCATAATCAGAATTCAGTTGAAGTAAGTAATAAAATGAAAACCTTCAATTCAATTACTTAATTTCTACTCTTCAAACTTTTGGAAAATGATTTACCAATCAAAAACCAATTATAAATCAATTATGCATTAATCAAAATACGTCAACCGAACAAAGTTTGATTAAAAGAATAAAATTGAAGAATATAGTAAGCAGAGTAGAAATCACTTAATAAGCATATGAATAAAGATCAAGACCTCAAAGTTAAGATGAAACTAGCTTGAATCCTTGAATTGAAATTACAAACTTAGCCTTCCATGAAGGAGGCAAACTAACAACAAATAAGAACTTAGCCTTCCATGAAGGAGGCAACTAACAACAAAGAAAAACTTAGCCTTCCATGAAGGAGGCAACTAACAATAAAGAAAAACTTAGCCTTCCATGAAGGAGGCAAACTAACAAGAAAGAAAGATGGAAAATGGTATTGGAGTTAATATCCAAGGGGTGTGTTTCTCCTCTTGTAAACCCTTCTATTTATAGAGGATTTTTGAGGCATCATCTTCAGAAGGTCACCAACCAGCTTTTTTACTTTTCCATCCTTTTATTGCTTTCACATGGGCTTTGTTGAAAATGCAAAATACTTTTGAATATTTGTCTCCAATCAGCACAACAAGTTTGACGTTGATTTCAGCGCAATTTTGGATATTCACGTGTCCGAATTAGAGCTTTAAGTCTGAACAAAAGTTGGTAGCCCGGATCTTAGCTTTCCAACGGATCTGATTTCATCTTAATATGACTTCTGTATCTCAAGATATGGTCAGATCTTTGTACATTGTTCAAGTTCCACGTCAGCAACACTATCTCATCTTTTGAGATGATTTCGGAGTCCTAAACATCCCATTTAGAGTCTGATCTTGATTTGTAACTGTGGAAACTTCTTTAAGCTTTCATTCAAGACAGATTTCATGATTTTTGGATGTCTAAAACTCCTATTATGCTCAAAATACTATAATAGTATCATTTTAATCGGGTAAGCAAAGAAATTCAATTAAACTTCATATGAACCCAAACTCATAAAATATGACAAAGACCACTTAATTGAACATATAATAAGTATTAATGAGCTAAAAGTGAGAGATAATTATTTATGAAATTTATGCTTATCAGTGGATGCATATGAGCTATACCAGAATGGACGTCCTACACATTGTAGCATGCTTCCCCTTACCAGATCTACCACTTAAGCTTAATGTTCCCTGATGCACGTAAAAGCTAGACCTACAATTTGACCCAAGAACGTGCATGCTGGTGGATGATCGCCCGTGATACTTTATTCGTATGCATGGTTTCGCACGAGAAATGGCCCACAAATGCAACCTGAATTAGCAAGGTGCAGTCAGGGTTCCTTCTTGAACAAGGGTGTGAGCCCCGTCACTATTGTCTTGTGTGCACATAGACCTTTATGGTCATTGTGCATCCCTCATCTTGGTTTGGTGCAGCAGATGCGAACATGTATGGAAACTTCGAGAGTGTGTTGCATGGCTTATGATCAGGTGGTATTTCCTTACTCAATGGCATGAACTGAAGCGGGTTCTGGGCGTTAGTGGTTGTCCAATACTTCAATGACTAGTCATCATCTTTGTGCAGATGCAAGAAATATTTATCACCTCGAAACAGATTCCATTGTTGGACTCGAATAGGCCCATTCTGTTTTCCAGTTTCATTTATGAGGATTGCGTCTTCCTTTCTTGGCCAGGTTTAAAACCATTGCTTTTTGCAATGTCCATTGCCAGAACACAGAGGATAGGGTGTGAACCTTGCTACTCGTTGAAGTACTTCTTTAGAGCCTGGAGTATTGGACATAAACAGGTTGCCTGGCTCGTGTATGCTCGCGAATAAATGGACGTAGAATGCTCATCAACACCCAGCCTAAGAGCTGCTAGTTTTCACTTCTTTAAGTATTATCCTTGTTGTTAGCAACTTTCGAAAGGCTTATAATTCCTAGTGCCTGAGTATTTGTCAACTGAGAGAACCTACTTCATCATGCATAGGCCTAATGCACGCTGGTCAGTCACATCCACTACTTTCCAGCTTGAATTGCCACTCCTATTTTTTGACAAACCAACGAGGTAGCCTCTTACAAGCGGCAAGAACGGGCACGGCTGGTCATCAAGTGCTCTTTTGCTCTGTCTTGGCAGCTAGCTAACGCATGAGTGCATGAAGAATTGGTTTGAATTACATCCAAACTACCCCGTCTCATATTAAAGCTCTCGACCAATTTCAGCTTTAAATCCTTTTCCTTCTTTCTTCCCTTTTTTTTTTTGTGAACAAGCTGAAGGTGAGACAGTCTTCATCGCCGTTCCATCCCTCTTGCATGTCATCGTTGGGGCCGAGAAGAGGAACCAATCGAGAGTGTAATGTAGGTGATCTTGAGTGGAGACAAGCAGTCACATGACCTTGAATCATAGAACCAAAACCGTCTCATAACAGGTTGATCTGTATTATCCCTTTCATATGTGATTTCAACAATAATAGCGGCACGTAATGCTCACCCAAAGTAGCACTAGTTTGGCGCGTCACCAGTCGTTCTGCATGTTCTTCATTGACGTTGTATATAGGTGACGAGCCTATTCCATGTTTCAGGAACAACGAATGATTCTGCTGGTCTGTCCACATACAACAGAAACCTTTCTCGATGAACACGGATGATATCCATCCACCCAGCTATAATTCATTGTTGGATTCCCACCACTTGACTTTGAAGCATTAGATTCAATATTTCATTTAGGAAGAGCTCTATGGAATCATGCTCCTATACTCAAGTTGGCAGAAGGGACATACAGACTTTACCATACAAAACAAAAAAAGATCCATTTCTAGTCTATTGTCAACATTTCACATGATAGCTATCAGGAGCTGAGCTAAGGTGAATCTTGATCCGTTACGCCTTACGTCAAAACCCAATTTCTATGCAAAAATAATGTATATTTGCTAATATATGGACACATTGACGCATGATTTGGTTTATAGGTGGACTACCAGATCGGTATAGGATTCTTGACTCAAAGATAGAATTGACACAAGATTCAAAGAAGCAAAAGAGTTTGATTAACCTGTTATGGAGTCTATGTAGAATTCATGTTAGCCCGCTAGAACCAATGAAGCTGCTCCCCCTGGGGAAAGCTTCCTGTCTTTCTAAGCCAAGAACGTCACCAGAGTTATTGAAAATCTCATAGGAACCTCTGCCAAAATTCTCTGCGCCCCGTCACTAGGATCCAATTTTTGAATCTCTCAAGAATTCATCATTTTAGGGAGAAGATCAGAGAGAGTTTTCCTTGGAGGGTCTCCCTGAGAGAACCATTCTTCCCCTTCCCATCTTTCTCCCTTTTTTTTCTTTTCTTTTTTCATTCGTTCCCTCCTTTTTGTTCCTTTTTTGTTTTTTTCGTTACTGCCTTCCTTTTTGTGTTTTTGTTTTCTAGTTTTATTAGTTATGTTAGTTTTTCGTTTTTTCAGTTTTTTCTTTTAGTTAGCCTTTTTTTTTCAGTTTTTACGCCCCCCTTTTTTATTTTTCATTTTTTTTATTTCCAGATCTTCTTTTTTCATTTCATTGTCATTTCTTTAATTATCATTTTTATTTTTTTGAACTTTCTGTTTTTTCCTTTATTTTTTTTCTTATTTCACTTTTCCTTTGGGTTCAATTTTGTATTTATATTTTCATGAATGTTGTTATTTTTTTGTTTTATTTTTTCTTTTTATTCTGTTTTTTCTCTTTTGTTATTAGTTCTATTTTAATTTATTTATTTTCTATTTTTATTTTATTTTATATATTTTCTATAATTTTATTTATTTTATTTTTAGTATTGGTTTCTTGATTTATTCACTGATTAAATGTTAAAATAGGGTCTCGGACATAATTAGGTGTTTACAGTTTGCCACTCTTTACTCATTTTCCTACCGGATAATATGAGAAATGATTCTCTGGATTATCATGGTAGGAAATGAGTAAAGATGTGAACACATTATGTCCGAGACAAGCTTTGAGGATGTCCGAAAAACGTGAAAAGACTTGAGCTTGAAGATGGATACCTGGGAGATGGTGGTTTTGAGTGACCCCTGTCGGCGTCATGTGCTAAACCGATAGGGTTTGAATATGCAAGGCTTGATGGCATAGCCTAATTAGGCTAAGAACACTGCTGAAGTGTAGGCAAAGTGAGGTGGGGAAAAAGTCTGTTTAAAGCAGGAAAACATACAGGAACTAAAATGTAAGGTATGTACAAGGTGGCCTGATAACATAGGCTGAGGTACAAAAATCTAACCATGCTTGAAGCTTGACATCATAGGCCCGGATGCAGAAAAGTAAACTTGATGGTGCAGAAAAGAAAACTTGAATGTGCAGAAAGGAAAACTTGAATGTGCATAAAAGTAAACTTGATGGTAGCCTGACACTATAGGCCAAAATGCAGAAAAGAAAACTTGAATGTGCAGAAAAAGAAAACTTGAACGTGCTGGAGGCCTGACACTATAGGCCGGGATGTGAAAAAATAAACTTGAACATGCAGAAAAGCAAACTTGAACGTGCTGGAGGCCTGACACTATATGCCAAGATGCAGAAAGGTAAACTTGATGAGGCCTAACACCATAGGCCCAGATGCAGAAAGGTAAGCATGATGGTAGCCTGACACTATAGGCCAAAATGCAGAAAATAAAACTTGAACATGCTGAAGACTTGAACATGCTAAAGACTTGAACGTGTTGAGACTTTTGAACGTACTAGAGGCCTGACACTATAGGCCGAGAATGCAGGAATGAAAACTTGAGGGAGGCCTGACATCATAGGCTGAGATGCAAAAAAGTAAACTTGATGGCGACCTGACACTATAGGCTCAAATGCAAAATAGAAAACTTGAGGGAGGCCTGATAACATAGGCTAAGATGTAGAAAATTAAACTTGAGGGAGGCCTGACAACATAGGCCAAGATGCAGAAAATTAAACTTGAGGGAGGCCTAACAACATAGGCCAAGATGCAGAAAATAAAACTTGATGAGGCTTGACAACATAGGCCAAGATGCAGAAAATTAAACTTGATGAGGCCTGACAACATAGGCCCAGATGCAGAAAATTAAACTTGATGGGAAAACCGTTTAGACAGGAATGGGAAAGAATATAAGGTCTGGGAACGTATATGAGGGCAGAATATAGACTTCTTCATCAGCTGCCACGGACAACTTATTTTGAACTTTGTTTTTCTTGAATTAAAAATAAATTGCTTATTCTACCTTGAACTTGAAGGTTTCTTGAGTATTTGGTAATTATTTTCTCTGGAAGAAACTCACACAACCACATTTTGCCCCAGTCTAGAAAATTCTTTACAATTGAAGGGTGTCTTGATTTGAAGGGACTTTGGGCAAACGTTTTCCCCAGTTTGAATCTTAATGAAATTGAGGATTCACTCATCTTGAATTTTTTGGGTGAATGTTTGCCCTAGTTTGAATTCTGACTTGAAGTTGCCAATTGTCTCAATTTGAATTATCTGGGCAAATGTTTGCCCCAGTTTTGATCTGGATTCTTACTTTTGTAATTTATTTGAAATGATGTGGGAAAACATCTTTGCCTCATTTTGAACCTTGATTTTTCAAAAATCGTGAGCTGCCCCAGTTTTGAATCTTGGTTTGGGATTAAGGATTGCCTCAATCTGAGTTTTTCTGAGCAATCGTTTACCCCTAGTTTTTTGAAATTTTCTGGAGTTGAGGAACTGAGGATTACCTTAACTTGAATTTTTATGGGCAAGCATTTGCCCTAGTTTGATTTTGATTCAGAATTTGAGGATGACCTCAAATTGAATTTTTTGGTGGGAAAATGTTTGCCCCAGTTTGAACTTGAATCAAAATTTGAGGATGACCTCAAATTTAATTTTTTGGTGGGCAAACGTTTTCCCCAGTTTAAACTTGATTCAGAATTTGAGGATGACCTCAAATTTAATTTTTTTGGTGGGAAAACGTTTGCCCCAGTTTGAACTTGATTCAAAATTTGAGGATGACCTCAAATTGAATTTTTTTGGTGGGCAAAGGTTTGGCCTAGTTTGAACTTGAGTCCTTTTTAATTATGATTGATTCGGGAAATTTTACCCAGGTCTTAATTAGTTTTGAAAAATAAATTATGAGATGCTTGAACGAATGGACGCTTATTGCGATACTTGAATGATCAAATGTGATGCTTGGATAAATGCAAGAGGACAGGGTGTCTTAACTTATTTATTGCTTGATGCTTGAGATAATTATCTAATGAAATGGATGCTATGAGATGAATGTGTGCCATGAGGTGGTTTAAAAACTTTTTGTTTCTCTTGATTTTTGATTATTTTTTCGACATTTCCTTTCTTGACAACCTTATAATTGGTGTGAAGGGAATCTAGAATCCAGACGAGCTAGATCGACTCTATCTCTGGGCTTCTTGGTCAATGTACCTTCTTTTCCAGGATCTTTGAGACCCAATAGTGGTCAACATTGTTGAATAAGACACACTCCTTTTTTGTGGTGGCATTATGGCTGGTAGGAGGATGATCTTTTGGGAAACAATCGTGCTATGTTGGGATGGTTGAGGACTCATCCGATTTTCATGACTTTTCAAAATTAATCCTTTTTTATTTTTTACATTTTTCACATTTCTTTTTAGCATGTGCACCATTGAGGTGTGCGAAGTGATTCTGGATGGTCAATGGAAAGAAATAGAGAGTTTTGCAAGTGGTGTTTTAGGATAGTGTATTTGAAAGGAAATGATGACAAAAGATGTGGGTTCGGTTTCCCAAATGGCACCTTTTGATGAAAATGTCAATGCTGCTTTTCATAATCTTGATTGTCAAATCAATCAGACTTGAGAAATGGTAAGATTTTGCCCCAGTTTTAGGAAGACATGAGGTGCAGAAATGTTAGGTTGTCCTGAGATTCCTGGTTTGACCTTAACTTTTTCCTGAGTTGTTCCTTTGAGTTTTCAACCCAGCAGGTCTTTCGTTTTGCCCTAACTTTTGCCTAGGTTACCCTTACGGGTTTTCAACCTAGCCGGCTTTTCGCGCGTGTGCCTGAACTTTTTCCTAGATCGTCTTTTGGGGGTTTTCGGCCTAGCGAGCTTTTGTTTTGATGCCCTAATTTTTGCCTAGATCGCTATTGAAGATTTTTGACCTAGCGGGCTTTCTGTTTGATTGTGCCCTAACTTTTGCCTAGGCTGCCTATTGAGGATTTTCGACCTAGCGGGCCTTTTGTTTGATTCTGCCCTAACTTTTGCCTAGGTTGTTTTGAGGATTGTTGACCTAGCTGGCTTTTTGTTTTGATCCTAATTTTGCCTGAATTGTTTGATTAATAGGAGGAGCGTGATTGAGGAAGAAGAGAAAAAGGTGAACGACTGCGATTTTTCTAAAACCTCTCAAAGTCAGGAGGGAGGAAGACAGCGGCTCCGGCGACGCTTGATCGGAGAAGAACACCTATTGATCATTTACCTCACACGGAGGAGCAGAGATTCTGGCTGATCCAAGAGCTAGCGTGAAGGTGAAAATCACGTCGTCGATCTCGAACCAGGTTGGGTTAATTTTCCTTTTCTGCTTTCCCGAATAAATGCTTTATGTCAAATAGATGATCTACGTATAAAACTAGAACCCTGCATTACCATGCATAGGCTTCGATAAGCATATAAGTGATGATGAATCTGAACCAGAAGGATCTTGTAGGCAATTAGGAATAGGGTTCATTGAATAGTTAGCTTCACCTCTATATTATGCTAAGAAAGGAACGTAGTTAGAAAAGTTCGTCAGACTCTTGGCATCGTTCGTGAAATCCAAGAAGTTCGGAATCATATCTTGATCCAAGAAGCACCCCATGAAACCTTTACATTGCTTAGGAATTACAAGAACGCCACGACGTGAAGATCTTACAAAGAGTAAACAATGGCCAAAATGAATAGTGTTAGGCCTTTGGCTTCAATATGCTGCTGAACTATTTAGAAACCGATGTTCAAGTGGTGTCAATGTGGGTGAATTCTTGAAGAAAAACAGAGCTATGTAAATACCATTTAATGATTTGATTGCTGCTTCTTCTCTTGGGAAGTTTCTGGTACCAATTATGCAAAAACTAGGCATCTTGAATGTCAATATGGGAGGTGCAGAACCGGTTCGGGGCACATGTTAGCTCGTTAGTAATTGAGTCCAACGTTCCAAATATGCCTTATCAAAAGCCTTCTTTCTCATGGGATCTTTCCGCGATGGTGTAAAATGACGAGTGAACCCAGTCTTTACTATCGACGAGTGCGCAGCCTCGCTCCATTAGAGAACCAAAAAAAGACGTTAAAGGGAAGTGTATGGGGATTACAGGTCGACCAGAACTAACTTTCTCTCTCGGAGATTCTCTTCGCGATGGCGTCGGAGGTTGGGAGATCAAGCTCAGTAGCTATCCCAAGTTTTCTCCTCGACTAATATACAGTCTCATTCTATCAGATGATCAAAGGAAAGTGCTAGGGGCATGGTACGAGGATTTTCACCCGATTAGAATTGGCAAATACAACGAGGTTTTTAGGTGCATATGCCATTCATCCCAGTAGCAATTCGCCATTAAAGCCATTCCCATTTCCCCCTGGAAAAAGGAAAAGATAGAATTCCATGCAGAATTACAAGAGAGGTCTTTGCTCTCAAAGAATTGAAACAATCCCAACGTTGCAAAGATTGGAGGATGTGCTGATTGTGGAGAATGAAGTGCTTCATGTTTTCCAGAATCATAGTATCGATCTCCATGGGTACCTCAGGAATCCCTTGATGTTTATGTGTCCATAGATTTGAAGCCAAGCAGTATTCTATTTGAGTTCAAAAGATATGGTGAAGATAGCAAACCCCAGAACGGCTAGAGCGGTTGACAATCGTCCCTCATCTCCATACTCTCGTGATAAGTATTCTCCTTTCATCGAGTTCCTGAACTCTCCCTCGGCTCCACCAATTGTTCAACCCTAGCTGATGTATGATCAGTAGGTCATATATTTGAAGAGATACCTCTTAGCCAACTTGTTGGTGTAAAAACGTATGAAGACAAGTGCACTTTATCGTTTTATGAAGTAAAGAATGAGTAGAGTATCATCTCCACAGGGATTTGGTTCAAATACTGAATTCCTACTAGTCCACTAATGAACTCGGTTATGGGTCACGTAGGCAAATGCAAATTTAGTAGCGTAGGCAAACGCAAACGAGAAATCAACAAGAATTCCACTGAGAATGCGCCACAAATGGGAACTACATCGAGTATGCAAAGAATACTTCAAAATAATATCTAAACTATCAAACACTCAACAACTGATATAAATGTGTAAGAATTCAAATTATGGAAGATGTTAGGGTTGGATTTCACCAAAACTTCCCCTATGTAACCTTTGATCATTACGTATATTCAAGATAAGATGTGGTTGAAGATCGAATTCACAATTATTGATTGAAGGTCAATCCCTTGACTTATCAATTCTTCACTCAAATTAGGAATCCTAATCCCTTAGCAATTCCTAATTTGACGTGAGCCTTAAGTTCAAGAATTCAAACGATCTCACAATTGCAAACCTCTATCCCTAGAGCCTTCACATTGTGTTATTCAATCCCAGTTCCAATTCTTAAACCAGTTTCCCAATTGCGAAGAAGAGTTTAGATTCAATTTATAAGTGGCCAAGTCATAAAAGCATTAAGCAAAGAGATGAATAATCAACGTTAAAGGAAAACAATCTAAAATAAATGCAAAATCTAGGTTACATAAGATCATTTAAAGATTCATCCTTCCCAACAGGGGCTCAGTTACACATAATGAAGAAGAAGAAAACAGAGGAAGGAGAGAAAGTCATGATCATGGCAGCACGCTGCAGATGCACTTCGTCTTCCGTCCTAGGGTTCCTCCTTCACCCAAAATAGAACCAGCGTATGGGGAAACGACGGCTCTATCCTCTGAGTCTCGCTTCGGAGATAGATTAGTGGATAGAGTGAATGATACCCTGTTTTTGTTACCGTGGGGCTTTTTATAGCTATTAGTACGAGCATCGCGTGTCAGCCAATCCCAACGTTAACGCGAACCCTCGTAACAGATTGTAGAAATTAAAACATATCAGATTTACGAGAATTTATCATCCAAAAGGCTCTAAAACTATATTTTCCATATTGTGTATGAGTTATTCAGTTTTATATCACTTTCTCATGTTTTAATGGTGTTTTATGCTTCAATTACTTGCAATTACATTGAATTATGTTCCAACTAAGTGTCTTATTGAACACTTATCACAACTTCTATCCATTTATGCTAAGGCATAAGACGTTACTTGATACGCTAAGGGAGCTCTCGAATTTCCATGTTTCAGAGGTATAGGAAGAGACCAGAGAAATATAAGAGAACCAGGCGCCGTGACGCGTGAGATCGAACGCGAGAGGGACGAATGGCTAACCCCATACAGATTTGATTATGTATATATGAGTAGTTCTTGACGTTGAACGAAGAGGAGCAAGAGGCCAGGAACTGGGATTAGGCAGGGATAGTTACTTCCAGCAACCCATGAAGCATCATTGGTCCAAGCATCCAATGGAGTGCCCTTATTCAAACTATCCCCAACATATGCAATCTGATTCGTATACACAGATCGCACAGGATACAAATTTAGAGGGTTTTTGGTTCACATACAGACCTATAATTATTCTCCAGGACATATACGCTAATTCAGGTGCATGAGCTCCATGCACGTACGCTCCAATGAAGAAAAGGGAAGTTAAAGTAAGCATGGGACCCCAGGGAAAGCAAGCTACCAGGACTTAGATTGCTCAAGTGGTTAAAGGGATGGTTTGGCTACTTCACAACCTTCAGTTCGAGCCCTGCAATGGGCACTTTTCAATCCCCGTTCATCAGATTTTTGAAACATAATTCCCATAATTGCAAATCTGCCCCCCTACTCCTAATAATTGCAAATCTGCCCCCATATTCCTAATAATTGAAAATCTACCCCCATACTCATAATAATTGCTACTCCTAATAATTGCAAATCTGCCCCATATTCCTAATAATTGCAATTAGAAACCTGTAATTCATATAATTTCAATCAAACCTCATGTTTATCCTAATTCCATTTAAGCCTCCATATCCCCTTTACTCCAGATTATGCCTTTTTGTTTTATCACTCGTCGTTTTCTTTTTAATAAAAATTTTATTTTGCATTCCTCAATCTCACGCGACGAGCTCTAAGCACGAACTGGTAGCTTTTTCTGCTGTTCGCTGTTTA
The DNA here is from genome assembly GCA_026541065.1 of Canavalia ensiformis. NCBI lineage: Eukaryota > Viridiplantae > Streptophyta > Magnoliopsida > Fabales > Fabaceae > Canavalia > Canavalia ensiformis. Next base: position 86,754 of record JAMKYM010000845.1, on the reverse strand, counting down.
GAGATTCGTATGGGCCCAAGTGCAGCCGTAGTTGTCTTGGTCCTTGTGCATATGTGGATTGGGATTGTCCTCTTGTTTTTTACAAAATAAAAACCTTATTTTGTGATTCCTAATCTCACGCGACGAGCTTTAAGCATGATCTGGTAGCTTTTTCTGCTGTTTTGTATTTATGAATTCGTATGGGTCCTAGTGCAGCCGTAGTTGTCTTGGATCCTGTGTATATGTGGACTAAGGATTCTCCTTAAAATATTTTCAAAACACTTTAGCATTTTTTTAAATATTCCTTTTCAAGCAGCTCCGAAGGACAAGCCTTCGAACATCATTCATTTTCAAATATTTCTTTTCAAGCACATCTGAAGGTCAAACCTTCACAAACCAGAACTACGTAAGCCTTGAGTTTCCCATTGCACCGGGGAATACGTAGGAGCAAGATCAAGTCCTATCAGGCTAACTTCCATCAAACTATTTATTTTCACATTAATTAAGGGATCAAACATTTTCAAAAATAACACACTCAGTTTAAGGGTACCGTTCTTTGGAACAGGCGAGTGGGGTGCCTAACACCTTCCCCACTCGTAATCGACTCCCGAACATTGAATCTCATCCTCAAGTTAGGGTTTTCCAGATATTTTCCCTTAAATAAAAAATTTGGTGGCGACTCCACATCATCAATCAAATTCATTTTCAAAATTTAGCGAGTTCGTCGTCTCGTCGGAATTATGGTTGCGACAGATGGCGACTCCACTGGGGAATTCTAGAGAGTCAAGCCCGTTCAAATTGTGTCATATTTGATCCCTTCTTTGTTTATTTGCATGCTTTATTTATTGCAAGGTTCATTTATTTGTTTATCTATCTCTTGTTTGTATGTTTACTCTTTATACAACCCTAGGATAGATAGACAATAAATTGCTATATATATCTATACAATTTCCCCAATTGCAGGTATCCTAAAATTGTGTGCCCTCAAACATTGCATGTGCATTTATCATGAGTGGAGCCCTATACCCGGGTCTGAGTGTTGCCTAGGATAGAGGGATCTAGTGGTGTCACGCTGGGGCCTACGTCCTGTGTGGCTATCACGAAAATCTCGGCTAGAGTGCGTCCTATTCATAATGCCCTGCAACTAGTGGCTACTTCTACTGTTGTGGCAAGCATTATGGACTGGAACTTGGCTCTAGTGACCTCTACACCCCAGGATTACTAACCGTCTTTGAGAGGTTCGTGCATTAAAGGCCTTAGACCCTTAAGACAGGTAACCCACATAAGAAGCAATGGGGGAACACACCTCTTTCATGATACATGGCTCATATGCTATTCACATGCTCAAGTTAACAAAATAATTCAAGATAACAAAGAAGAGGTGAGACAAAATCTGAAATTAGGGGAAATACAGAAAATCAAGAAAAAATCAAGTAAAAAGAAATATAAACAAATAAAAATCAAGAAAAATCAAAATCAAGAAAAATAGAAACTTCTAGGAAACACCAGAAAAATACTTTTGAAAATATTGAAAATATAAAAAGATTCAAAAGAAAACTTAAAAAATGTTTTAGAAATAGGAAAAATTATGAAAAATATTTTTGAAAATATTGAAAATATGAAAAGATGTAAAAAGAGAGAAAACGAAATTTAAAAGAAAATCTAAAGAAAGATTTGTTAGGAAAATTTTAGCAAAGCTTTTTTTTCAAACAAAACCAAAAGTCTTTTTAGAAAAATAAAAAATACAAAATTCATAAAATCAAAGGCAAATAAATTAAATCACTCATTTCTTCTCAAAATGTTCAAATCTTCAGTTATTTGGGCATAACATGCATTCATTCATTCATTCATGCATAAATTTATCATCGAAGAAAAATATTTCAAGAAAAATCATTCCATTTCATACTCATTTTACATCAACATTTCTCAAAAATTAAGTTTTAACTTTAACAGAAAAATTGGAGAAAGACGACTTCCTCGACATCCTTATAGGATCCGAGCACAAACGAGAATCATGGATGAGCTGGATAGACAAAACGAGGCATTAAGAAACGAGGTCAAGACATTGAAGGAACAGATGACCAAGCTGATGGAGGCCATCCAACAATCAAAACAGAAGGACGTTCCAGGAGAACCGATCGACCCATTATATCCTCCTGACTTCATTCCACAAAACCCTTCGCCATTAATCATGTCTCTGCAAGTCGAAGGAGTTCACTATGGGTTTCCTCATGGGCATGTACCCTTACAAATCCAAACACAAGCCCAAACACATAACCTACCTCCAAACACCACTCTACAAGCTTACCAAACAGCTGTTGGGGGAACGCATCCTATGTTCCCCCAAGGGCCTCACCCTGTGTATATACCATCTTCTCATCCCCACCACCCGACTGAGAATACCCAAGCCCATCCTTTTAAGGAGGATAATAAAAAGTGGAGAATCCTAGAGGACAGGATCCGGGCAACCGAGGGGAGCGCTTACGAAGCCAGAGACGCATCTAATCTGTGCCTGGCTCCAGACGTGGTCATCCCTCCCAAATTTAAGGTTCCTGAATTTGAGAAATATCAAGGAACTAGCTGCCCAAAGAGTCACTTAGCCATGTACTGCAAGAAGATGTCTCCCTGTATGCACAACGATAAGTTGCTTGTCCATTTCTTTCAAGACAGCTTAACTGGGGCTGCCACCAACTGGTATACTCAGCTAGAGCGGACCCACATTCGTTCATGTAATGAATAATCTTGAATGTTTGATTAATCAAGCTCAAAGAAAAGCCTAATGAGGGAGCAGAATAACAAAAGTCTAACCAGGGATCCCCAAATCACCATGCATTCAATACCTTGTCTAACAAAAAATATCCCGCTGGAACAAAGCTTAAATCCAGGAAAAATTAGGGGTGCAAGATAAGATTCGCTGAATTGAGAAACCAAATGATCCCGGCAAGATCAATGTCTGACTACATTAAATTCAAGGAAAAGAAGAAAGCCCGCTGGATTAAAATCAAAATGATCCAGGCAAAATTAAGGTCAGAATTCGAAATTCAAGAAGAAGAATAACCTGCAGGATTAAAAAGTCAAAAATAATCCAAGCAAAAGTAAGGTTAAAAATTCAAAAGGTAAATCGACAAAATCATAATCAGAAAAGGTCGGATTCCAAAACACAATTCAGGAAAAAATAGGATCAAAACAAGAGCCCGTTAGGCCGAAAATCCTCAAGCACGACCTAGGCAAAAGTTAGGGCACAATCAAACAGAATGCCCGCTAGGTCGAAAACCCCCAAAAGGGCGGTCTAGGCAAAAGTTAGGACACAATCAAACAGAAGCACGCTAGGTCGAAAACCCTTAAAAATGATCTAGGCAAAAGTTAGGGCACAATCAAACATAAGCCCGCTAGGTCAACAATCCTCAAAACACGACTTAGGAAAAAGTTAGGGCATAGAAACAAAAACCCACTAGGCCGAAAACCCTCAAAACACGACCTAGGAAAAAGTTAGGGCATAGAAACAAAAGCCCGCTAGGTCGAAGACCCTCAAAGGACGACCTAGGAAAAAGTAGGGCATAATCAAACAAGAGCCCGCTAGGTCGAAAATCCTCAAAACACAACCTAGGCAAAAGTTAGGGCACACAAACAAAAGTCCGCTAGGTCGAACAATCCTCGAAAGACGACCTAGGCAAAAGTTAGGGCACCCAATCAAGAGCCCGCTAGGTTGAAAACCCGTAAGGGCGACCTAGGCAAAAGTTAGGGCAAACGAAAGACTTGCTAGGTTGAAAACTCAAGAGAACAACCCAGGAAAAAGTTAAGGTCAATCCAGGAATCCCAGGAAAATCTAACATTTCTGCACCTCATCCCCTGAAACTGGGGAAAAATTTTGCCATTTCTCGAGTTTGGTTAATTTGATAATCAAGATTATGAAAAGCAGCATTAGCATTTTCATCAAAAGGTGCCATTTGGGCATCGGAACCCACATCTTTCGTCATCTTTTCCTTCCAAATACACTATCCTTAACATCGCTTGCAGAATTCTCCATTTCCTCCCATTAACCATCCAAAATCACTTTGCACACCACAATAGTGCACATGCCAAAAGAGATGTGAAAAATGGAAAAAATAAAAGAGATTGATTTTAAAAAGTCATGAAAATCGGATGAATCCTCAACCATCGCAACACGGCATGATTGTTTCCCAAAGAATCACCCTCCTGCCAACCATGATGCCACCAAAACAGAAGTATGTCTTATTCAATAATGCGGACCAGTGTAGGGTCTCAAAGATCCTAGAAAAAGAAAATTTCAAGATTGACCAAAAATACCGAAATTAAGTGAATCTAGCTCGTCCTAATTCTTAATTCCTTTCACACCAACTATGGGGTTATCGAGGAAAGACATGTCGGGAAAATAAAAAATTAAGAGAAACAAAAGTTTTTACACCATCTCATGGTTTGCATTTATCCCATAGCATCTGTTTCATCCAACAACTTTATTCATTCAAACATTACATAAGCATCTTGTCACATTCCAGCATTACCACAGGCTCCTTTAGCAAAACTAATTAAGATTAAGATTGAAAGCTAACAGACGATCATAATTAAAAGATTTAGAAAATTCAAGCGGGGCAAACGTTTGCCCAGGAATTCAAATGGGGGGTTATCCTCAATTCCAAAAATTTCAAACTCAAGATCAAGACCAAGCGGGCAAACGTGCGAGGGAAAGGAAATTCAAATTGGCAATCTCCATTTCAAAGAAAATGAAACCAGATCAGAATCAGTTCAAACTGAATGACGTCGCTATAGAAAATTCAAGTTGAGGCAATCCTCAATTCCAGATAATTTCAAAATTGGGGAAAACATTTGCCCAGATAATTCAAGTTGAGACAATTGAACAATTTTGAATCAAGTTCAAACTGGGGCAAACACTTGCCCACAAAAATTCAACTTGAGGTCATCCTCAAATTTTGAATCAAGTTCAAAGAACAGGGCAGTAGCCTGCCGAGAATTTCAATTTGAGGTCACCCCTCAAGTCGAATCAAAATCAAAACTAGGGCAAATGCTTGCCCATAAATAATTCAAGATATGAGGCAAACCTCGATTTCATCAAAATTGAAAATGAGGTGACACCCCAAAATCCTTTCAATCAAATGTCTTTAAATTATCAAGAATCTTAAGTTAGGGAAAAATGGTGGCCAAGTTTCTTCAAAGAGAATAACTATCCAAGTGCTTAAAAACCTTGAACTTCAGAAGCAAAATAAGCAATTTTCAAAAATAAGATTGTCTGGGAATTAAGCGGAGAAATCCATAGTCCCTCCTCAAAATTGCTGCCCCAAGGCACGCTAAATACAATCTGTGGGATCATTTTCTCAAACTTGCATTAACGTGGTCATTTTATTTACGATACCTATCTTAACGAGGTCATATTTCTATCTTAACAAGCATCATCTTCATTCCATCTATCCAGCAATAGGACCTTTACACCTTGCCTGGCCTAACGGGTCATGCGGTTTTGCATGATACTTGTCTTCACGGGTCATCGCTTTCCGTTATTTCTGTCTCAGAGCTCAACTTCCTTCTTGTCAACAACGAGAACTTTTCTTCTATACTTGTCTTAGCGAGTTTCATCGTACCTTGCTTTGTCCTAACGAGTCTTCATCATTTTGTTAACGATAACTAACGGTGTCTTATTTCATCCTGTCAACAACAGAACCATTACATTTAACCTATCCTAACTTGGACGGCATTATTTCACACTCTCCTTTGCCTATCGTAAAAACTCATCTTTCCTTTAGCACAATACAGCGATTTCGCGTTTCATCATAACAAAGTCCATCGTTTATCAAGTCTTAACGGTTTCCTTCATTTAACCGCTGTCTTAACGGGTCACTTTCATTTCCCTTTGCTTTTCTCAATAAGTTATCACAATTCTGTTGTCAACAACAGGACTCACCTCTATCTCACCTGTCTTAACAGGTCATTTTATTTCCATCTTCACATCTGGCAGAAACAGGGCTTTTTTTGTTTTCCTATCTCAACATGCTTTTATCGTTCTCTGTTTGTCAAGCGGGGTTTACGCATTTATCCTGCATGGCAACAGATTTCATTAACATCTTTCTATTGACAACAAGATCTTTTGTTCTCTTTTGCACGTCAGGTTTTATCTATCCACGCTTAGCGGCGGATTTCATTTGCATGATCGACCTTGTGGGGATCTCATTTGCATTCTCTGGCGTAACCGCGGACCTCGGCATGTTTAAATTCAGTCACCTATCTTAGCAGTTTGCATTTATCCTGACTTAGTAGGATTTCAACATTTTGCATCTTTAAAACCAGCGGCGAGTCTCGTGCATTCTCGTACAGCGACATGAATTCAAGCATGTTTTAATTTCACTTATAACTTTTGCACCATCAAAGCGGATTTGATTCATCATCTGGCGGGTTCATTTGCATTCTTCCCAGCAATAGCGGACTTCATTTGCATTCTTCCCGGCAACAGCGGGACTTCATTTGCATTTATCCTGACAATAATAGGATTTCATTTGCATCTTCCCAGCAACAGTGGGATCTCATTTTCATTCTCCTGTCAACAATAGGACTTTAAGCATGTTTAATTTCTGTTCTCTTTGCTTGTCAAACAGGTTTGCATTCATCGGCAGCAATGAAGGGATTTCATTTGCATTCTTCGGCCTTGACGGACTTCATTTACATTAAGTCACGGAAGGTAGTTTTGTTGCATTCTTCTAGATAACGTGGGCGTCATTTTAACGTGCTTCGACCTTGTGGGACTTCATTTGCATTTATCGGCAGCCAGATTCCATTTACATTTTCTGACAACGAAGCGAGGACCTCATTTGCATTCTCTTGTCAACAACAGGACTTCAAGCATGTTTAATTTCAATTACCTGTCTTAACAGATTTGCATTTATCTGGCATGGCCAATTCCATTTGCATTTTTCCACGACAGTAGGACCTCATTTGAGCTCTCTGTCAACAGCGGGACTAAACATATGTTTGTTCAATTACGTATATGAGTTCCCATTTATCTGTAGCGGCAGATTTCATTGCAAAATTCTTCTGCGACGTGAACCGTTTGCATTCTCCTGTCAGCAACAGGACTTCAAGCATGTTTGTTCGTTACTTGTCTTAACGGGTTTGCATTTATCCACGACGATGGATTTCCATTTGCATTCTCTCGACGCGATTGGGACCTCATCTACATTTTTCTGTCAATAGCAGGACTTCATGTTTAATTAAATTGCACTGTGCAGACTTGCATTCATCACAGCTTATAGGCAAGGACTTCATTTGCTTTTTCTTCACAAAACAGCAGTAGGACCTCATTTTTGCATTCCTCTTCTGTCAACGCTTGGACTTCAAGCATGTTTAAGTGCCTACCTTTGTTTCCGCGAGGCTTACATTATCTTTTGGCAGCCGCGGATTTCATTTACGTGCTTTCGGCAATAATGGAGCCTACCGTTGCATTCTCTTGTCAAGCAGCAGACACTTCAAGCATGTTTTAAATTCTGCCTGCCTATTTAAACGAGGCTTTACATTATCTGGCGCAACAACGAGTTTCATTTGCATCTTCTGTAACCACAATAGGACCACTTTACATTCCTCACAGCCAACCATGATTTCCTTCAAGTTTTCTGTTTTGGCACATAGTGTGAGGCAACCATCAAATTTACATTTCTGCATTCTTGGCCTATGATGTCAAGCCACCATCAAATTTACATTTATGCATTTTTAGCCTATGATGTCAGGCCTCCTTCAAGTTTTTCTTTTAGCGGTTTGGCACATGTTCAAAGCCACCATCAACTTATATTTCTCAAGTTCTTGGCCTATGATGTCGGGCCACCATCAAATTTACATTTTCGTTCATACTCCTACGATGTCAGGCCTCCTTCAAGCTTTTCTTTTCGCATATTGGCCTATAAAGGTGTCAAGCATACATCCCAGTTTACATTCCAAAGATGTTCAAATTTTCTTTTTCAATGTTGGCACATAGTGTTAGGCCACCGTCAAATTTGTTTTCCTGTCACTTGCCTATGATGTCAGGCCTCAAGCATAGATAGATTTCCGTACCTCAGCCTTATGTTGTCAGGCCACCTTGTACATACCTTACATTTTAATTCTTGCTTGCTCTTGCAAAATAGGTCGTTTTCCTCCATCAACCACATCATATGAGCTTCCTCTTCTCGTTTACTTGTTTCTTTAATGCAGGCCATTTCATTCAATTTTTTGTCCTAACAAGCAATCTCATTGCATTACATGCCTATCCTAACAGACCTTTATTCATTTCACTTAGCCTAATTAGGCTATGTCATCAAGCCTTGCGTATTTAAACCCTATCGGCACACGAAGACGGTAAGGTCATTCAATCGTCATCTTCAAGTTCAAGGCTTTTTGCACTCTTAACGCTTTCTTCACAAAGATCACTTCGGACACGCATAATGTGTTCACGTCATACTCATTTCCGCACGACAACTGAGATAGCAACTCGCTTCAGCATTATTCCAGGAAACGAGAAAGAGGTAAACCGTGAAACACTGAGCCATGAAACGAGACCTCAATTAGTAAAATTTAATCAAGAAACTAACATTAAATAATAATAAACAAACAAAAAATACAAAAAGTAGAAAACAGATAAATGAAAAAACAAATAATGGGATAAATAAAATACAAATAGAAAAAAGAAATAAAGCATAAAATAAATAACCATAAAAAGAAAGGAATTAAAAACATAAAATCTAAAAAATTCAAAATCAATATATGCTAAAAGATAAAATTAATAAAAATAAAGTAAAAAGAAAGATAAAAATAAAAATAAATATATTATTAAAACAAAATAATAAAACAATAATAAAGAAATATATAATAAAAAAACAAAATCTGAAATTGAAAAATAATAAAACAAAATCAATTTTGAAAACTAAAAAAAAGAGAGGAAAAGAAAAAGAATTTAAAACGTAAATAAAAAAAACAGAATTCATAACATTATAAAAACAGATAAAAAAAATAATAAATAAAATTTTTGAAGTACAATATAAAAAACTGAAATATTAAAAACAAACAAAAAAATAAATAAATAAATAAAGAACAGGATTAATAAAAAAAAGAATTAGTTAAAATAAAAACAATAAAAACTAAGAAAATAAAATCTAAAAAATAAAAATAAATAAAGATTAATAAAACCAAAAAATAAAGATATATAAAAAAAATAATGAAATTTGAAAATAAAAATAGATTTAGCATAAAAACTGGAAAAATAAAATAAAATAAAAAATATATAAAACAAAAGGGGGGAGAAAATTAAAAAGATATTAAAAACAGAAAACATTTTTTCAAAACAGAAAAAAAAAATTTTGAAAACTGAAAACGGTTTGAAAAAAAATAAAAAATGGAAAGGGGAGGGGGTTAAAGAGAAGCATGGATGCAAGTGAGGGGTCTTCTTGGTTTTCTTCTTTTGGCGGGGAGCTCGGGTTCTCCTGGTTTGGAGGGAAGGAGGATCAATTCATGAGAGGGGCATTGGAACGATTTAGTATCGGAAATCTCAGTAGGAGGCGTTTTCAAAGAAATTTCATCAAGTAAGAGAAAAACGCTCACAGACTGGGTTCTAAAATTTCCTTGGAAGAGAGGAGGCATTGGTGCTGGCCGGTGACTCCACCACTTCTTCACAAGTTAGTGATCTTCTTCCTTCAATCTTTTTCATTAATGGAGGGGGAAACTTGAATCAGGAGGCATACATTATTCTGCTTTAAAGATGGACAAGCATCCATGACAATAGTTCCATAGGGGGAATTAATCAAGATCAAAATTTTGATCCATTTTTAGTTTCAATATACATTGATAATGCACATCCGACAAGCAGTCATGCATATATAGTAATTCTGGTTTCAATGATGGTAGACCCTGTAATGGGGGAGTCAAAGTTGGGGGAGTCGCAGTCATTCCTGTAGGTATTTAAGTATAGGAAAATTTTCCATGCAACCCACATGCACGTCCTGTACCCCTAAAGGATGTTTTAAAAATTAATTAAGGGTGCTAAACACTCACAGAAGTTTGGCTAGTTGATAAGCACGGCGCCCATTTACTTAAGGAACGACTTGATTTAAAGCCGACAAAGCTTACAAGCCTATCATAGCATTAGTAGTATGTCGTTTGCTGAAAATATAACCTATTAATTACTTAAGTTATTATTGAGTCGAAATGAGTTTATTCTAATAAAGATACTTAATCCAAACTTATTTTATTTAAATGTTTTAAAATATGCTATGATCTATACTTTATTTTTAACTATTTATGATTAGATTTAATGGTTAATTTTATTTTTTTTTACTTTCATATTAAAAAAATATTATATCAATTTAATTTCTTATTCATATTATATTATCATACTTTTATATATATATATATATATAATTTAAATCTTTATTGATATATAATCCATAATTATTATTTATATTTTAAACGTGTTTACGTTGATGTTCCTGCAAGCTAATCCTTGATTATAAATAATATGTACCGCTAATGCGGGGCAAGATGTCATCGTGATGTAGTTTTTATATTTTTGTCGGGGATTGGAATTGAGACATGCACTTACGGATACAGCCAAATTAAAGGGGAAAAAATCAATCAATAGCAAATGCATGCAAAATTTCCATTAAGGTTAGAATTAATAAAGCAGTGGTTGCAATTTCCATTCAGTTTCCCATTGAGTCCTATTTAGAGTGGTGGTTGCAGCTACTGGGAGATCCATGCAAATGTTGTCTGCTAATTATAGCAATAGTTCTACAAATGGACCATGCTTCTTGGTTTAATTGTCTTCACAATAACATTTAAAAAAGAAAAACAAATGTAACGAACTCTAAAGTTAATTTGAAGTCAACTTCTCTAATGGAAGAAAAGGTAGAGCCAAAGCCATGTGACAACTTTTCTTCTACTGAGCCATTACGTGGTTATATGCAGTTAACCATTCCTCTACTAACAAATTCCTTGTTCATCCGATGTTGTTTGTTCGAAATTTTTTTTTACTGAAGTTGTGTTTCCTAACTATCCATTTTCCTTTATTAATGTTACTAAGTTGACGTAACAATTCTGTTGGATCTGTAGGTTGACAGGTTCTATAGCTACTGGTTTGGATTATATCCTTGAATTACCCCTAATTTTATTGACATATTTCGTAGCTGTTGGATTTGAACTACCTTTAATTGTTATCACTATATGTAGAAATAGAGTTAAGTTATGGAACATCATACTAACACAAACAGAGATGTGTTTCTCTTTTTCAAATTCAAAGTGCATCGTATATCTTTCCAAATTTAAAGATTCTCTTTATAGAAATCCATAGTTTTGAATGGGTAATTCCTAACTCCACATCTAATGCCTCAAATCTTCAAATCATGGGCCTTGCCAACACTAACTTACACAGGTCCTTACAGCATAGTTATTTGGCCGAAATTATTCCTTTCACTCATCAAAATCCTCAAATGCACGAGACTTGGATTGGTTAAAGTGACATAGCTAGCATAGGCGGTGGGATTAAAAGCATATTGGTCCTTTGTTCTAAGGATAATGGAACGAGCATTGACCTCAACATAACAACATGTCTAAGAAAACAATGAATGACTTAGCAAACTTAACAGAATGTAGAGCAATCCAAAGTAAAAATAATAAATACGAAACACCATAGCATGGTAACAGGATCATGCCAAAAACATGGAAGATGGATAAAATATTACAGCACAGTAACAAATCCAAACCACAAACAAATGAAATGTTTATTCTATTGCAAGCAAATGAAGTCATCAAAATCTCAGCAATCAAATTCTTTAGGTTAAAATTGGTTCATTCATATCTTCAAATACAAAGTGATGAGCACCTTCATATGAAAAGAGCAAAGCGTTCAAACTGAAAAATGAAAAAGGTAAATGAGAATAAAAATCAAAGTAAAATTTCATCTAAAAATTAAAAACAAATAAATAAAACAATAGAAATCAAAGTAAGGGCAAATATGTGAGAGAAAAAATTGGGAAGAAGAGAACCGGCATAAACCAATTAAAGCTCAAGATAAGACAAATCAAGTGAGTGAAAAATGACAAAGAAGAAGAAGAAATATCAATAGATGAGACGAAAATGATGAATCAACTTACCAAAACAAGCATGAACGTGATTTCAAAGAGAGAGAAAAGTCATATGAAAATGGTGAAAATAGCTGCGGCGACGAACAGAAGAGAAAATTTTTTAAATGCTTATTATTAAAAACTGTACAAATATAAAATATATTTTAAAACACTTATTATTCTAAGTGTTGTAGAAATCAAATAATTTAAAATATTTTCTATTTTAAATGCTGTAAATAAGTATAAAATTTTAAAATATGTATTATTTTAAATGCTGTAAAAATAAAAACATAATATTTTAAATTTAAAGTATTTATTATTTTAAGTGTTGTAAAATTAATATTTTATTTTATATTAACATTTAAAGCATTTGAATTATAAAAATGTTGTAATTGTTATTTTATTTTAAAGCACTCTTTTTTAAAATGTTTTAAAAGAGATTGTATTATTTTTTTAAAGCATTTTATTTATAAAATACTTTAAAATATATGTTGTAATAAATAAATTTTGTTATGGTGTGTTGTGCACATATATTGAATTTACTGGTGTAAGATAGGATTCGTAAGATTAAGGATATCATTCATAATATTTGTGAAAATGTAAAAATATATTAATCACAACAATGCAAGATTAAAGGCAATTTATGATGCTGGTCAAAAACAAAAAACTTCTAAAGGAAAGGAAGTTGAGTATTGATTATCCAACTAGATGGAATTTCACATTTTACATGTTGCCTATTGCATTAAAATTTAAGAATGTCTTTATAGCTTATGCAGAGAAAGAGCGACTTATAACTATGTACCTTTACTTGAAGAATGGAACAAAGTTGAAAAAATTTGTCAACTTCTGGATGTGTTTAATCTTGCCACTCATGTAATATCAGCCAATGAGCATCTCACTACTAATTTGTACCTTGCTGAAGTTTTTTTAGGGTGAAGCGAATAATTGATAATGCAATAGAGGATGGTGATTCATTCATGAGAGAAATGACAAGTCCAATGAAAGAAAAGTTTGATAAATATTTGGGATAATGTAATCTTTTGATGGCTATTACAAGTGTACTGGATCCTAGGTGCAAATTTCATGTTGTAAATATATGTTTTCCCTTGATTTATAAGAAGTTGTTCAATATTATATAAATAAGGTAAAGGCTGCACTAGATCAATTATGTTGTGAATACGTGATAATAAATGAACAAGAGTCATCCTTTAAAGAATGTGATAATGGTAGATCCAGTGGTAATAATGACTTAAATTTCTTTTCATAAAAAACTTTATTGGTCACTGGATTTGACCAAATAATGAAGTTGATGCGTCAAAAGGAAGCAGTTCCTCTGATTAAATCAAAATTGCATGCATATCTTAAAACATATTCACATTCCTGATGATAATAACTCTTTTACTTGTTTGGAATGATGGAAAAATAATAGTTTGAAATACAAGATTTTATCAAAAATGGTCGTAGATATATTAGCTATTTCAATCTTAACTATGACATCAGAATCAATATTTAGTGTTGGAGGTAGAGTTATTGATGAGTATCCTTCTAGGCTGAATGAGGAGTTAATTGAAATGCTTATCTGTGGTGGTGATTCATTTTGTCATAAATATAATATAAAAAGAAAATAAAAGGTTGTCCTAAATTTTAAATGGCTTTTTATTATATATATATATATATAATTGTTTTAAATTTATTTTTTATTTTAATAACCGATTCTTATATCTTTTGAAGGTGGATGAACAGTTTCAAGAAATTAACTTGAATATTTGATACCTTTAATCAATAGATCACAAACTTGCTATAAGTTTTGTAATTTCTTTAATGTTGTATTTTCTTTAGTTTTATGTTGGAACTTGGATGTTTTAGGTTGATTTATTATCTTTAGTGACTTTAATGTTTCAAGAAAATTAAGTATTTTTTGTTAATTTGTTTGGTATTTGAAGGTTTAAGTCTTTATCAAATTTGTTATGATAATACAAATAATATACTAATATGGTATTTATTTGCATATTTTTATTTTGTATATTGTGTTTTGTTGTATATGTGATGTGAGTTATAGTGTTATATGAATTTAAAATAATATACTTGATTTATTATTTGTTAGATAATTTTGATTTATTTTTTGTACAAGTTGTACTAGTAAGGTTTGAATTGATATGTTCTATAACTTAAAAAATACTAAAATATATTCTTATAAAGATTTTAAGCTTGTAAACTTTTTAAATAATATATATATATATATATATATATATATATATATATATATATATATATATATATATGTGTGTGTGTCTTTTAAGCCTATTTAATGATATTTTTATCTTATAGGCTTTAAGCTTGCAAACATTTATAATCAATTATTTATATAGACTTTAAGTTCTATTTATTTATCTTTTTTAGAATTTAGGCTTTTAAATAGACTCGTAGGCTTTACAGAATTTAAATAAGATGAAACCTTGATAAATAAAAAATAACATTTAACAAGTGACAAATTTAAACTTGAACACTCAAAACCGGCATGCTTCTGTTCCTACTTGCAAATTACTTTCTTCTCTTCTCCTTCCTTTTCTTTTTATCTATGTTCTCTTGTTTTATTCTTTGAATTTTTCACTCTTATTTGAAAAAAAAAAAAAATCTACTATCTTCTCCTCACCTTCAAATTATTTTAGCCATATGTTTTTAGAAAAACCTCCTTCCCCTTCTTAGTTCTCTCCTCCTTTGTTCTATGCTTATCTTTCTTTCTTTTTTATCTTGAGTTACAGGTTATCACATCAATTTTTAAAAATTTTAGCTTCTAGATTTTACAATTGTTTATTAGATTAATTATTTTGTTATCAAAATTATTTATTTTTCCAATTATCCATAATTTTTTTATCTACATCATTCCATTTTTAAAATTTTTTCTCCTAATTGAATAATACTATATTTCCATTTCCAGCAAGATTTACAATCAAATAAAAAGTAATGCGTAATCACAATATTAAGGTTGAATAATAAATAAAATAAAAATAGTAAAAATATAAAATAAAATAATAAAATAAATGATATAAGAAGAAAATATCATAATAAAGTATTATAAAAATTTACAACTAAATAATCAATAGAAAAAGGTAATTAAATGGTAATAAAGAGGTAAATTTAATGTTCAAACATTTTCATTTATTTCTTTATCTACTTTTTTTTTTTAAATTTTATTTTTCAATTTTTTTTATATAAAAAGTGAAATTAAAAATAATAAAATAAAAAAGTAAGTAAAAAATATATATTGTTTGAATAAGAAAAAATTAATAATAATTTTAAAGATAATATAATTACTAATAATATTAATAATAATAATCATAAAGATAAAAATAGACTAAATCAATTTAGATTGAAAGTTACTCAAAAAGAAAAAAATTATATAATAAAAAAATTAACTAAATTTTTAAAATTTTAATTTGTTAATAAGAATAGAATAATAACCAAAGATAAATGAAAATTTAAAATTGAATTAGAGAGTATATTTAAAAATTAAAAAAACATTACTAATATCAAAAACACAAAAGAATTAAATTGAAACAAATATAACATATAAAAATAAATAAAAATTTAAAAATTAAATTAATGATTAAAACCAAAAATTAAAAGCAGGTTAATAATGTTAAAAAAATAAGAACTATATTAAAATAAATAGAATATAGCAAATGAAGATAGATAAATATTTTTTAAAAATAGTGATTAGAACAATAATTTAAAAATTGTTAATAAGAATAATTAATACAAATTAAATTAAAATATATAAAATATAAGAAAAATGGATTTAGAATTTAATTAGTGATTAAAATTAATAATTAAAAGACTATTAATAGTAATAAAAAATAAGAATTAAATCAAAATAAAATATAAAAATTAACAAATCAAAATTAATAATACCAATAAAGCAATAATTAAATTAAAATAGATGTAACAAAGATAATTAAAGATTTAAAATTAAATTAAAGTTAATAGTAATAATAAAATAAAAATTAAATCAAAACAAATAAAATATAACAAAATAATTAAAAATTTATATTTAAATTAAGGTTAACAAAATTAAATCAAAATAAATATAACAAAGATAAATAAAAATTTAAAACGAAATTGGTGATTGAAACTAAAAATTAAAAAGCATGAATAAATAGAAGAAAATCTGCCTAGGTTGAAAAATATTGATAAAATATTTACATAATAGAGAAATAATGTGTTAGGAAAAATTTAATGTTTCAATTTTTTTTATCTAAATTTTTTAATTCTAATTTGTATTATTTTTATAATATTTTAAATAGTAATAAAAACAAAACAAAATAAAATAACATATAATAAAAATAAAAGTAAATAAATAAAATTTGCTGCAAATAGTAATAATAATAATAATAAAATAAAGTATAAATAAATAAAATAAATTAATTCAAAAGTATATTTTTTATTTTTTAAACTACATAAAAAAATAAAATGTAATATGCAAAATTTTGTGTTCACAAATTATTTATTATTTATAAATTTTATTTAAATTAAAAAATACCAGAACAATGTATGGATGACATATATAAATTTAACTTTTGAAAATAAATTTCTTTAAACAGAAAAAAAGTTATAAAATAAAAATACGTCTATTATTTTTTAATATAATTATGTACATGACCCTTTCCTTTTAAAAATATTATAAATGAATAATAAAAATATAATAAATAAATTAAAGATAATAATAATTATTAATATATAATTAAGTTAGCTTTTTTTTTTTTGAAACAGGAGCATTTTATAGCTGTTTATTATGCTCGAAAACCAAGATGACAAAAAATAAATCCAATATATTTTTAGATGGGCTTTGAATTTACAGTTTATTCTAAAACGAATTTTGTGAAAAATAAGCTTCCAAGATTTTTAGATACTTTTTGGGAATCTGTTGAAACATAGGGGATCCAATCCCAAATTCTCTGAAGGTTTTCTTTTCTTTTTTTTTTTATTTTTTTCTGGTGGAAAGTCCAACAACTGCTTTGAAATTTCTTTATCCTTTCTCCTTGTTTGGATTTTCTCTGGATAAAGTGAAGAAGCAAGTCTTCCCCAAGCACATTCGATTCTCTTTTTGGTACATTTTCTATCTATTTCTTTTAATAGTTATTGTTATTTTGATTTTTGCTTGATCATAGTTCTTCCAGTGCATTCAAACTTCAATACGCACAATTCATATTCTCTTTGCATACTTTCGAATCTAGTATTAAACCTCTTTCACTTTCGGTCAGCAATTTCGGTTGTATTCTGATATACTTGTACATTCCATCCATGTATCAATTTCATAAGCAGGGATTAAGTTTCCAAATATAAACAGTGACTGTTCGTTTGATTATTTATTATCATCCAAATATTCCTCAATTAACTCGATAATTATTCACAGTATGACATCAAAACGGTAAAATATCATTCATTGAATTTCAGATTTTTCCATCCGTAGTATGGCTATCCTAAAAATCTACATTTTAGTTCACAAACAGAATATACACCATACACTCAAATTCATAACGCACATCCATAACATACAGGATCTATCTCCACTGCTTCAATCATATTTTAACACTAATTTTATCTCTTTAATAGTAACATAAATTTAGTCACATTTTCAGACAGTTTTATCATCACTGTCCATGAACAGCATATACCCACAGATACACAATAGGATTCGCAGGAAAAATTTATAACATACCCACACAGGCGGTTTTCGTTGACGATAATGCCACCAGGATTTCTTCTGCCCGGGATTATTTTGAAATTTAGAACTCAATCTTGAAATTTTGGTAGGAATTCAGGGATGATGTATACCCATGTGCTATTTATTTGATTTGTAGTTTAGATAAATAAAATCAGACTAGCTAACATCTATAACGGGTATATAAAAGGTCAAAAAATAGGTAGAAATTAAAAAACTAATTAAAAGTTAAAATTGAAAAATATAATGATTAAAGTAAAAAATACTATAAAATTAGCTGTTAAATTAGTAAATAAAAATTAAATAATAAATAAAGATACAATCATTTGACTTATATTTAAGTATTATAATTTTTTATTAATTATTAATTTTAATATTTATATTTTTTAAATTAAAATAATTATAATAAAAATATTTTAATATTATTTAATTTATCCTTATTTATATATATTCTATTAAAAATATTATATAAATAAATTTATAATTATTTTGATGATTATATATTATAAAAAAAATAGTTTGATAATTTTATTTATTTATAATGTATTTTTAAATAAAATATATTTTAAATAAATATTTTTATTTGAAAATAAAATTAATTTTTTTAAAATTTGTAAATATATTTTATAATAAACAAAAGATTACCAAATATACAAAACATAAAAATTGAATAATTATTTTCAGTTAATAGTTCAAATTTTGATAATGAGTAGAGATAGCGTTTTAAAAAATACTACTTATTTTATTTAGTTACAAATATAATTATTATATTAAATAAAGTTGAAATCATCTAAAAAAATATTTTTATTAATATTTCGTTTTTTTTTATCTAAATAAAATATCATACCACATATACTTTTAAGCAAAATAAATATAATAATAATAATAATAATAATAGTCTTTGTGATTTAAATATTTAATTTTATATATTCTTTCTTCAAATATTATTCTATACTTTTTATTTATTTTCAATCATCATAGTAATTTTAAATTTATATTTTATCTCTTTTTTAAATATATATTTACATATTTTTTAAAACAAAAATATTTAACTTTAAATTTTATAAATTTTAAATATGTGTGTAATATATCATATCATGTATTAATATAACTATCATTTATTTTAAGTTTCGTGTAATATGAATATTATTTAAAAATTTAAAATAATTATTTATTTAAAAATTATCAAAAGCTTCATTTTATGATTTAAATTTTAAATAAGGTTCTTTTAATCTTTTTTATGACTTTTTAAAATTATTATTTTTTGAAAATTCCTTTAACCAGCAATTTAACCTAATCTTAGATTTTCTATCCATGAGAAAATATATAGGAGAAGATCAATATCCTTTCAAACTATTTTTATTATATAACTGTTTTATATATTTTTATAAATTATATAAATATATTATTATTATTCTATTTAAAGATATCGTATCAAATTTTTAAATATATCTTAAAATTTCACACTAAATTAAACGATTCTTAAATTTAGATTTTTTTAAAAGATTTTTTTAAAACTAATTTTGGAACGATTCCACTTTTACAATATTATGATTTTTTTATTCTTTTAAATATTACAAGTTTTAAATTTAGAGAAACCAAATGAAAAAAAAAGTATATTACTTTGACGAGTCAAATGAAAATAACATATAAAAGCAAATCTATAAAATTTTAAGAAAAAAAATTTATGGGAGACTCAAATAAAATAAATAAGTTACATTAGCAAATTACAAGTTTTTTATGGGACAAAAAATAATTAAACTCAAATTTGATAATGAAAATAATTTAATTTTTAAAATAAATTATTTATTTTATTTGAAAAATATTTTTATTTTTATCAAAAATAATTAAAAAGATTAAAAAATATATTAATTATTTAATTTTAGTTTAATTTCTGTCATTTATTATAATCTTTTCATTTTATATTTCATTATTTTCTTCTCTTTTATAAATGTAAAGATAAAGGTTTGATTGAAAAATAACAATTAATTATTTAAAGTTTTAAAAATAATATATAAATAGGAAAATAATTTTTTAAAAATTAAACAAAAAAATTATTTTAAAATAATAGACACATGATCAATGATCCAAATTTTTGAGAATAATACAAAGTTAAAGATTAAATATGTTGAACATAACAACTAAGTGTATAAAGTAAGACAATTCACGAAGTTAACAACGAATTTTGAAACTGTAGTAGGAAGTTTCAGACTATGTAATCATTCAAGGATCATTATTTAAAGCTGTATTTTTCTTAAAAAAGGTACTACTATTTTAAAATATAATTTCAAACAACATTAAAAATTTATTCTATTTGAAGTTGCCTTTTCTAAAGGAGTCACTACTCCTTTATAATCTAATTTAAAACAAATATGAAGATTCACTCAAACAATATTATGAAAATGAAAATATAGAAAAAAAAAATTACATGAAATGATACTAGATTTGTTGTATTATTGGGCTCAACATGATTAGTGAATTATCTTTTACTTGAACCTGCACATAAACAATGAAAGATGATGAGATGCAAAAGAAAGATGATAAGATGAAAAAAAAGACACAAAGTAAATAGTTATTTTGATTTTCAAAGATTAAATATTGGTCAATTATTTTGGTTTTTAAAAAATTAAAAAAATCTTATCACTTTATTCCTTGAAAAAGGATTTCAAACATAATAATGATGATTTCTATGTTTCAAGATTCACCTGATTGATTTTAATATTTAATAAATTAAAATGATATTTACTCAAATGCAAAATTCAAAAATTAAGAGATGAATTAAAGAAGCTAAAGTAGTAAAATTTTGAACTTATTTAGTACCTCCATGTTAGAGTTCTATACTTCTGTCCTCCACGGTGTTGATACACAAAATCAAGTTGAGGGATGATCCTATAAAGCAAGTCATCTACATGCTCGGAATACCACAACCTCCATCTCTTCCAAAACATAAGTGGGAGAATGAAAATTCCAAAGCCAAAAACCAATCCCAACTCTGCACTTAAAAAATTCCAATCAATTGAACTCTCATTATGAGAATGAGGTGTTTTAGATGATGACAATCCTTGTTCTCCATCATTGCTACATTTATGTGTCAATGGAGGTCCACATAACTCTTCATTTCCTTTAAAGGAATCCGCATCAAATGATTGAATTTGAGTACCTAGTGGAATTTCTCCCATAAGATGGTTAAATGAAAGATTTAAATAGGATAAGAAATATATGCTTCCAAGCTCTGCAGGAATTAGTCCATCCAAAGAGTTGCTTGACAAGTCTAAAGATTCAAGATTCTTCAAATTCCCTATAGATGATGGGATGTGACCCAATAATGCATTATGTGACAAGTTTAGAACATTCAAAGCCTTGAATTGCATTAACTCAATAGGTATTGGACCTTCAAAATTGTTGTTTGACATATCCATGTAAACAAAAGCTCTTTGAATTTTGACCAACTTCATTTGTTGACCTTTGCTGATGATACTAATTGAATTTTGATAACGAGCAAGATCTACAGCATAGACGTCAGCAGATAGCTCATCAAGCATAGAGAGAGGTTCATTTGCAACAAGCATTGCTACTTTTGCTGCAATGTCTTTGTTCAAATATGACAATAAATCCTTAAAGCTCACAGCATTGAAGTTATCAATGAAATCAAGAAATAAATGACCAAATTCAGGCCCAACTTCATCATCACGCATCATTGCTTTCCAACTATTTAATAGTGCTCCTGATATTGGACCACTAAAATTATTGGAGGATATATCAATAATATGAAGCATCTCCCAATCACCGGGGCTACTTGGACATCCAATTGACCCATGAAGCTTGTTTGACCTTAAATCCATGATTCGCAAAGTGGAAATTTTACTTAAGAAACATGGAAATTGGTCAACTAGAATGTTCCTTCCAAGGTTTAGGACCTGGAGTTTTTGACAATTCACCAAAGAGTTTGGGATGGTACCCTCTAAAAGATTATCTTCTAAATCCAATAACTTTAGAGTACATGAAGTTGGTAGAGTATTAGGAATATAACCTGTAAGATTATTTCCACCTAAATTTAACACTCTAAGGGTGTTACTCAATGCTGTAAAACACTTGGGAATTGTCCCTACAAAGTTATTATGGGAAAGATCTAACAAGCGAAGACTTGAAGCATTGCAGAAGGATTTATGGCTTGGTCCTTGAAAACTATTGTTTGAAAGAGACAAAAAAATTGTAAAAGGGATATGATTTCCAATGTCTAGTGGAATGATAGAACTAAATCTATTGCTTGAGTAGTCCAAATAATTTGCATTTTTTGGAATGAAAGGTATGGGCCCCTCTAGTTGGTTGGAACTAAGATCAATTGTCAAAAGGTTTAAAGTCAAGTTCCAGAAACCTCTTTCCAAACTAGTGAATGAATTTTTGGAAAGATTCAAGTGAATGAGATATTCAAGTTGCCAAATCCAGTTTGGTATTGATCCTTCAATCTCGTTGCTGGATAGGTCAAGATATAGTAATACAGATTGGTTCCTCAAGAAACTAGGAATTTCTCCCAACTTACAGGATGCCAACATTAGATTACTGAGAGTAGGAAAGGGGGATTGGTCATGATCATCTTTGAAGTTTACATCAATTGATAAATTGTTATGTGAGAGGTCTAGTGTTGCTAAATTGTTTAGCCTTCGAATCATGTCCAATTGTATTGTGCCATTGAACTTGTTGAAAGATAGTTGAATGACACGAAGTGTTCTAAGGTTGAATATAGACACAGGAATAGGCCCCTGTAAACTATTACTACCCAAATCAACCATCTCCAACATAGAGGAAGATGTGTCAAACTCATCCAAAAGACCATTGAGTTGATTATAGGGAAGCATAAGTTCTTGCAAATGTGGGAGTTTGAATAGAGATGAAGGGAGACTTCCACTGAAAAGGTTGAATCCTAAATCAATGCTGACAAGATTTATGAGGCCCTCAAAATGGTTGGATGGTAATATCCCACTTAAATGATTATGAGAGAGGGACAAATATAGGAGGTTCTTGGACTTATTAAAAGAAGGGAGTGAACCTGTGAAGCTATTAGAAGACAAGTGTAGATAAACAAGTTGGGTGAGTTCTGACATTGAGCTAGGAAGTGATCCATTGAATTGGCAGTATGATAGATCAATTGTGGACAACTGGTTTAGATTGGAAATATCATTTGGGATTTGTCCAGAGAAATTTGTATTGCTAACATTCAAGATTTGAAGAGAGCCATGTGTTGGAAAGTTTGGCAAAGAACCACCAAGATCGTGATTGTCGGAGATGTCAAGGACCTCCAGTGTTGGTATTTGGAAGATAGCATTTGGAAAAGAACCACTCAAGCCACAGCTTCTGAGTTGCAGTATGACCAAATTGGAAAAATTTGCAAAGAATTTTGGCACTATACTTGACATATTGTTGTAACTCAATTTCAAAACAGATAGTGACTGAAGCCTAGATAATGATGGATCAATAGGTCCAGAGAGATTGCATGATGACATGCTCAACACATGTAGCTCTTTTAATGAAGATAAAGCAAGAGACCATTCTTTTTTCTCGAAAAATATTGCTACACCATCAAGATATAGTTCTTTGAGATCAGTAAAGTTTTTAACAATCATTGAAATATCTGGCTTCTCAAGTTTTAACAGGCTATCTGAGGTAAAAGAAGAAGATAAATCAAGAGTAACCAACCTTTTGAGGTAGGAAATCTCAATTGGAATCTGTCCCACAAAGCCAGCCATAGATAAGTTCAAATACCTCAAATTCTTTAATCTTTGTATCTCTGAAGGAATCATAGAGTGTAAGTTATTAAAGCCAAATTCAAAGGTCTCCAGATATTGCAGGTTGAAAAGAGTGCTTGAATCAACAAGTCCTCCAGAGATAGACTCCTCACTAAGATCAAGGGCTATAACACGTCCATCATTACATGTTACCCCATTCCATTGACAACAATCTTCACTTTGATTCCAAAGAACAAGCTTTTTTGATTTTACAGAATTGAATATCAAGCTATTTTTCAAGTGGAGTAGAGTGGAACGTTGATTGTCAAGACAATAGCCATTCACTACAAAGATGTTGGCACTAAAATTTAGTAACCAAAAAGGTATAAGAAAAGCCACAAGAGTAAATGCTCTCATAATGAGTTATATGAGTTGTGTGTCTAATGATGAAAAGAATGAAGAGATATTTTGTTATTTTGCATATCCTTTTCTTCTTTTTATAGACAACAAGCTTTACAAACATGCAATTAAGAAGAACATCAATGTTATTTTCTTTTTCAGTTTCTTAATTGAGTACCTAACCAATAATTTAAAGAAAATATTTCTTGTAAATATTACAAAAAATATTTTTTAAGGAATTAAAAAAATTCCATACTTTCAAGGATAAAAAATATGTTTTAGGTTATAAAAATGAACAGTTACATAAATTACCTTTTATCAGTTATTTTATATGTACAATAAAATAATAAAATTTAAACCCAAAAACTCATACAAACTACCTAAATTTCTTATAATTAGGCTGGTGAATTCTGTCATGGTTTTCCTAATTACAACAATTCCAGTCAAATGCCGGAAAGAAGTATATACATAGTGAGGAAATACTGCTCTGTGTTATTATTTCATTATTGTTGACAACTTGGTGTTATTCTTGCATGTGTTTGATATATATGTGGTGGCCCGGATTAGTTTCAAAAAGAAAGTCAATGAATCATATTTTGTTGACTTTTTTATTTTATCCTTGAATTATTATTTTCTAAACTCAATTCTGTTTAATTCTAACACGCAAAAGGAAGATGATGAGTCCATGAAGTAAGGCGCAAGATCAGAAGCTTAGAAATAAAATATTTTCAGTAAGAATATGATAAAATATAAATAAAATGAGATAATGATAAAAAAAAGAATTTTTATTAAATATATTTAAATTTTTCATATGCTAATATATATACTAATAAAATTTTCATGTACATATGTAAATTAAATATTTACCTCGTTGATAAAAATATTAACTGGCGTATAATATGTAATTTATTCATCTTCTACGGCGCAAATATTTATCTATTACTTTTAATATTAATATAATTTTATTTTTATCTTTGTACGATAACTTCTATTATATTATTTACATATTAAATGTATGAATCTAATTAAAGCATCTACTATTCAAGCCACTAAAATTAATATAATAATAAAGGGTAAAGATTAGAATAATTTTTCATAAGATTATAAGTTCGAACCTTGTAACTTTTTATATTGTAAAAAAAAAATACACTAGCATTTCGTCATTATTTTTGTTATATAATTAAAAATTATTAACCATAATAAATTTTAAATATTATATTTAAAATAATTTATTTCCAGTATGATGTAAATACTTGTTCCTATAATTTAAATATTAACAAATTTCGTATAAATTTTTCATTCCAATATCATCTAAAAATTTATCCATTTATTTTAAATGTTACTGTAATTTCATTTAAAATAGTTTACATTATATCCTTCAAATCAAATCCGTAATGAAAGAAATAATATAAAATAATAAAATATTTACTTTTATAAAAAAAATTTAAAAATACTTTTATCATATAATTTTTTGTAATTTCATTCTTATGTCATGAAAATATTTATTTATATAATTTAAATATTACTTCCTTCTTTCATTTTTTAAAACTGCATCAATTATATATATATATATATATATATATTATTATCAACTGTAATAAATAAAATAAATAAATTAGTAAAATAAATAATTTTTTTAAAAAATTAAAAAAATTAAATATATTTTTTACAATTTGTATTATTCTCTTTTAAATGATAAAAGATAACGAAAAGTAATACATTTTATATGATTATGCATAATTTCCGAGTATAATATTTGATTGATTTTTCTTTGACCTTTCTATTTTATTGGAATGCTTCAAATATCACCTGCATATTATTAAAGGAATTGAGTTGCTCGAGAAAAAAATTATTTATTGAAAAATTTATCTGGGTTTATCGTGTAAAAATTTAGAATTTTTTTAAAATTTCACTCCTCTTGGTCATAAATGATGTATTTGTCTTAAAATAATTTGATCGAATAAAAAAATTAATTTTTAAACTTTAAAGTTTAAAATATATCATATTCTATAAGTTTAAATTATACAACCTTATAAAAATTTAATTTATTAAACTTTATAATAAATCATACAAACAATAAATTTATTCATAAATATTTAAATTTTTTAAAAATTAATTATCACAAAAAATTATAAATAACATTATAAAAATAATTAACTCTATTGTATATATAGTTATTCAAATGAAGTTATAATCAATTAAAAAACACATAATTAAGTATGTAATGGAATAATCGATTACATATCTGAAAAATAATAACAAAATCCATGGCATTGTCCTTCTGAAAAAATAATAAAAACTAAAACTCATCCGTCTGTATTGACTAAGAGGGGTTCAAAATAAAAGATGAATATGTTGACAGATGAGGACTAATATGATTAGCACATGCATTTTCTTCCACCACTAAAAAGTGACAACTGTTAACAAATATGATTCCCTAACTAATTTGGTTATGGAAAAAATATGATAAAGACGAGTATACGTAACGTTTATTTTATTCCAAATATGTTGCCAGACCTTAAAATAAATTTCACATTATTTAGACTTACCATCAATCATGTATTAATAAATTAAAGTTAATTTTTATTTTAAGAGTTAGTTTTATTTTAGGGTTGAATTCTATTCAAATTTAATTTTTAATACGATTTTAAAATTTATTAATAGATTATTCACAGATCTATCATCATACAAACGTCATTTTCCCGATGTTCAACCTTAAGCATAAAAAAAGTATGCTAAAAATTTCATATTATTGGTAGAGATACTTTTATACGTTAACTTTTAGAATTTAGTCATATTCCGACTCAATTTTCAACATTACGATTGATTTCTTCCATTAATCCTAATTTCTTCCATAGTCCAATTTAGATTTGATAGTTTGTGAGTTTAGACTGAGGAACCGGTTACATCGTGACGAAAATATATCCCTTAAGTGCTTTGATTTTTTCTTCTCTATTATTGAGAAAAAAAGAACGAATAAATTGCAAAATCAATTGTAAGCATTCGCTGGATACTCAAGTAGATGAGTTTAACTTTTAAAAGATGACTCTCACGAAACTTCACTTAATTATAAAGTCTTCAACAATAAAAAGACAAATATTTGGTGGAACACTAAAAAAAAGTTTTTTCAGTTGATAGCTTTCAAAAATAAATAATAAATAATTTTAATTTTTATTGTAAAATTTATATTTATAAAAAAACTATCCATTAAAAGATAATTTAAATAGTATAATTGTGAAAATTAAATTTTAATTTTAATTAATTTATATAAATGCTAAAAATAACTATAGAAAAAACAATTTTTTTTAGTAAAAGTGCATTAGGTAGCATATTTTCCACCATTGACTTGAATTTTTGTAATTACAACTGATAAATGGATTTAATCCTATTTTCCTTTTCTTAACCAAAATGGACTTTATGCATAGTTTTAGTTTGGTTGTTAATTAAAGGAAAAAATGTAAACCAGTACTTAAAAAAAACAAAAACAGTAATTGAAAAGTTTGGATGATATATATATATATATATATATATGACTTAATCTAACCTTTAAAATGTTTTTCGTTTTATAACGTTTCAAAGTTGTATAAGGTACGTCATTCGTCCTTTATTTTCATATAAAAATTGATAGAATTTATCACGTAAACTGCACAGTACGATTTTTATTGCAAACAGAAAAAAATATTATTTAATACCTTAATGTTTGTATTATGCGCAACTTAATTCCTATTTTTAAATATTTTTTATCAGAAAAATAAATTTTTTATCTAAGTATAAAAGATATTTAAATCCATTTATCTTTAATTTTTAAGATGTATTTAAATCTTTAGCTAGCATTATGATTATTAAAAAAATGTTTTTAGATGGGTTTAAGACGCATTTAGAAAAAATAAAAAATCAGACAGAATATTTTGTGTTTAAAAAGCATTGCCAAAAATTTAAAATATTATTGAAAATTTTGAACATAGATAGATTTCAAACGATAATACAACAAAGTTACTGGAATTAGTTTAGTAACAAGATATTAATATAATTATTAGTTTTCTCTTTTTTCTTTCTATTTTGTTCTTCCCTCTCAAAAGTTTAAGAAAAATCAATTTTTTCTGAAATAAAATTCCCTCACATCACATGGTATGTTAGTAAGTTAAGCACACCTCATGTTCATTGAAATTGAAATAGCAGAACCATGAGAAAAGGTCACGACAAAAATATGTGAAGTGCTATACTTACACTAATTAACATCTATATACTTAAATTTTTTTAATTGTATAAAAAATATATAAGAGGATCCAATGATTAAAAAGCATAATTATGGATCTAATGTTCGATAGATATGTATGTGGGAAAAGACATTAATTTCTGTAAAAATATATACAGCTTTCTTTCTTTCAATCGATTTGTGAAGGTAAAGAAAAGTAATAGTCTTTACTTATATATGTTGGGTAATTAGATTAGGTAAAGCAGTGAATAGCTAGTAGTTTAATCAAACTATTATATACTTTATATAATGGAGAAAAAAATATTAGAGTATTGCATCTGTTAGTGAATGAAGACTGGTTGTAAAAGATTTTAATTAGTTTGAAATTTTAATTAATTAATTTCTGTCTCTGGCCATTTAGTTGAAAAGTCAATAAGACTTTTCTCATTTACCTCTCATTGAGTTACTATATCACTTCAAATTTAAAGCAACAACAAATTAACATAATTGCAATATGTAAATATTGCATCTTCTTCAATAGCTAAAGGTGCTGATTTTGGACATCTTCCAGGCAATCAAGACCTTCAGTTCATGTTAACACCAGAACATG
This sequence comes from Canavalia ensiformis, assembly GCA_026541065.1. Lineage (NCBI taxonomy): Eukaryota > Viridiplantae > Streptophyta > Magnoliopsida > Fabales > Fabaceae > Canavalia > Canavalia ensiformis. Next base: position 58,019 of record JAMKYM010000845.1, on the reverse strand, counting down.
CTTCTGTATCTGCAAAACACAAATTCAGTTTGTTACATTTGAAGAGTCATGCATGGCATGAAAAGTCAAGAGGGAAGAAAAGAAAGAAAAAAAAGAATAATTCAACCTTAGGATACATATCATTGAATACAACATCTTCTGAAATTTCAAGCAAGTAATCCTTACGTTTTTTACTCTTTTGATCAGTATTTATGAAATGGTTTTTTGAACAACTTTCAGACTAATCCTGCAACTTTAAAGACTTTCTTTCAAGGTTTTCATTTTTCCCCACAGCTCAAGACTTTCAAATATGAAGTATAAGCATCTTGGAGAATTTTGCAGCCTTTATTATAATCATTATTTAGACAATTTGATCTTTGTGGCTTCATATTAGGTCCAAGAACATAGATTACAATAGTTATAATCATTATTTAGACAGTTTGACCTCTGTAGGTTCATATTAGGTCCAAGAACATAGATTACAATGGTTACACCGTCTTAAATTTCGATATCTTTTAAAACAAATATTATTAGATTACAAAGATTACACCTCTTGAATTTCGATATTTTTAATATTATTTGATATTTTTAAATATTTAAAATAAAATAAATATTATTTTTAAAAATTTAAAATAAATATTATTCAATATCCTTAAATATTTTAAACAAAACAAATATTATTAAAAGTAAATATTATTAGTTATATATTCATTCCTTAATTATTCATAAAGTTAACTAATTTTAAATCGTATAAATAACAAATAGAAAAAAGAACTTTTGGAGACATTTTTAGGGACTCTCTAAAACATACGAAAGGAACCTCCAAAATACTCGCTCGCTCTGAGATTGGGAACAGTTTTAGTACAAGCAAGAGTTATCTTTGTCCTCATCTTTTCCTTGCATACGTATCTGCCTAATTGATTTCTACAAATTCCAGGAATTCCCAAAATTCAGGAGTTCATAACGCGATCATTTTTTTTTTCACGTTATTTGACTCACAAAAAATAGAAAGAAAAGAAAAAAAAATAGAAAAAGAATAATATGAACAAAAAGTGAATTATTTAGATGTGCTGAAATAAAAAAAAAAAAACAAAAATTTTATTGTTTGGATATGCGAAAAGGAAAAAAACAAAATATATTAGTAATATAAAATTTAACTTAAAAAAATTTAATTTTTTATTATATTTTTCTATTAATATATTTTTTATTTTTTTATAAATATATAATAATTTTAACAATTTTAAATTTTAAATAAAAGATGCAGGAAATAAATTTTAATGGGACCATATAAATTTGTTCCTTCCTTCCTATTTTCAATGCGCAAACAAACGCGGAAAATCTTTCTATACTTTTTTTTTTCTTCCTTCTCTTTTTCTTCCTTCCTTATTTCATCCAAACAAAAACAAAGCATAATATATATATAGGAAAATTTTTCACCTATTCCTTACGTGAGTTTAAAAAATTATTTAAATATTATATTATTTTAATTAATATTTTAAAAAATTTTATTAGGATTTACTTATATAAATTTCAAAAATAAATATTTTTAAAATTTTTAAATATCATGCAACAAGTCTTTAGCATATCCTATCGTTAGCTATTTTCAATTGTACATATTCTAGTACAATTTTTGTTAATTTCAAATTTTATACATTTGTGAATTTAAAAAATTATTTAAATATTATTTGAATATTATATCCTTTTAATTAATATTTTAAAAAAATATTTGTTAAAAATTGACTTTGATTTAAATTTTAAAAATAAATATTTTTAAAATTTTAAATTTCATACAATGAGCTTTTGATGTAGATGTGTAATATATCTATCATCTGCCATTTTTATCTTGGACTTTGTACATATGTGAATTTAAAAAATTATTTAAATGTTATTAGAATATTACATCCTTTCAATTAATAAAATATTTTTTTAAAATTCAATTTAATTTAAATTCTAAAAATAAATATTTTTAAAATTCTAAATTTCACACAATGAGCTCTTAGTTTAGATGTATATCATACTCTATCGTTTACTACTTTGAGAATCGTATAGATCCTAGTACAACGTTCACTTGTTTTGACCGTGTACATATGTGGATTAAAAATTTGTTTAAACATGTTCTTAATTCTTTGAAAACCTTACTTTAATAACATCTTCGAAGGACAAATCTTTAACTAGAATTACGTAGTCTTGATTTTTCCAATGCATTACGGAATATGGAAGAGCAGGATCAAATCCTTTCAAACTATTTTTAACGAAACAATTTATTTAAGAGATCAAATAATTTTTAAAAATATTAAAGTTATACACTCAATCTAAAGGTACAATTATTTGGAATAGGCAAGTAGGGTGCTAATACTTTCCTTATTCGTAATTGACTTCCAAACTTAAAACTCTTTCTTTGTTAGGATTTTTTCAAATATTCACTAGTGGAAAATGAGCTTTTTACATCGGTTGTTATAGACTTTTTATATCGGTTATTTGAGCGGTGTTGAAGCGGGAGATGTAGAAAATAAGACTTTTTACATCGGTTAAGACAATAACCGATATAGAAAGTCATACTTTTTACATCGATTTTGCCCACAACCGGTGTAGAAAGTGTATGTTTTACATCGGTTAAGGCCACAACCGATGTAGAAAGTGTACTTTTTACATCGGTTATAGTGTTAACCGATGTAGAAAGTTCACTTTTTTTTTTAATGTTCGTTTTGTTTAGGCATACTACCATGTTATTTATTCACAATACTGCATATACATACTGAATGACTAGACAGACAATACCGAATTCACATAATCTATATATTTAAACTAAATAAATTATTATTTATTATCAAATTTTAATTTACAAAAGAAATAACTTAAAATTACATCAAACAAGTGTTGAAAGTTAAAAAAAAATGTACTAATCAGCCATGTACCTGTTGAAAGCAGAGAAAAAAAATGTTAAAAACTATACTAAATATGAAATACGTAATAAATATTTTAAAATAAGTTAAAAAATAAACATAGAATGATGATATAATCAAATAAATAACTAACTTGTATCATGTAATAACATTTTTCCATATTCCTTTATGATGATCATCTCGAACAACATGTACATCATCAATGTCATTTTCTTCATTGATACTAGATATCCTTGATGATAAGGGAGTTTGAGAAATATCAATATTTGAAAGATCATTAGTGTCATCACTAACAATTTTCGTTTTTCCTTGAAGAACGACTGACCACCTTTTGTTAGAAGAATCTTGAACATAAAACACTTGTTTTGCTTGATGGGCCATGATAAAAGGGTCATCCTTGTAAGTTACTTTTTGAAGGTCAACCAATGTAAAACCCAATTCATCAACTTGCACACCACTGTTACTATCAACCCACTTGCATTTGAACCTGTAATCAATCTCCCAAATCTCTTCAATCACTCCAAAGCAAGATATGAAAGCCATTACAAGATTTTTATCTTTGGAACTTGCAAAATGCATCGAGTCTGCTACCACCATAACCCCACTATTTTGCATGGTACTTTTATCATCTTGAGACTTTGTGTAAAATGAAAAATGATTGATATCGTATCCAGTCCAACATATGACATTAAAGTTTAGGCCATTTGCTAGCCAGTTCAATGTATTAGAGGCACCATCATCCTTCTTAATTGTTTCATCAAACTAGTTTAAGAACGTTTTGTTATGCTCATTCAACAACCATTTCTCATTCATTTGAACATTCTCTTCCCTTATCATGGTTTTGTGAGTAGATAAGTAGGGTTGAACCTCATCGGTATCATTCAAAATATACAAATGTGCTTGAAGGACTTCCGCACAACCCATGCTTTTCATAGTTATGCCTCGTGTACCTTTACCTTCGTGTCTTCCCTCATGGCGAGACTTAGGAACTCCTATGGGTTCCACCTCTGATAAATACTCTGTACAAAACTCAATTGCCTCTTCTGCAATGTATCTTTCAATCATAGATGCCTCGGGAAGGTGTGGATTCTTCACATACCCTTTTAATATTTTCATGTATCGTTCAATTGGATACATCCACCTTAGATAAACTGGACCATATAATTTGATCTCCTCTACTATCTGAACAACCAAGTGAACCATAATGTCAAAAAATGATGGAGGAAAATACATCTCCAATTGGCATAAGACAGTAAAATCTTCATGTTCCAACTCATCCAATTTTAGAAGGTCAATAGCTTTGCTACATATTGTATTGAAAAAGAAGCACAACCTACTTATGGTATGTCTAACTTTTTTAGGCAAAATATCACGAATAACCACTGGAAGTAGTTGTTGCATCAACATATGACAATAATGAAACTTCAACCCAACTAACTTTAAATCTTTCATAGAGACAAGTCTTTTAAAATCTGAAGAATAACCTTGTGGCACTTTAATCCCATGTAGGCACTCGCATAAACTTATTTTTTTTTTGACAATGTATGACATGCCAGGGCAAATATATGCCTTTCTAAGCTACAGAAAAGGCTAACTGATATACCCGACCTCAGACCAAATCCGATCGAAATTGACACCATCTTTGTCTTGCTTTGTATGTTTGAAGTGTTCCAATAGTCTTATCACATTTTCCCCATGCATCACATCAATACAATGTCTAACATCAAGATTGCACCAGTATGGAAGATAAAAAAATATTGATCTTTTCTTCCATATCCTTATCTCGGTGGCCTTCTTTTGGTATTTCATGCGTTTGATGTTTTTAACCCATTTCATAAACTTGTTGTCGGTTAAAGGCTTTTGGAGCAACATCATGTTTTGGCAGCCCCATTAAAAGCTTTTCTTTGTCTCATAATAAGGATGATTAGTCGAAGAAAATTTCGATGAAGATAAAGCGTCTTCCTTCCATGATCTGACTAATGGTAACTTGTGTCTTCTTCACATATAGGACATGCTTTGTGCCTTAACCTTTATGCTCGGGATAAATTTCCATATCTTCGGAAAGTCATTATAGTCACCAGCATTACATTGCAAAATCTTGAAATTTTCATTACCATACATCCAAACATCTGTCCATACAACACCCATAGATTTAGCAAGTCTTCTAATCAAAGGAGCAAGATAAGCGTCTATGTCATTTCCAAGTTGTTGTGGACTTGAAATCATCATAGACAACATGATGTATTCGTTTCATGCCTGACTCGGAGAAAGGTTGTAAATTGTCAAAAGTACATATGAACTATGCTTACTACTTAAGTACCACTCTGATTCATTCCATCATTTTGGGAGTCAGTCTTAGGTTTCTTGGCTCATTCCCAAAATCGAGATATAGTTGGTCAACCATCTTCCATTACAAACCATCATTGGATAATGAAATTTTCCGTCAATTTGTCTTTCATCTACATGCCATCTAAGGTTCTTTGCATCATGTTTATTACAAAATAGTCGTTTGAACCTTTGATTATTGGAAGATACCTAAACACTTTGGGCGGAAGCGCCTTGTTACTTTTCATTGCAACTAGAATCACCATCCTTTCAATTTATAACGTGAAACGGATGACACGTCGCATTCTGTAATCAAACTCATTTTAAATAGTATGCAATCATTGGGACAAGCATGTATTTTCTTATCTTTTGATACCCATCGGACATAACATTCTTAAGCCTCAATACTGCAGCTTTGGGGGAAATAACACCCGATTATGTCTAAGGCTCCATTGGTAAAATTAATTAGTAAATAAAACAATACTTAGGTATATTCAACTTAAATTATTAAAATAAGAAAAACAACAAAAAAAAAGAGAAGAGAAGAATGAAAACAAAGAAAAATAAATAAAAAGAAAAAAAATGAAAAATAATAAAAACCAAAACAATAATAAAAAATAAAAAATAAAAAAGAAAAGAAAAAAAATCCTGAAAAATAAGAAATCAAAAATAAAAAAAATCAAAAATAATGAAAAAAAAAAATAATAATAATAAAAAATAAAAATAAACAAAATAATAAAAAAAGAAATAAAATGGAAAAAATAATAAAAACTGAAAAAATAAAAAATAATAAGAAAAACAAACATATCATATAACAAAAGAAAACAATTGAAAATAAAAAAAAAGAAATAATAAAAACTCAAAAATTGAAAACTGAAAAAAAGAAAAAGAAAAAAGAAAAAATAAAAACAAAATAAAAACAGAAAAAAACAGAAAAAAATAAAAAAAAAATAAACAGTAAAGCGAGAAAAATAAAAACTAAAAAACAAAAATAAAAAGAGAAAAAAAAAAACAAAAAAGATTATACACAAACTAAAAAGGGCGGTCTTGTTGCTGGGCTGATCAAGGTGCTAGAGGGGGAAAAGAGAGAGAATAAGGACCTGGGGGGTTTGGAAAAAACCAAAAAGAAAGGAGAGTTTGTAGCAAGCTTGATGTAAAATTTGTTTGATCCTGGCTTTCTTCCCTTAGGCGATTTCGGACTCATTAATCCTCGGCTTCAAAAGCATACGGATTCAAGATTCTACTTTGTTAACTTTGCTCAAAACCTCTAGAAGTCTTCCAGGTTTCTAGGATCTCCACACTCCTAACGCTACATGCGGCTAACTTAACCAGCCTGCACCTTATCTTTGAACTCTTTGCTCAAGATCTTCTCTACGCTCCGCACAAGTGTAAAATCGACCCTAAGGACTTCTCTCCCAAGTGCGCAAGATCTATCTATTGCTAGAGCCTGATGAAAGTTCCGTGAGAGGAGATCTTGATCGTGGACCTGTTCTTGAAAGCCTCGGCTTGACCATTATAAGAAGTTTACAAACCTAGGTTCCGGTGGTTTAACTACCAGAAGCAGAACTCTCATCATCTCTGCAATGCTGGAAACCCTCGGCGAGGCCTCCGCAATAAGACGCCAGCATAGGCCGTCTTAAGCAGTGGCATGGATAGCTTCTTGGCAGATCCATCAGCCTTGGCTCCACTTCACTCTACGGCACCATTCTTCGTAATCAAAGGAAGATTGACATTCGCAGTGATTTTATGAATTGAATCTTCGGATCAAGGAAGAAAGACTTCGCAGTGAATTCCGAACATTTCGACATTTGCTTGTGCACCAACTGGCTTGAATAATAGAACGGATTGTGATTAGTCTGTACTAGTTCCAAATATCTAAATGCTCTATGGTTGGACTTTGCGGTTTCCCTGCATTAAAACAAGCTTGAAAATGCTGTAGCGCGTTTATAATGGCATGGCTGATAATTGCATGTATGCATATGCGCAGAAATGGCCGCAGGTGAGGAAACAAATTGATTCCTCGGAAGCTTGCAAGAACTCTTCTATCTTCACTGGCATGACCATTCGGAAAGAGTCATTTCACACTATAGGTAGTTAGGTTTTGAAGCTATTGAAAGAAAAGTTCAAAAGCAATAGCTACTGCTTTCCATGATTTTTAAAAGGTGATTGATAAGCGAATACAGCCATTGGATTCGGCGGTTTTACAAATGATGCACTTCAAATTCGGGGAAAGTGAAAGGTTTATTAAGGCAGTCCAAACAAACACAAAATGGTAAAAGGTATGTGCAAACCGAGGTTTGAGCTTAACTCCAAAAGGGAAGCATGGGGAAGATAGAAAATGGTAAGGTCTTCTCGGGCCGGTTCGATTTGGTTGAGGAGAGGGGATTCGCCAAAAAAAAACCCAAATCTTTGAAATAAGACTGGATCACTTCGTCTCGAAGTTATGAGAGGAGCAGCCCACCAAATTGTGGAACTCCTGATTCGTGTATCACCTGCTTTCTCTTCTCAATTGGCAAGTATGTGAGACATGCAATGGTAGAATGAGCGAGTGCTTGTGTTACGTTAATCATTGGGAAGCCATCTAATAACGTCGCAGTCAAAAGCAAGTTTAGCGAGTGCTCAATCTGTATCCTGGCGTTAATGGTCAGCTTGCTATATCGATTTCAAGCGTCAGAAAAGGTTCCTTCTCTGATCGTGACTCAAGGCATGATCGCAGAGCCACTTCTGAGATGGATTACGTTATTCATGAAATCCAGGCTTGAAAAGCGCGTCTAAAGCAAAAAGGTCACATGACCCAGGACCAAAGATCAATTGGCTATAGATGAGCCAGTGTCAAAGAAGTCGCTTGTTTAGATACAAGTAAAGTTCCCGGGCAATGCCTCGGGGCAACGTCAAACGCACCATCTATGACGATGCTTGTCAATCATCTAATCAACGCCTAGTTATTGTGTTGTCGTCGTCACCAAAATGCCCTCAGCCGCATCGGGTTCGCTTTTCATGTTTATTGGCAAGGTGAAGAGGATACTCTCCCAGAGGTTTCAAAGGCGAGATGCACTCAAGTGATGGAATTCTGAGATCATTTCGAGTGCAATGAAACTGGTGAAGTTCTTACAGGTCAAGCAGATGCTGGGACAACACAAGGGTGGTGGATCCACTTTGAAATGCTATATATGACAATGTATTATGTGCAACTGAATCGTCCATTTATTTGTTGCAGTCTAAATATCACAACGTAAGCTGCAGGTGACAATGTAGGTGTTAGGCATAACCATAGGTGGATTGGGAGTCAGCTTTATCCTACTAAACCAAGAGGCTCTTCTCTATTCCTTGAGAGTCTTTCTCCATTAAGTAATGGGTGCGGGAGCTTATGCGGCTGTATTCCCATCCATTCCTCGCGTTGAAAAGACTTTTGACATTACAGCGTGTAGTGAGGTGGTAGCTCACTTCAATTTCCGGTAAGCGGCTACAGATCATCAAGATAAAAGATATTAAGATATGTAATAGTCAATTCCGCTTGCATGCGATTACAAGCCATGAACTCCAAAACCAGCTTTAGTGGAAACCTTACATATGCCAAAGCCTGTTCAGTATGAAAAAGAGCAGAGCATAAGCACGCGGCATTGGTTTGATTAGCCCAGACGCATCTTGAATATAGCTAGTGGCACTCTCGCTGAAGCGAGAGGCCCACTACTCACGCATGCAATGCGACAACGCTGCGTTGCCATGGACATGAATATAAGTTCCCTCTATGAGTGATAACACCCAAAATTAATTCAAGCGCTTAGAAACCCAACTTGACACAGACAGTGTCCGTGGTAAGTCGTGCTTTCGTCAAGACTCACCAAGCTCAGTTCGATCCAGCTCCATCGAAGGCGTATACCATGATGATCAGCGCTGGCGAAGCGTGAAGCTTGTAAGTGTGCTCAGCTCCATATGCATCTCCTCGACCCTTCAAGTAGTCTCGGTTCGAATCCCACGCGCCTGACATTATCTCTTTAAAATTCCTCAAATGGATCTATGGCTCCTTCCCACGTCGCTTGAGGATTGATAGATGACAAAATTAAAATCGGGTCATACTATCTTGCCTACCTATCTCTAAAATTATGGCCAAGCGCTCCCTTCGGCAGCTTGATCCCATACTTTCAATGGTTATGATGTTGTCCAGTTACACATGAATCTGGTTGCTAGGCCAATTGACATTGGAAGTTTTTCAATTGGGTCCTATAAAATCAAATGAAATCTTTAATCAATCCTTTTATAATTAATTGGATTAATTTTTTTTTAATGTGCAACCAAATTCTTTGTTACCTAGTCCAAGCTTAAATTTTAAATCAAGTTTATTTTATTTTTAAATCAAGTCCAATTCTTTTCCTCAAATTCAAATCAAATTATTTTTTTTTTAAATCAAGTCCAATTATTTTCCTCAAATTCAAATCAAATTATTTTATTTTAAATCAAGGCCAATTCTTTTTCTCAAATTCAAATCAAATTATTTTATTTTTAAATCAAGTCCAATTCTTTTCCTCAAATTCAAATCAAATTACTTTATTTTAAATCAAGGCTAATTCTTTTCCTCAAATTCAAATCAAGTTCGTTTTTATTTTTTTAAATGCGGATCCTAAACGACGCATTTAACAAAGTTTTTAATTAAAAAACAATGAGGATTTACACCAAAAATTTATTAAAGGAAATTTTGGAAAAACTTAAAAATTATGGTCTTTGAAACCAGTTTGGGTTCGGGAGTTATTTACGCATAAGGAAGGTACTAGCACCCTATGACGTCCATTAAAATGGTTACCTTCTAATTAATATACTCTTGATATAAAATAACTTTCAAAAGAAATTTATTTCACTCTATTAAAATAAAAAATATTTTGTTGATTTTATGTTGTTAATGTGTAGTTAAATTATTTGTTTATTTTATGAAATAAATCGAGAAAAAGAAGACTTGAAAGTTTATTTAGGGAAAATTCTTCGAAAACCCTTTTTTTTCTTTTGCCTTTTTTAAATTTTTGAAAGGAAATGCATAGGGTTCAAGGCGTAAGTGTAAATGACTACTTTTCAATAAACCTTTACAAATCAAGCGATTGTCAAGGTGAATCAACCACTCAATTAACAGCAGCTTTGACCCCTCATATGAAAGAAAAAGAGTAATAAATCAGGATTCACAAATTTAATTTTAAACTAATTAGATATTGGGGATTTCCGACAGTTTTGGAAAATCGAAACATGTATCGTCATATTAAAAATCAAACAACAAGAAACATATGCTATATCAAAGGGAATAGATTCTACCATCAGAATAAAAACATGAGACAAAACAAACAGAGGACAATGAATGAACATTAGGGGGCATAATTTTACATGTCGACCAATAGGGTGGAAACGGCAGAGCAGATAAAAATATTAGTTTGAAGCTTGGATCCTGATCACACTCCTCCTCACATTTGCTCTCTCACTTGCATATGTGACGCCGCTGTCCAGTGCTTCTCCACACTTTGTGTGTATCTCTCAGATAAGCGAGGTGCCCTTTTTTCCTCGATACGTTCCCCTTATTTATATGCGTTTCTACGTTATTTACCACTACCCACTCTCCATAATCACTCTCCCACTTTTTCGTTAAATGTTTTCTTCCACTCTCAACCCACTGCGTTAACTTTACTCTTCCACTACCCCACTAAAACAAAACTCATACCACTATCCCCTACCTATCATAAAGATAAATCCTTTATCCTTATTATCCTATTAATTTTTATTAATCAATTTTTTTATCTTTTATTATTATTATTATTTTTTAAAATTTTTTATAAATACTAGGACAAAATTAGTTATTTACAAATGTCTGCCTCTTTACAAGTTTCAACATCAAATAATAATAACAAAATTTTTCATATTATTATTATAAGAAATTTGAAAAGAAGTGAAATTAATTTTGTCTATGGTAAAAAATAAATAATAATAAAGTAAAATAAAAATTCCCTGTGAGTCCATTTGACAAAAATGTTTGTGCAAGTTAACGTTGGAAAGAGATATTTTGCACCATTAACGCAAAATTTTGATGATTCCGGGTTTTAGAAGATATATGAATCATGATAATCTAGAGTGCGGGGACCCTTGGAAAGGAGTGGGTGCATGGATTCGAATGAAGTGTCAGGTATACGGACCCTTAAGGAATGAGAGGTGAGTGGACCACGGCGCCGGTGCGCTCTACTCCAAAAATGAAATAGTGCAGGCGTGGACCCTTGAATGCGAGGTGGTGCATGGACCCTGGGAATGAAATGGCGCGCAGACTGGAAGCAGTAGCTGCGGAAGGTGGACCTCTCGAAATGCGCGGTGCGAACCCAGAATGGTAAATAGCGCGACTTTGCGGAGAAATAAGCGTGGACCCCACCAGAAATGGCAGTGGGAGGTGGGACCTCATATGATACGTGGCGTGCACTCTAATGAATAAAAAGGCTATGCAATTCTTTACGCATTTAAACGCTGCCGCTTTAATCACGCAATCGAATTCGTCATTGCGGACTCGAGACGCAGTATGGCGCCAGAATTCTAATGAAGGTGCGGGACTATTGAATGGTCGTACGACCTTGATGAAGTCGGTGCGCACCTTGGACTTGTAGGTGCAGCCGACTCATTGACGCAGTAGTATATGACTTTGGATAGCAGATGCGCACACACGACTCAATTGAAGAAAGGCCGTGACTTAGAATGCAGAGGTGGGTACGGACCCCGAATGAAATGGTGGCGTGCAGGGACCTTGAAATGAAACGCCGTACCGACCTGATGCGAGGCGCGCGCAGACCCTGAATGCGCTAAAATGACCAGCTCTGAAATTCTGCCGGCACAGACTATCGGAATGGCGTGGCGTTAATTTTTCACATTGCCTGGTGCGACTTTGAATGAAGAGGAAAGCGGACCAGTCGAAATGGCGAGTCAAAGCACTTCAACGCAGAGGCGCCGCTATCTCGGAAACTAAACTGCACGACTTAACGCAGCAGGTGCGACCTTTGAGATGGTGGAGAGGGTGTGGACCTTGTTAAGGAAGTGCGGCGCGCGACTTTCGAACGCAGAGGCGCGTGGACCGCACGAAACGGCGCGACCCCAGAACGCAGTAGGGCGCGCGTACTCCTGCGTATCATGAAAAACACGCGGGGGACCCTGAAAGAAATGGGCGCAGGACCCATGGATCAGGCGCATGGACTCCGATGCGTAGCGCGCGTGACCCCTGAACGGGTCAGGTGTATGGACCCCGAATGTGTATGTAATATGCCAGACCCTGAAAATGAAACAGGGCATAATCCTTAATGCGAAGAGATGACCTTCGAACGGTAAATCGCGCACCTTATCATCGCACGGCGCGATCTCACATGGCGCGTGCACTCCTGAAATGGTGGTGGCGCGCGCTGCGGACCTCAGAATGCGATACCAGGCGGTGGTTCCCGGACCTGAATGAAACGGTGCCGTGCACCCCAGATTGCGTATGCCAGATCCTTGAACGGAGGCGCTTAATGACCCCTGGCGGCGAGAGGCGCGGAATCTCTGGTACGAGACAGAAAGTGGAACTTTGAATGTGTAGACACGCCAGCTTTAATCTGAATGAAATAAGCGCGCTGGACCTCTGACCCAGATACGCAGACGTGGACCCTTGGAATGAAATAAAGCTTTACTCCTTAATCCAGGAGGCAACGACCAGAGAGGCCGGCAAGCGACTCTGAATGAATCGCTGGTAATGGACCTGGGAGACGTAGAGAAGGCAACTTTAACGAATACAGCGCATCTTAACGATAAAACGACTTTATCATACGCTGGCTACGCTGACCCTGGAAATGAAAATGGTCGCAGACCCTTGAATGAAGCAGGTACTGGACTCCGGCGAGATGCAGAGGCGCGCGAGATTCCCTTTGAATTTAAGTGTCGGTAGGCACTCTTAACAGAGAGTGGTCTGGTTTAATCTTGAAACAGAATGTGTGACTCCTCAGACGAAAGGGTACGTGAGATCTCTGAATGAAATGGGCGTTTGTGGACTCTTTTTAAAGTAAGAATATATGGACCTTCAGGACGAAAGGGTAAGGCCCTTGAAATGAAGTAGCAGCGCGGACTTCGATCAGAGCTAAGCCATGACTCTCGGAATAAAATCAGGCGCGGATCCTTAGATTGTGAGCGGTGGCTGACCTCCTGAACGAAGAGAGGCGATGGACCCTGGGATGCAGAGGGTGCGGGGAGCTCAGGAACGAAGCATGCCATTTGCACTTCTTGAACGCAGAGCAAGCCTGGTCAATTTAACAACAAGCGCTTTAACTTGTAATTGAGGTGGCAATGCGGACCTTCGAATGAAATGGTGCTGCAATTCCTTGAATAAAATTAAACACATAATGATCTGACGGTGGAGAGGTGCCGTGGAACCTGATCTGATACGCGTAATTTCTAGAACAAATCCGCATACACCCTGAGCGGTAGTGGTAAAGGACCTGATCATGAGTGGCGCGCGTGAACACCTAGACGAATAGCGTAATGACTTTAGGTGAGAATGGGCGATGGGACCTCAGAATTCGAATGTCTGGTATGCGCGCGACCACAGATGAAGTAGGCATATGCGACTTTGACCAGATGCGCTATAAAAGACCTTCGTGACGATGAATCCGGCTATACAGCGAAGGGACTTAAGAATGAACGGCACGACCGGAAGAGTGATGAGCGGCATGCCAGACCTTTGACGTGCGTGAGCGTGGACTTTGACAACAATGAGCGACTTCTGAATTATGAGAAGTTATGGTGCTGATCTGGAACGATGGCAAAGGACCAGACAATGCAAATAACAGCAGTGACCTTGTGATTTAAATGGTACGGACCTTGAATGAAGAGTATACGCCAGACCCCGTAACGGCTCGCGCAAGGTAACTGACCTTCAGAACAGAGGCCACAGACGACCGAATTACTGTGGTAAAAACTATTTGAACGCAGAGCGCGCTGCCGCTTTAATTTTGAACGGTAAACGGTAGCGTGACCTTAGAATGCGAGGGCGTTATAGACCCTGGAACGCAGAGAGGTTGGTGTACTTGATCTCACATGAAACTCGCGCGCAGACCCTTGTGATGATTGCACTATTTACGAAGAGGCGAATGACCTCACGATGAAGAGCGCGCACCTTTGGAATGGAGAGAGGTGTAGACCCTTTGAATGAAGTGGTGGGTGCCTGGACCTGGAATGCGAGAGGTGGTGCGTGGACCTTGAATGAAGTGGTAAAAGCTGGACCTGAATGAAATGGTGGGTGCGTGACCCTTGGAATGAAATGGGTGCATGGACCCTTAAAGCGAGGGTGCGTGGACCCTTGAAATGAAATGATGGGTGCGTGGACCTTGGAATGCAGATGCTGCGTGGACCCTTGAGATGTAGAGGGTGCGTGGACCCTTGAGATGCAGATGGTGCGTGGACCCTTGGAATGAAGTGGTGGGTGCGTGAACCCTTGGAATGCAGAGGTGGGTGCATGGACCTTTGGAATGAAATGGAGTGCGTGGACCTTTAGAATGCGAGGGTGCGTGGACCCTTGAGGTTGCGAGAGTGCGTGGACCTTGAATGAAGTGGTGGGTGCATGGACCCTGAATAAGCTGAGGTGTCAGGTGCGTGGACGCTTAGAATGAAGTGATGGGTGCGTGGACCCTTGGAATGCAGAGGTGGGTGCGTGGACGCTAGGAATGATGAAGTGACGGGGTGCGTGGATCAGAATGTAGAGTGGGTGCGGACCTCTGGAATGCTAGACAGGACCTGAGACCCTTGAGAGGGTGCGTGGACCCTTAGAATGAAATGGTTGGTGCGTGGCCCTTGGAATCTGAGGTGGGTGCGTGGACCTTGGAATGAAAGTAAGGTGAGGGACCCCTTAGAATCACGTGAGGGTTCGTGGACCCTTGAGATGAGGGTGCGACCCTGAGATGCGAAGGTGCGTGGACCCTTGGAATGAAGTTGTGGGTGCGTGGACCCTTGGATTGCAGAGGGTGGGTGGACCCTTATGATGAGGTGGGTACGTGGACCCTTAGACATAGGCTTGAGATAGTTTATTAATGATGATGATTCAAGAGTGCATGATACTAGATGCTTTGATGATACAATTCAATGATAATGCATGAGGGCAAAAACTATTGTGATTTTATTAGATGACTTTTGTGATGTTAAAATAATATTACTGTTCCTCGTGAGCTCGCTTGTCAAGATCAAGAGGAGTGAGATTTCTTGATTTAATTTGACCCCCATTTGACATTCAAGTGTCTCCTTGTTTGGTCTCAGTTTGAGTTACTTTCGACTCGCCATGAAGATTCAACGAGTTAGAGCAATATTCTCACTTTCCACCACACGCAATTTTTATTGGGTCCTCATTAAACTTACTGCAACATTTAACACACAAATAATTGTAATGCTGTTATTTTAATACCAACACATATTTCCTTTCGGTATATCACTATTAAATGTTGTGAGGTTAGGTGGTGAGGGAAAGGTCATGATTTTTTATTGAACAAAGTGATTGTCGAAGACAATAATATTTGGCAAGGAAGGAATGGTATATACATTGAGTGAAGTTTAGAAAATGAAAAATATTCTGAGAAGGATGCTATGAGTGGCAACTTTATTAAAGGACTGCTTCCAATGAGTAATGTCAATATCACACTTGATAACCTCAGGTAACCCACTAATAAGCTTAAGAGAAAAAGATGAAATTGCCTCAGTTATTCGTTTGTCACATCGTTTCATTGTAACCTGGCCATCCATAACTTGTTCCATTTTCACATTCAACTCTTCAATACCCCATCCCATCATTCAATGCAACTCTTGGCCCAGTTTGTAACTATTCAATTGCCCCAGTTTGTAAAGTCTGATGCATTCTTTGTGCTCGTTCATCTTCTAGACCGCCTATCCAGGTTTTCAGTCTAGTGATCATTTTATTTAACCCTAACTTTTTCCTAGATCGCTCTTTTCGAGTTTTCAATCTAGCGAGTCGCTCTAACTTTTGCCTAGATTGCCTTACAGGTTTTCAATCTAGCGAGCATTTTTTATTGCTCTAACTTTTCCTAGATCTTTTTTTTTAGATTGCGAGCTTTTTTCGATTGCCCCTAACTTTTGCCTAGATCGTTTTTGAGGTTTTCGATCTAGCGAGCTCTTTTTTTTTTATGCATAGTATTTTTTTACTACATCTGAGTTCACGGGGTGTAAGAGATCTTTGCCATCCATTTTTGTATAGATCAAGGCTCCTCCCGAGGAAAAGCTTTCTTGACTACATATGGCCCTTCATAATTTGGAGCCCATTTTCCCATATGATCTTTATGAATTGGCAAAATTTTCTTGAGTACTAAATCTCCTTCTTGAAACTCTCGATGATGCACTTTCTTTTCAAATGATTTCTTTAGTCTTCTCTGATATAACTGGCCATGACAAATTGCCTTCAGTTTGTTTCCTTCAATGAGGTTTAATTGGTCAAAACGGGTTTGGACCTATTTTGCTTCATTTAACTTCGTTTCCATTAATACCCTCAAGGAAGGTATTTCACCTCAATAGGTAAGACAAAATTCTCCATCCCATATATTAAGGAAAATGGTGTTACCCCCAAATGAGGTGCGAACCAAAGTACGATATCCATGCAAAGCAAACGAAGCATTTCATGCCGTCTTTGTAAGTCACCACCATCTTTTGAATGGATTTTCTAATGTTCTTATTGGTCGCTTCAATCGCCCGATTCATCTTTGGCCGATATGGGGAAGAATTATGATGTTTAATCTTGAATTCTTCACATAACTCAGTCATCATTTTGTTGTTTAAAATGGTCACATTATCCGTGATGAGTTGATTTGGTAGACCATAACTTGGCCAGTTAACTCCTTTTATGAACCTTACTACCGCATTTCGGGTTATGCGCGTAGGAAGCCGGCTTCAACCCATTTAGTGAAGTAATCAACGCAACCAAAATAAAGTGGTGTCCATTTGATGCCTTAGGTTGACTTAGGACCTATGACGTCCATTCCCCACATGACGAAAAATGGCCAAGGTGATGATAGAACATTTAATGATGTTGGTAGAGCATTAATATTATCGTGATATGTCCGCATTTATGACATTTCTTCACATGGTTGCTTGATCAGACTCCATGGTCCAACCAAAGTGATAGCGGCCACAAGATCTTTCTTGCCATTGCATCCATTCGCATTTGTGTTCAAGATCCTTCATGCACTTCCTTGATGATTTTTACGGCTTGAGTAGCATCAACGCATCTAAGGAGCACCCGTATCATGATTTCTTTTATACAACACTTCTCCATTTAGAAAGAAGTTCATTGCCAATCTTCTCAAAGTTCTCTTTTCGTTCCTCCTAAGCACCCACCATACTCTCTTCTCTTGGTAAAATTCTTGATATCATGGTACCAAGGTTTTCCATCTGGATTCGCTTGATGGAATGACATGAGCCGGATGATCACGATTTGATCTTTATAAGTGGCATGTCTTCTTCTTGACTTAGTGTGAACATGGACGACAAAGTGGCGATTACTGGCAAGCAATTTTCCTCTCAGAATATGATCAAGGTTACTTCTTCTTAACCGTTTTTTAATTCCTTAATATGGACTGGTAAGGAATTAATTTTGAATCTCGAGTCTCCATTCTCCTCTTAGTTGATGAATGACCAAAGCCGAATCACCATATATGTCGAGAATTGACTTTGATTCTATAGCCACTTCGATTCCTAGTACACATGCTTCATATTCTGCCACATTGTTTGTGCAATCAAAGCTACTTCTGACTGCAGGATCGGGACGTACTCGCTTTTCTGTGGAAATTAGTATAGCTCCAATCCCATGCCCCAATACGTTGGAAGCACCATCAAATAACATCGTCCATCTTTCTTTTCATTGACGGTTTCTCCTCACCAAATGATGCCGTATGTTTAAATCGAGGAACCCGCATTCACATTGACTCATAATCTTCCGCGGGTTGATGTGCCAAGTGTCTAGGCAACACTTACTTTGATTGGTTTGGGTAACATATACAATATCATACTCTGATAAGAGGACTTGCTAACGGGCAATCCTTCTGTTAAATGGTTTTCAAAAATGTACTTGATTGGATCCATTTTAGACACTAACCAAGTTGTGTGACTCAAAGATGTATTGTCTTAGCAATGGTGACCAGGCAAGAAAGCACAAAATTCGTTCAACACGAGTAATTGACCTCATAATTGGTGAACTTCTTTGCTTAAGTAGTAAATGGCTTGTTCCTTTCTTCGATCATCTGTTGGCCCAACATGCAACCCATAGACTTATCAAGCACTGCCAAGTACATAATGAGAGGCTTTCGAGTTGGTGGTGCCAAGATCAGACTTTATAAAATACTGCTTGACCTTCTCGAAGGCTTCCCGGCAATCGTCATTCCATTCCATTGGTTGATTCTTACGCAACAACTTGAAGATTGGCTCACATGTAGTCGTCAACCGGGATATAAATCGAGCAATATAATTTAGCCAGAAATCCGAACTTCCTTCTCAGTCGAGAAGGCATTTCCAGAATAGCTCGAACTTTTCTCAGATCCACTTCAATCCCCTTTGGCTAATTATAAATCCCAATAACTTGCCAGACTTACTCCAAACGTACATTTAGCCGGGTTCACCAACTTGAACTTTCTTAATCGCTCCAAACAATTTCGTAAATGAACAATATGATCTTTCCTGATTTTTGACTTGGCAATCATGTCATCTACATAGACTTCAATCTCCTTATGCATCATGTCATGGAATAAGGTCACCATTGCCCTTTGATAAGTAGCCCCAAAGATTTTTCAATCAAATGGCATAACCTTGTAGCAAACGTGTCTCTCAAGGTGATAAATGTGGTCTTTTCCATGTCTTCTTCAGTCATATTGATCCTGATTGTAACCCAGAAACCGTCCATAAAAGAGAAGAAGGAATGTTGAGCCGTATTGTCTACCAAGACGTCGATGTGAGGTAAGGGAAAACCATCCTTAGGGCTAGCCCTATTTAGGTCTCTTAGGGTCAACACACATTGCGGACCTTCCCAGTCTTTCTTAGGGACCTGGAACCACGTTGGCAATCCATCGGGGGTATTTTGAAACAACAAGAAAAACCAAATATTTCGTTGAGTTGTTTTCTAACCTCCTCTCGATCTTTAAGGACATTTCGGCTTCATTCTCCTTAACTTCTACTTAGCTGGGGATATTCGACCTTAACGGTAGTTTATGCTCTACTAAATCAGAAATGAGGCCTGGCATATCCGATATGACCATGCAAAGACATCTTTATAATCATGCAAGAGCTTTATCAACCTCGCAACGCCCCTCCTCTTTCATGGGTATTGCCAATTTTGACTTCTTTTTCTCCTCATTGGTCCCCAAATTAATCATCTCAATCGGTTCCTTATGAGGTTGTATTTCTCCCGGTCTCTTCCTCCATCAATCGCAAAGTTCGTTGATGGTTCTAACTATTATCTTCCTCATTAGCCTGATTAACGGGTAGATCAAAGCTACTTCGATGTGATACTAGCATTATTTTCATCTTCAAACGTGCTATTTTTAGATCTAATTTCATTTTAGAATGGAAAGAGGGAAATGAACAAAAATTCTAAGGTAAAGAATACAAGTAAGAGTGAGACCAAAGTATTTGGAAAATTCAAAATGCATTTTATTAATGATATAATTAAAGGAAACATGTACGCCCATAACAAAGAGAATCTTAAAGCCTTGTGTAGAGCGATAAGATTAGCATTACAAAATTACTTGATGTCCGAATTAAAAATCACAGTAGCTCAACGATTTCCCAATCGACAAGCTCCTCAGGTTCGCGGGAAAGCGTGAACCTAATCGACATGCTCATCCTCCCGTAGTGTACTTTCACGATGCCTATTGGCTTGAAAACTCAAATCCAGCACTCCAAAAGTCTTCCTCGATCATATATGGAGACCCCTTCACTCGCTGCTCTCCGTCATCAAACCTGCCGCTTTTTCTATTTTCTCCTCTCGGTAAACCTTTTTCTATCTCGCTTTGAAGGTTTGTACCCTAACCCAAAGCGTCTTTATTTTCCATCGACTCTGGTAGCTTGCTCAAACTCGCTCGTATTTTCCCCAAACCATGTCCATATTGATACCCATTCTCAAGGTGACTTTGCCACCATTGTAGGATTTGATGGCCGGACCTTTGTAATGGGCATTCTCCTTGATATAACTAGCACTGCATCCTGTGCCTGAAACGAGGTCTCAAGAGCCCCTTCACCGCTTGATATAGAAGAGTTTACTCACTAAGAAATCTTCTCGCATAGCACAATGACCAGATCACATCGATGATGAACTTCACCTGTGGAGCGTGGATGGTACAACTTGTGCACAATGAATCCATGGTCTTCCCGTAAGGCAACTGTGAGGGTAATGTCCATTACTTGGAATGTCACTTCAAAAGTAATTGGACCAACTGGACAGTAGGCTTATTCTCCTATCACTTCGAGATCTATCAAATGCCCTACTACTATGGTACTTGGTTTCATATGATGCTACATGTCAAATGATAGTTTTATGAGTGTTTTCTGCATTACATTCAATGAGGAACCATTATCAATTAAAAATCTGGCCATAATACGATCCATGACTCACTCGGAGCATGTGTAAAGCCTTATTGTGTCCCGTTCCTTCCATTGGTATCTCATCATCGCTAGTAGGTAATTATTGGCGTGATATTACCGACAATACCTTCAAATTTTTCCATCGATATATTATGGATGACATGAGCCTCATTCAATATTTTTAACAATGCTTTCCTCGTGAGGCCGAAGTTCATCATCGTGATGTAAGTGATATTTAGCCGGAACTCGGTTCAGTTGATCAATCACGTGGTAATCACTTTGTTTCACAAGCTTTAAAAACTCATACACCTCTTCCTCCGATAGTTCTCCTTTCTCGTTCCTCTCTATAGCTCTCCTGTTGACTAAATGCTTTCCTTTTCCTTTTCCTTTTCTCGCCTCATTCATCTATTTGACTCTGCTCTTTCGAGAGTGTAAATTCGACCACTTCGAGTCATACCGCCGACTTCGCAATATTGGTAATCCAATCCCCTAAATCGCATCTTTGTAAGTCACCTTCTGCATCATCAAGACTTACCCTAATCCATATCTCCAAGGTGATCGCTTGTTGCTTTTATAAGGAAAAGTCAGTTGGAATTTGAATTGTGATAGGTTTCGGTCTACCCGAGGTTGGAATGGTAGGAGTACTAGTATAATAGATAGTCTGTGGGTCTTGTAGGCCCGGTTGAATCGTCAACTACCGACACACGTTGTCCCATCTAAGATGACCCCACTGGACCAATTTTGTCCATTAGGTCTTACAGAATCAACTTGAAGACATCACTTTCTTGTATTGAGTGATCTGCCCCCGGGTGTAATCCACACCTATCATTCTCTTCAAAATTTCCCCTGACCATACCGAACTTGTTCATCTCAACAAAGATGAACTTCAATGGGGTTTTGACATCTTCTACCTTACTTCAAGGGTGGTCCGTCATCTTCAATAATGTTAATCATGGCCCTCCATGCCCTGCAGAGATTGCTTCCAACATTGGGAGTGTCCGCTTGAAGTTCAACCACTTTGCATTAATCGCTCTGTATTGAATTTTAGTGCTCGGCAATTTTCATTGAATGGTCGATAGACTCGCATGATAATCACCATTTCGTATTTGGATCATACCCCTAGATAAGGTGGTTCTATTGGTCTCATCGGTGAGGTACTACTAGGCAATTTTGGATAAGTCGAGGTAGTAGTTCTGTAAGACATGGGATTGGGTCGACTGGATTAGATTCCTACCTTGGTTGCTAGGGTTGCTTGGGGTTGGGATTTTGTTCCATGGTCGATTGAATTGAGGTGGCCTTATAGAGGTGAGTTGGATGGAATAAGTGGGATTGAAAGATGAGATTGAGGGTATGGATTTTGTGAGATGGTGGTGATATGTGAGTAAGGCATGTGAGGGGGGTTATAGGTTGGTTGGAGATGAGGAGGTTGAAAGATGGGGGCCTCAGGAGGTTGAAATGTTACCGCATTGGCTTCTCCTTCCTTCTTCTTCCCTGATCCAGCTTGAGGTTTCTTTTGCAGCCTGCTCCCCGAAGGAATGAGCAATCTTTCCACTCTTCGCACCATTTCGACTCTTTCTCCGATGATGACTATGCCAGAGAAATTCCGAGGAGATGCTTCCAATCATCCTATCATAGAAAAGGTGCTCGTAAAGGTATCGATGAACAATGCTACCATCTCTTTATCGACAATGGAGGTTCCACTGAGCCGCTAATTTCTCCATCTTTGCATACTCCTTAAACGACTCTTGATCATTTTTTGACATGCTTTGCAATTCCCATCTGCCCTGTCATGTCGATATTGTATTTGTACTCGTTTGAGGAAAGCACGCCAAATTCTTCCAAAGAACTGATATGGGAACGCTCAAGGCATGTACCAACTTGAAGTTGCCCAAAACGCTCTTGAAGAAATGAATTAGTAACTTGTCATCATGATCATATGATGCCATCTTCCTACAATACATGATCATGACTTTTGACAAGTGGTTCCTTTGTACCTATCAAAACTCTAGCACTTTAAACTTTGGATGTATAACTACATCAGAACAAGACAAAGATCTCGCCTGCCCGATGTTGTAGCTACTACCTTCTACAAATGTAGCCCACCTCTAACATTCGTAATTTTCCTTGCTCACAAGGGTTAAGTTGATTAAACCCTTCCGTATCTTGGTGGAGATTAGGCTGAGATCGTAGGTGGCTTTAAACTTGAATGTGTGCTTCGTGGTTCTTTGTGGGCTGTCCTCGAATTAGCTGGA
Organism: Canavalia ensiformis; assembly: GCA_026541065.1. Lineage (NCBI taxonomy): Eukaryota > Viridiplantae > Streptophyta > Magnoliopsida > Fabales > Fabaceae > Canavalia > Canavalia ensiformis. The sequence continues at coordinate 34,966 of JAMKYM010000845.1, read as the reverse complement.
TGGGCTTGAGTGGCCCGCGGGTCAACCTCAGCTTCCAGAGCTACATAACCAGGGGGAAGGCCATATTTTGGCCATTGGTCCTCTTGAGAATCGACGTATTCTTGCACAGGTTTGTTGTAATGCAGTGAGTGGTGTCTTTGATCGAGCTCCGGGGGTCCTGTTCGTAGTCCTTCTTTCTAAAGCTCAAAGCTCAGAACCCTAGGACTGCCCATCTCGCTTCCTTTAGTTGGTTGAGCTCACTCCTTAATTCTTCATTCTGTTGTTCTAACTCATCCATGATCTTGGATTGCAAGCGAGTTCTGTAGGGATGTCGGAGGAACAACTTGCCTGCTTTGTTATTATTATTTTTTTATCTAAAATGGAAACATGATGTCAGTATGTGAAGACAAAATAAAGGTTAGTGAGGGAATAATTTCATTTGAGCATTCAAAATTAGGGAAGTTCCCCACACTTCTATTCAAGGACCACCCGTCTCGAGATGGAAGAGTGGTTGGCACTCAACCTAAGGGAGTATTCACTCCTCAATAGGTGAGGTCTTTGTCAACTAGCAATGCAGTTCGTGACCCATATCTTCGATCAGGGACCACTCATCTCAAGATGAAGACATGGTTGACGTCTAATCCAAGGGAGTATTCACTCCTCAATGGATAGGGTCTTGACCAAAGCAACCAACAAGTGAAGTGACCCATATCTTCGATCAAGGACCACTCGTCTCAAGATGAAGACATGGTTGATGCCTAATCCAAGGGAGTATTCACTCCTCAATGGATAGGGTCTTAACCAAAGGAACCGACAAGCGAAGTAACCCATATCTTCTTAAAGTTTACACGAACTTCTTTGGTCATTTTCTTACAAACTGCATTCACTTTTTTAAGATCATTGATTTGTGCAATGATTCTGATGCTTCTCATTTGGTCATATACATTGCTAGTACAACCTTGAACTTCCTTTATTTGAATGCTATTAAATCTTTCCCAAAAAAAAAAAAAAGAAGAAGAACAAGGAATAGATAAATGATGCAATGTCTTGTGTAAAATATGCATAAACCTATATGCCAAAGATATTATGTGTGAGCTTATATGAACATGTTAAAAAATGCATGGATCTATATCAAAAGTTTTTTTTTATTTTTTTTTTATTAAAAACCCAACTCAAACATAATATATGTGTGATTTTTTTTTTATATTTTTTTATGTAGAAATGTGATAAAAAAAAATTAATTCTAAAAAGGGGGATGGACATGTTATTTTTGTGTTTTTTAAATATCCAAAAAAGAAAACAATGCATGAGCTTATATGAAAAGGTCCAACTAAAACTAAATTTATCTAATATAACATGTTATTTTTGTATTTTATTTGTCTAAATGTCCAAAGGAATGCGTATACCTATATGAAATTTTTTTTCTAAAATGCCAACAAAAAAAAATGAATGTACCTAACATGTTATATATTTTTTTGTGTAAAAAAAATAAAAAAAAAATCATGAATATGTTCTTTTTGTATTTTGTTTTTTTTAAAACGTACAAAAAAAATACATGAACCTATATGATTATTTTTTATTTTTTTTAAAAGTCCAAAAAAATAAAAAAAAAATGAACACACCTAATATATAATTTTTGTATGAACGTGTTATTTTTATTTTTTGTTTATCTAAATATCAAAAAAATATAGAAAATTTTTTCTAAAAACCCAACTAAACACAACATATGTATCTAAATATGTGATTTATAAATGTGAAAGAAAAAAATGTATGAACATGTTGTTTTTGTTTTTTGTTTATTTAAGTATTAAAAAAAATGCATAAAATTTTTGTCATTTTCTAAAAGTCCAAATAGGATACAAAAAAAAAAATTGTATCTAAACATGTGATTTATAAATGTGGGGAAAAAATGTATGAACATGTTATTTTTGTTTTTTGTTTATTTAAATATTCAAAAAAAAATGCATAACATTTTTTATTTTCTAAAAGTCCAGCTAAAACATAAAAAATGTATCTAAACATGTGATTTTTTTATTTATAAATGTGGAAAAATGCATGAACATGCTATCTTTGTTTTTTTCTTGTTCATCCAAATATTCAACAAAATGCATAAAAAAATTTATTTTCTAAAAGCCCAACTAAGACATAAAAAAAAACAAAAAAAAATGTATCCAAACATTTAATCTTTTTTTATGAAAAAAAAATACATGAACATGTTACTTTTGTTTTTTGCTTATATTGAAAAAATGCATAAAATTTTTATTTTTTAAAAGTCGAACTAAAACATAAAAATGTATCTAAACATGTGACCTTTTTTATGAAAAAATGCATAAACATGTTATTTTAGTTTTTTGTTTATTTACATATTAAAAAATACATAAAATTTTTTATTTTCTAAAAGTCCAACTAAAACATAAAAAATGTATCTAAACATGTGATTTTTTATTTATAAATGTGAGGAAAAAATGCATAACATGTTATTTTTGTTTTTTTTTTGTTTATCTAAATACAAAAAAATGTATCATTTTTTTATTTTCTAAAAGCCCAACTAAGGCACAAAAAAAAATATATCTAAACATGTGACCTTTTTTATGAAAAAAAATGCATAAAGATGTTGTTTTTGTTTTTTGTTTATTTACATGTTAAAAAAAATTATTTATTTTTCTAAAAGCCCAAGTAAAAGAAAAATAAATGTATCTAACATGCGATTTGTTTTTTATGTATAAAATTTAAAAAAAAATGTATGAACATATTATTTTGATTTTTTTTATCTAAATGTCAAAAGAAAAAATACATAAAATTTTTATTTTTCTAAAAGCCCACACTGAAACAAAAACTGAATATACCTAGGATGTAATTTTTTTTAAAGAAAATGCATGAATGTGTTATTTGTTTTTTTTGTCTAAATGTTCAGAAAAGTTTTTTTTTATTTTTTCGAAAAGTCCAACTGAAATAAAAACTGAATATACCTAAGATGTGATTTTTTTAAAAGAAAATGCATGATCGTGTTATTTGTTTTTTTTTTCTAAATGTTCAGAATTTTTTTATTTTTCGAAAAGTCCAACTGAAATAAAAACTGAATATATCTTGGATGTGATTTTTTTTAAAGAAAATGCATGAATGTGTTATTTGTTTTTTTTTCTAAATGTTCAGAATTTTTTTTATTTTTCAAAAAGCCCAACTGAATAAAAACTAATTATACTTTGAATGTGATTTTTTTTATGTAAAAAAAGTGTATGAACGTGTTATTTATTTTTTTTTCTAAATGTTCAGAATTTTTTTTTATTTTTTGAAAAGCCCAACTGAATAAAAACTGAATATACCTTGGATGTGATCTTTTTTTTTTTATGTAAAAAAAAAGTCTATGAACGTGTTATTTGTTTTTTTTTTCTAAATGTTCAGAATTTTTTTTTTATTTTTTGAAAAGCCCAACTGAATAAAAATTGATTATACCTTGGATGTGGTCTTTTTTTTATGTAAAAAAAAGTGTATGAACGTGTTATTTTTTGTTTAGTTGAATGCTAAAAAACACTATTTTATTTTTCTAAAAGCCGAAGTAAAAGAAAAAAAAAAACTAAATGTATCTAACATGCAATTTGTTTTTTTTATGTATAAAATTTTAAAAAAAATATGAACATGCTATTTTTGCTTTTTTTTTTTGTTTATGTGAAAAAAATATAATATACTAAAAAAAATTTTAAAATACATCAACATATTTTTTTTTTAATGTAAAAAAAATACATGAAATTTTTATTTTTCTAAAAGCCCACACTAAAACAAAAATTGAATATACCTAGGATTTTAAAAAAATAAAAATAAAAAATTTATGATTGAGACTCATGTCCAAATTGTAAAAACTTTAGTATTATTTTCGGTGCAAAAATGATGATAATGATGTGATTGGCTATGCTCATGTTATAATATAATTAGATGTGAATGTAGATGTGCAAGATAAAGAGAAAGAAACATGCTTCCCATATGTCCTATTTTAGGTGGAAAACTAAATAAGGATATTACTAACGTTCACATCCTAACTTTGGAAGGTTGCTTAGTTCTGTCTATGTGCATAGTTTCATGGGTAGATCTAGACAACTCCCAGATTATCATGGCTCCTCGTATCGCCCTTATCACATGTGACAAGGACCTAGCTTCGGAACTCACTATAAGTAGGGAAATGCCCTCTCAATATGACTAACTCATGATACCAGTAACATTCTGAGTGGTGACTTAACAATTACCAAGTGGGTATAGAGCCTAAAAAGTATGTGAAGTAAGTGAGACTGAATTGTGTTTCTATGAGAGGGGATCATACAAACCTTTAAATATAAAACTACCCAACCTCACCTGCAACACAAACAAGCAACCAAGAATATACAGCAGAAAGTCTTCTACCCTATGGTTCACAACATTAAATATATACAAACACCCTATGGTTCACAATATTGAACATATACAAACACAATGAGCACGAGAGAAAAAAATCACATTGAATATATACGAAAACAACTAATACGAACAAAAAAAAAATCACAATATTGAATATATACAAGCACAATGACCACGAACAAGATAGAAAAAAGAATAAACAATATTTACATAAAAATAAAAAAGAGTGAAATAAATAAAAATAAAGTTAAAGAGTATATGCACAATTAATAAGATTAGGCTTAACTCTCGAAAAAATCCCCAGCGGAGTCGCCATCTGTCGCAACCGGGATCACGAAGGGACGACGAACAAAAGCTTTTAATTAAAAAAACAACAGAGGAGTCGCCACCAAAATTTATTAAAGGAAATTTTGGAAAAACTTAAAAATTATGGTCTTCGAAACCAGTTTGGGTTCGGGAGTTATTTACACATAAGGAAGGTACTAGCACCCTATGATGTCCATTAAAATGGTTACCTTCTAATTAATTATGCACGGATATCATTAACTTTCAAAAAATTTATTTCACTCAAAATGAAAAATATTTTGGATTTACGTTGTTAATGTGTAGCAAAAATTATTTGTTTATTTTAGGAAATAAAACGAGAAAGAAAACTTGAAAGTTTATTTAGGGAAAATTTGAAAACCCCTTTTTTTTTTCTTTTGACTTTTTAAATTTTTGAAAGGAAATGCATAGGGTTCTAAGGGTAAATAAATGCATACTCAATAAACCCTTACAAATCAAACTATGTCAAAGGTGAATCAACCACTCAATTAACACTGCTTGACCCTCAAATGAAAGAAAGAGTAATCAAGCAGATTCACAAATTTAATTTTAAACTGATTAGATATTAGGAGATTTCACGACGCTTTGGAAATTGGAAACATGTATCATTATATTAAAAATCAAACAACAAGGAAACATACGGCATATCGTGAATTGATTCTATACGATTTTTGAAAATAAAACATGAGGTAAAACAAACAGAGGACAATGAATGAACATATATAAGAGATATTTCATATGCTCAATTGACCAAATAAGCCACGAGACATGATAAAGATATTACCTAGTTTCGAAGCTTGGATCTGATCTTGCCGTCCTTGCTCGCTCTCTTTATACGTATGACGTCCTCTCGCCTAGTGCTCTTCTCACTCCACTGTGTGTATCTCTGTATAGCGTAGGTGCCATTTTTCTAATACGTTCCCCTTATTTATATGGCTGCTTCTCGATTACTCATACTCCACTTTACCACTAATAACTGCTCCCATCCCAAACATCAACCCAATCTTCCTGTTAACTACTCTTCCACTACCCACTAAACAAAAACTGATAGCCACTATCCCTTACCTATCATAAAAGATAACTCCCTTATCCTTATTATCCTATTAATTTTTATTAATCAATTTTTTATCTTTTATTATTATTAATTTTTTAAAAATTTTTATAAATACGGAAAAAATTAGTTATTCACAATTTTAAGTCAAGTTCAATTCTTTTCTTCAATTTCAAATCAAGTTCAATTTTAAATCAAGCCTAATTCTTTTTCTCAATTTTGAAATCAAAATCCAATTTCTTTTTTGAAGTCAAGTCCATTTCATTTCTCTAATGAAATCAATTGAAACTTTGGGTCGAGCCCAACTCTTATTCTCAAAATCAAATTCAATTTTTCTTAAATTGGGTCAAGCCCGATTCTTCACTTCAATTTTAATCCAAACCCAATTTCGTTCTTATTTTTGAAATTAAGTCAAGTCTTATTCATTTCCTTCTTAATCAAATTGAATCAAGTTTCCTTTAATTTTAGGTCAAGCCCAATCCCCATTTATTTTGGTATTTTTCGAATTAAAAATATGCTTTAATGATTCTAAGTCTCACGCGATGAGCTCTAAATAGGAACTGGCGGTTTCACTACTGTTCGATATTTAGAGATTCATATGGATCCCAGTACAACCTTAGTTGTCTTAGACTCTGCATATGTGGACTAGGAATCCCTCTCAAATAGTAAAATATTTCAGAAATATATCTCTTGGAAATCTCAAGTCTCACGTGATGAGCTCTAAATAAAGACTAGCGGTTTCACTGCTATTCGATATTTAGAGATTCATATGAGTCTCAGTACAACCTTAGTTGTCTTGGACTCTGTGCATATGTGGACTAAGGATTCCTTCAAGACATTGAAAATACTTTCAAAGTCACCCCTCGAATTCTTTACTTCCGAAGGTCAAGCCTTCAAATCAGAATTACGTAGCCTTGAATTTCCCATTGCACCAGGGAATATGTAGGAGCAGGATCAAGTCCTGTCAGGCTATTTTCCGCACACCTATTTATCTCTATTCTATTTAAAGGGATCAAACAGTTTTCAAGAAATATCAAAATCATACACTCGGTTTAAGGGTACTGTTCTTCGGAACGTACGAGTAGGGTGCCTAATACCTTCCCTATTCGTAACTGACCCCCGAACCTAGAATTTCTTCCTCAAGTTAGGGTTTTTCCAAATATTTTCCCTTAAATAAAAATTTGGTGGCAGCTCCACAATCAATTAAAAATCTTTTAAAAATTTTAGCGAGTTCGTCATTTCGTCATAATTTCAGTTGCGACAGTAATGTATTACCTTCCAGAAGCATCTCTACCAATAGTTCAAGTAATTCTGTAAACCTTTTATCACTCTACCCATTCCTTGTCTGCAAATTGAATAATCTTAACACTGTTGATAATCGTGTAAATATAGTGCAACTTGGATACAAAGGTTTCTCCAAATCAGTAGACAAGTTACCATACATATTTGCCCACTTAAACGATGCATGCCTTATATCACAAATCATATCCTCTACTTGATCGTCCATATCTATATCAACGCCTACTGCTTGTGACACACTTGGCATGCCTAATAATTCATCATGCCATATCCATTTTGTATAACTTTTGCAGAACCCATCACAAAGAACATGCTCTCTAATTTGATAACAACCAACTGTCTCTCATTTAGACAATTAACACACGGGCAATAAAATGGTCCATTACTCTTAGGTAGATTTGTCTATGCAAAATTCAAAAACTCTTCGACCCCATTCTCGTACTCATCACTCATCCGTTTAACATTTATCGACCCACGATCCATACTATACAAGAATCATAGACACATGATTTAGGATTAACCTTGTCACTCATAATTGGTAATTTATTTTCCTCACTATTGGTAAGGCCCTACGCCATTCAAGAAAAAAGTTTTTTATTCATCAACTAACAGACTTCTAAAATCTTGAATATCGTACTTAGTGAAATTTCAGCAGCATTTCGCTTAGTCTCCAAGTACATAACTTAACTGTGGTTTCATTTACCATAATCAAGCATGTACCTAGAGACAATGCAAAATGAACTAAACCAAAATTTTATCAAGTACAATTTACAAGATTTAAGGAGAAATTGTTAATCACTGAATAAAAAAATTTAGTCCCAAACTGTCCAACTTGGATAATTTAAGATTGAATACAATGAATGATTTACTTATTTAGTAATATACTCATTGTTTTCAACCTTGAACGGGAAACTAAAGGTATGCTCATATTTGAACTCAAGAAAAGAAACCAGTATATTTGAAAATAAAATCAGGTTCATGCACTTAAGTGTTACCTATATTTAAAACGAAATTAATACTATAACATACATATCACCTAACAAAGCAAAGGTGCAAAGACTTATTTGTTCAAGCTAACACAAGAAAACTTTCACATCTACAATGACAAAGTAGAGATGCATAGAAAATACCTCACAGTCAACACAACACAACAATGGTAGAGCAGTGGCAGAACGGTGGCCAAGCGGTGTCCGAGCGAAGGCACAACAGTTGTCGAACGAAGGTACAACGGTAGCCAAATAAAAAGCTTGCAAATTATAGAATAAAACCAAAGTAAATGTAAATTTCAACTATAATAATAGAAGGATATAGATAAATAATGACAAAGATGACGGTGGTTACTCATACCTTAGGGTGTGCGATGACGACTTCGAACGAAGACAATGGTTATAACGGCGACGACGACCACGAACGTAAGGACAGAGTGCAACAGCAAACAACAGCGACGGCGTCAATGCCTAAGATGTAAACGAAAAAAGAGAGAACAGACCGAAACGAGAAATTGGGGTTTTAGAGAATGAGGTTAAAGACGACTAGCGTCGAAAAAAAAGTAACAGGGAAAGACATTCTACATCGGTTGTTTCTCAGAACCGATGTAGAAATGACTTACTACATCGGTTAAAATAAAAATCGATGTAGAATCTTTGTCATTTTATTTACAAAAATGACATTGCCAACTTTTTACATCAGTTCCCTAAGAAACGATGTCAAAAATTGATATAAAAAATTGACTTTCTACATTGGTTCTGAAAACAACCGATGTAGAAAGTACTTTCTACATCGGTTACAAAACAACCGTTGTAGAAAGTACTTTCTACAGTGGTTCTTTTTTGACCGACGTAGAAAGTTCCTATTTATTTATAAAAATGCCACCGCGTTTTTATTTACATCGATTCCTAAACAACCGATGTAAATTCCTGTTTTAAAATGCTATTTTTCTACTTGTGATTTTTCCTTTAAATAAAATTTGGTGGTGAGTCCATAATCCTAAGAAATATTATATATTTTCGGGTTCATCATTTCATCATAGCTTAGGTTGTGATAAAGACTTATAGAAGGATTTGGTAGGTCTTTTGAAGTTGATCTCCCTCTCTTTGTGGTCCACACAAATGCCTTTAAGGATGGCGATGAGAATTTGTTTGTTTGACTTATTATTACTTAAACTTTAAGGGAATATTACATTGACACCCCCCAAGCTTCATTAAAAAAGTATCTGATACCCTTTCATTTCTTACCCATACACAAACTTCCCTTAATTTATATAAAGACATAACATTATATATCCCTCTCAATTATATAAATCTACACAAACCGCCCCTAATTTCTTGTGATATTATATGAAAAAGGAAGGTCAAATAAATGTTAAAAATGAAGGAGTATCAAGTGAATTTTCAATATATCCTAGGGGGTGTCATTGTAATTTGCCCAAACTTCAAAGATGGAAGTTTAAGCTAGTTTAGGTTTATGTGTTTTAAGAGAAGTTGAAGTTTAAAGTGAAGTTAGAGAGCTTACACAATTTTTTAGAAGAATGTTAATGGAGAAAATGAGTTTTCCTTGTGCCTATAGTCAAATTCGACCACTTTGGAACAAATGGAAATTAAATCCCCACTTAAAAACATTTTGATCCATTATCTATGGAGATTGAGCTAAAGTTGAAAGGTTATACTAACACTAGTTTTGTGTTAGGAAAAGATGATAGCAAATCTATTTCAAGTTATATGTTTCCTAAATGATGTTGTAGTGAGTTGGAAAAGTACCAAACAAACTATAATAGCTTATTCAAAAATTAAAGTAGAACATATAGTAACAAGTGAGGCTGTTAAATAAGCAGTTTGGATGAAAAAGTTCATAGTTGAACTTGGTGTGAGTTCTTCAGTACAAAACTAATCCAATTATTATGTAACACCAATGAAACCATTGCTCAAGTGAAAGAGTTGAGATCTTATCAAAAGTACAAATATATTTTGTGAAGGTATCACTTGATTAGATAAATTATTAAACATGGAAATGCTGAGATCCAAAATATTAGTGAAAAGTAAAATGTTGTAGATTCATTTACAAAGGCATTTAGTGCAAAAGAGTAACAAGAACAAGTATGAACTGGGGATGAGACATGATCAAATTGGCTTTAGTGCAAGTGGAAGATTGTTGGGAATAAAAAGTATGCTCAAGATCTAACTTATTATATGTTAAAATTTTATTATATTATTATTATTATTATATTTTTAATTTGATTATTTAATTAAATATAATAAGATTTTTGATTAAATTTAGAGATTTAAAACTATGATAAAGATAATTTTTTTTATAATTTAATTTAAATTATTCTTAATTGTTGGATTATTATAAAAAACATTTATAATCTAAATAGATTAATATATATGTAGCAGTTTTTATTGGATGAAAATTAATAAATTTTATTTATTAAAATACATATATGAATGATATATATAAAAATATAATCATTGAATTGATTCAATTAAAAGTTTATAATAATTATAATTACCATTACTTTGTTAATAGGATATTTTTATGAAAAATACTGTATTTAAAAATTCTTTTCACTTGAAATTGTTATAATAATTAATAAATTTATTTATTATACTTTAATTTCATATATCTAATATCTTAGAATATTAATTAAAAAAATATCGGATATAATTCAATACTTATAGACTTAATTATTAATTAAAAAAATTATTAATAATAATAAATTTAAACTCTATAATTATAATAATTAATATCTTGGTCTGCATAAAATATATGTCTTTAAGGACCAGTGATGCCTTCTCTTGAGCTGCTATTTAGTTTTTAAAATATGTCACTAATGCTTCTTTAATGTCTTTTACCTTTTCCAACCATAATCCACCCCTGCTCAACCCAGTTAGACATTTATCCTTCACTTGCTGTGATGGTTGCATGAAAGGAGGATATGTTTTCATCATCTTCTTTTATGCACTTTGCTCGAAATTTTTGGTGTAACATTATCTCCTTTGGTATATGCTTGCCTCAAGTATCCCCATTATCCCCCTTCGGATATTAGTTAAGTATTTCTATTTTGCCTATTCAAAAAGGATTTAATTTCTTTGACTAAGAAATCTCGATCGGGAGAGAAGGAAGACTCGATTGAAGAGGAAAAGACAGCAAGAAATTTAGAAGACTTGAACGATTTATAATAGGTTTCGTTGATGAATATAGTACAATAGCAGCTATGTGGTAAGTACACATACATTTATACAAGTTAAAAAATCTAAGTATTACACGTGTTTTTTTAAATTAAATAGTATGCGAAGCCTATAAAAAATAAATCGGTTGTAAAAGTAGAAGCAGTTTCAATATATGGGATCGTTTCTTGTACTTATTTAAATCTTCTTTACAACCATTATCTATCTTATAAATTAAATAAAAGTTATTGAAAGATCTTTGTAAGTATGAATGTATCTTGAAACATTGTGTTTCTATTACTATTTTCCAAAATTACTTATTTATTTTATGTTAATTTATTCTTTTATGCGGTTGTTCTCTTATTAAAAATTATATTAAAAAATCTAATATTTAGAAAATATCAATCCTATTTCATAAAATTTTGGTTAAATATATGATAATTAGTTGAAGTGGAGAGTTGAAATTGATTTTCCACGTAAACACCTACCTTTCCATGTGCATTTGTATTCCATTCCTTTAGTTTTTGCTTCAGCTCCTAAAATTCTGTTGTAGTGATGTCGTTGCCCATCCACTTGTTTTCATGTCTCCCCATGTTTGTTTCACCATATCTTTAAAAGATTTCTTGTGCATCCAACAATTCTGAAACTCAAATGGCCTTGGAGCCTAATCTCTTATTGCCTCTTTGAGAATCATAGGGCAGTGGTCCACTGCTTTGCTTAATTCGCCAAACATTCGTAGCCACTCCTCCAACACCATGAATCTATCAATCATCGTTGTAGAGCCATCACTTCGCACCCATAAGAATCTTCTACCAACCACCGAAGGCTCAGTCAGATTTATTTCATCAATGAATTTTTTAAATAGCCTCATCTCCATTGTCTTATTACTTGAAGATTCGATCACAGGGTTTTCTAACCGCAGATTTTGCCGCCTTTGGAATGCTGAGAATCGCACACCTGCTTGAATAATCTTAGTGTGTCTTTGAGTATTGTCATTTAGATACATTATATTGATGTTCCTAAACGATCGTTAATTCTTGTTTAGAAATCAGGATTGAGAGAGATTTTAATTATGGTATTTTGTTGTTAGTTTGTAAATATGAAAGTATGGTATCTATCGTGATTCAATATATGTCATAGGTTATAGTTGTAGTTAATGTTGTTTTATTTTGCTTACTATAATATATTTGTTTGAGTTAAATATGATTTTAGTTAATTTTTTTTAAATTATTAGAATTTTGAATTTAATTTCTTACTTTTAATTTATTTAATTTTTATTTTTTATTTTTATTTTTATAAAATAGACTAGTTTTAATCTTTAAAATAATTCATATTTTAAAAAATAGGTACCAAATCCAAACATTTCAAAAATAAAAAAATAAAAATAAAAATTTAAAAATTTAAAAAAAATAAAACCATATGTAACTCTTTGTTTTTAAAGATTTTTTAAAATTATAATTTGTTAAGTGACCATTCCAATAATTTTTAATTAAATAATTATTTATAAATTTTAAATTATATTAATTTTAAAAATATTTTATTACTTTAATAATAAAATATTATTTTCCTTTTCAATTTACAATCAATAATATAATTTTTATTAAATGAGATTAAAATTTTAAATATTTATATTTTAATATTGTAATATAAATAATTTTAAAATTTTTAATATTAAATTATATATATTATAAATCTCTACATAGTCAATAATAATAATTTAAAAGTATTAAATCTTAAACGTATGTATCGACTTTTATTATCCTAAGAATTATTATTTATAGTAATTATTTTTTATTTACAATTACAGATATGGAAGATATCGATATTATTTTAAAGAAATATTTGCTAAAAAAATTTCAACAAATCATCTTTGTTGTTATTTGCACTACCACCTAATGTAAAAATAAAATTATTACTTCATCTAAATTTATTATAAAAACTTCATGTTTAACAATTAAATAAATTGATTTTTAATTTTAAAAAATTGATCATTAATTATTTTTACAATTGAATAGAAGGAGTTGTTAAAATTTTAATTGCAAAACGAGTTTGGTGATCAAACGCTAAGTTGATCGTAAAAATGAATATATTAGCCACCAAAATTTTTAGTTTAAAAAACAATTAAAATTGGTCGTTAGTATGACTATCTTATTTATTGTAAGAGACCAATTTAATGATAGAAAATTTAGTCGCAAAATCGATAAAAAAATCAGTTGCAACATTAGTTATTAAAATCGATCGTTAAATTATTTGCTGGTCATTGAATTTGAGATGGAATATTTGGCCACAAAATCGGTTACTAAAATTGATCTTAAATTGGTCACTAATAAATCTGCTAGTGACTAAATTTGAGACGAAATAATTGATCGCAAAATCAATAGCAAAAAACCCGTTGTTAACATGTTTGTTGGTAACTAAATTGGAGATGCATTAATCGATTGCAAATTGGTCCCTAATTTTATTTAATAAAAATTATATAATTTTTTATTATTTACATAAAAATTAATTGAAACAAACTTGGATATATAAAATATATACACAATCATTATTAAGAAAATTAATAAATTTAAAAATTATTAAATAAAGCAACTAACATAAATGACATAATCCAAATATAATTAAGTATAGATAAGTATAAGTTCACACAAAATTAATATATAATAAAAATAGATAAAAATGCCAATGTTGGTCATGATGACCACTGCTAGGAAGTTGATTATCATTATGATGATCATCAACAGGAGAAACATCATTAGCAGATTCATTCCTATGGGAGCTCATGAAATTAGAGCTAAATGATAATCCTAAGTGTTCCACTATTTGTTAAAGAACTTGTTTAGTTTGGTTTAGCTCAATTATTGTTTGATTTAGCTTTATTTTTGTATGTTGCAGCTCTTCACTAAGGTTGGGTGAAGACACAAATTCATCACCGAGCTGACCCAAGCCATATACATGTCCCTTCTTGTTCCATCCTCCAACAACATCCAAAAAAATGACATTTTCAAAGGCCACAGAATGTTCACTACAATCATTTTGAAGGGATTCAAATCAACGACAAACAAAGTCCTCCTACAAAGTATAAGTACACATAAAAGATTACATAAAAAATAATAATCGTTTAATGCACAAATAAAACTATAGTTAAAATATACATATAACAACATTCTTTGCCTTGTCGTTGACCCATTCTCCAGCTTTATTCCTTTTAATTTTTTACATAATATCAAATGCAGTTGGATCTCGTTCAAGCTCCTTACTTTGAATACACAATATTGAGTTAAACTTTTAAATAACTAAAATTAATAAAAATAACTTAAATATTTAATTTTTTATTACCATCCTATTACGATACATAGGAATAGGTACAGAACAACCAGTGTATAAAGAAGCTCCACTATCACAAGCTCGATTTTTTTTTTGCCAATAGTGCTTCTCTTTTGAAAGTCCTGTCCAGCATAATGAAGCTCTAGTCGTTGTCTAACCTCAGGAGTAATCTAAACACCCTTATCCTTTCTAGTCCGCACCTTGTTCATTGTATTCTTAATCATCATCGAACCTTTATGTTCAAAGGTTGTTCTAATGGTAACATTATGTTGTGGTAGCCACTTATAAATTTTCTACATCATTTGTTATAAGAAATTCATAAAAAATAACGATAATAGGTAAGTTAGCTAAAAAAAATTTAAATACAATATTACCTGAAATTGTTCAAACCACATGTTTCTAACTTTTGCAGGAACAGAACTCAACTAGGCCAAGAATCATCAAATTTGGACTTAATAGTTTTTGTAATATCTCTATTACATACATCTAGAGGCAAGAAACTGTCAAAAACTAATGTTAATGGTGATATTGATTTAAGTAAAACAACAAAAATGTGATAATCAAACTAAGTATAAGAAAAAATAAAATACTTACTCATGCTTAGCACCTGGGCTAATCCATATCCTCCTATTAGTAGGACCTTTGGTTCCAACTACTGGTAAAGATGGAAGTAGCTGATGAGTGGAATATGCAGGTGTGGAGGAAGGATGTGTACAAGATGTAAGGGTAGATGCACCTATGTAGAGGGTAGATGGACTTGATGTATTAATATGTGGTAAGAATGATCCTGATATTACATTCATTTCCACAGATACTGAAGTCGGAGTAGAAGGCATGTCTTGTGGATCAAAAGATCCTACTGCATGTGATGGAGATGTCCTACCATAAATTCTGCCTAGACCTCTTGGTCAACCTTAACCTTTACCTCTAGTTATGTTATCATCCATCTATATGCATAAAATGTTAGAAATAATTAATATAAAAGGTTAGAGATAAAAAATACATTAAAAATAATACATAGAAAATATTCATAATTACCTAATTAAGTTGAGTTTGGGTTATTTAAATCACTTTCACCTCCACTATCATATTCATTATCTGTTGAGATTTAAGTGTTGTCACTATTTTCATCCAAATCAGGTTCGTTAAGCAAAACTATATCAATTTCCTCACCGATACCGTTCATATCAACAAGAGTATCATCATAAATTTCTGCATCAATATTCAACATGACATGGAGATCATGAACTTCATGAACATCTTGATATGCAATGTCATTATGAACTTGATTAACTACATTATTTGTGATCATATTGCGCACCTTTATCTTAATGATAGTTAACCAACCATGATGTCCGTTTAGATTGGTTTTGTGCTTTGTATTTCTTTATTTTGTTGTGTTTGGTTTTGCATGTTGCTTGCTATATGAAATTAATGGTTTAAGGTGATTAAATTAGTGTATATTGACTTCATTTATTGGGATTTTCTTTTCGATTATATAGTAATGGTATAAGGTAGGTAAGAGCATTGAATATGATATGATTATTAATATGTTGTCTCTTAAAATAAGCTTAAGAATCTAAATTGGTTATTGGTTTTTCATGTTGTGGGAATATGTTCTAGCAGGAAAAAGAACTATTTTGAATAAACATGTAATTTGCTAAGTGCATGTGTTCCTCATGCCTTGTGTCCCTGCTCATTGTTGTTTTGTGATGCAATATTGATTCTTTTGTGTTAGATATGCTCAATTGGAGTATACACCACTTGGAAACTGGATACCCCCTAGATTGTGATGATGTATAAGAACTATTTCATTTCCATAAGTTGGGTTTGATTGACAATGTTGTTTTGTAGCTTTTGGTGAATATTAGAATAAAGAATAAAAGTTTTCCTTGAAACTATTTTGAATTCTGATCATAATATTTTTATATTAATATACTAATAAGTTACTTCATTTCATATCTAAAACACATTCATACCTTTAGTTTCTGTGCATAATATATGAGAAAACAGCGAGTAGAAGGACTTGTGAGCCTCGACATTTTAGAGAAAAACAACAAGTGTGACCTACTTTAATGGGAAAAGATGTATATTGAGTGGATGAGTTGGGTGATTTATAGAGATTAGCAGTGTTGTATGTGAGGTATACATGGAAATGAAATGTGTGGGTGATGTTTTGGTCGGATGGATGCATTTGCTTTAATGGAAATTTGTTTGCTTAAGTATGATAGCTTCATGCACTTTGGTGTAGAAGGCCTTACATATCCAATGGTATCCATATTGATTATTTGTTTTCAAGGGTCTTAGACTCAACTTCTTTAACTCCAAAAGCAATATAATCTATCCATTGGACTAAACCTGGGTATTATACAAATTGGAATCACTTTACTTGTCTAGCAATGGAAATCCCATTTCAATTGTTGTTTTCATATCCTACTTACACTGTCCTTTTGTCCATAGCCTTGGTTATTTGTTTTCCTCAAAGTCATCTACTTCAGGGAGACTATACATTGGAGTAATCCCCTTTGCATTTGAATGATTTTTAAATTATTCATTACTTCAACGTTTACACAAGAATTTTTCGAACATAACACTAGTACCAACAATCATTAAGTTGAAATCTTCTTTGCTAACCAGAATTAACATTTTTGATAAATATCAATGAACTGAACATACTATTATTGGATTGCAAGATGTGTTTAGGTCAGGTAGTTGGAGAATATGGTGTAGGCTGGATATTGGGAAAGGAGTTTGGTGATGTCAACATTATTGGTGTCAGGGGAGGGCATTCACTAAATGATTCATGCATTTTTGGCACCTTAATTTTCATGCCATTCCTCGCCAAATCTATAAGATTCTTTTATCTACATCGAACTCCCAATTCTGCAAACTCCATTTTTTCTTTCCATAAACACAGTGTCGCAACCGTAATTCCGACGAGACGACGAACTCGCTAAAATTTTAAAAATGAATTTTATTTGATAAAGTGGAGCCGCCACCAAATTTTTATTTAAGGGAAAAAGATTTGGAAAAACCCTAATTTGATGATGAGATTTAGGTTCGGGAGTCAGTTACGAATGGGGAAGGTGTTAGTCATTCATCAGCCTCGTTCAAGAATCGGATCTTTAAACTCGAGCGCGTAATTTTGAAACCTGCTTGATCCCTTTCAGATAATGCGAAATAAATAGTTTGATGGAGGTTAGCCCTGACAGACTTGATCCTACTCCCACGATATCTCTGCAACCGGAAACTCAAGTGTTACGAGTTTTGTTATCTTTTGAAGATTGACCTTTGTATGTGTTGGTAAAAGAAGGTTTGATATGCTCAGCGTTTGACCTTCCGAGCTACTTGGTAAGCGAAAATGGCTTGATTATTTTGAAAACTATTTTTAGCAAGTGGGCAATCTTCATCCACATATCAATGATTAGGCCCAAGACAACTCAGCGTTAGACTTGGACCCATACCAATCTCAAACAAATCTAATCATTGGCAGAAATTATTTATTTTTTGGAACTTTATATCACTTCCAAGTAATCTTTACTTAATTTCTTTGAACACGGGGACTCGTTCACTAACTTTGAAGGTCTGAACATAGCTAACTGAGTACAGCAGTACATATAAAGCGTGATTAACGGAAACTGATCAAAGGGTATTCGTGGTATTTAGGAGGTGAGTAATAATCAGATTAGTGAATTATGTTAGTGGCATTTTGGTATTTAGCAGTCGAAGGCAACCAATTGGAATTATTGAATTGATTTAGTATTTGTGTAGTATATAGTAGTGGACAGAATTGAACTATTGAATATTTGAGTGAGTTCTTGAAGATTTAGCAAATTAACTTTGCCATTTTAGTTGGAAATTAGGCAAAATGCGTGATTGTAGACTTGAAGAGACGCTCGGAGGTCACAGTAACACTCCTACCACTACGCCAATGTCTCGATGCCTTATGTTTATCTTGGGCCTAAATATGACGCATGAGCATGGGGGTGTAGCGTTGACTCTGATTTTGGTGTCTACTGCTAGGTCCCACGCTAATTTATTTCGCATGCACTCATCCTCTAGCTTAGGAGGACCTCATTGTGGAGTCTATAGTTTTTGGACGAGTCTTAACTGGCACCTCATCATTTCTCTCTAATTTAATTTATAGATCTGCGATTTGCATGGTATCAATTATTCTCTCTCGAGTAATCTATCACGATGTAACGTAAAGAAAGCCCATATGAGTTCCGATGCAGAGTTTTAGGTTAACCTCCTCTCCGACCTAAGCGCCGAGAATCTTGAGAGGTTTTTCCCTGACTTAAGATTCGTACGCTCTTCTTCGAGGTGCAAACTCAATGGTATACAAAAGACTTGTATACCTCCCAGAAATCCTTTCACCTAGGTGATTCAGCAACCTACCTATTGAGTGCGCAGCATATATCATTGGGTTAAAGATTTCTTCTATATGTTCCATAATCAACTCGAGGTGAATGTGACTACTGGAAAATGCAGCTTTACTCGATCTAATGGTCTTCTTTGGTACGCTGATCTAGCGTGGAAACAACGAGAGGCTATGGTGATGCTTTACGCTTACCTCATAGTTCTTCATTTATTTACACTTCACGCTCCTTCCTCTTCCTTAACATGATTATTTTTGCATGTATGCTAGCCACCACTGCCATATTTCATGATGTTTACGGTTGCCCCTCATGTTGTATCCGATGATCTTAAGATCGATTTCAACTCATTCTATCATAAGGGATGCTTGCACTCGTTACTCGGAACAGCGTGTATTCGGGACAGCAAGAGTATCGCTCCAAAGATTCCCGCGCATTACAACAACATCATTTCATGGAACGGGCTTTAGCACTTAAACTCGCTAATGACATGCTCTTCCTATGAAACCTACCTGATGCCTTTAGACTAGGGTTATAGGGAAGAAGGTGTCGAAGTTAGAAGCCCGCTGAGTGATTCTTGGTTTTTTTTCTTTATCTGGAAAGGCCTCTCCCTAACCCCGCTCATTTGCACTCAACACTCACTTTGCTTATTCTCTTCTGTTTTCTATGCCTCTGATGGATCGAAAGCTGCCTAAACACTATGCAATCCCCAGCATATCTTCCCACATATCGACCAATCGAATCCACTATGGTAGATTTCCAGCGGCCATTTTTTTAGTTATTCAAGATGCAAGCATAAATAACAAATTTTTCTCAAAATTTTTAGCAACCGATGGGGTCTCGTTATTGTGAGTCTTATGCGTTGGTTAAAGATCGAAGAAAGGAACATACGTCGTTTGTAGGTTCTCTTTTCTCAGAAAGCGAGGCTACGATACCAAGTGAGCTCAAATCAACGAAAATCATACACTTCTAAGGGAGATCATATTTGCATTCAAGATTCAAGATTACATCCCTTAAGTTTTAATAGATCAATCCTGCTCCTATTCCTATTCTTTCGTGTAGGTTTAAATTCACAGGAAGAGCTAGAGGGACAACGATCCAAATTTAATTTAAGTACCCCGAATACACATTCATTAGGTCAACAAATCCTTCTTGAATCATACTATACATTTTTTGATCCATGGATGAACAAGAAAAAAGAAGAATGGATACCGATTCATAGTTTCAGAGAGATTTGTGCAAGAAGCGTGGCCTACCTGTTATGGAAGTGAGGTTGAGAGCCTCGCCTTCGATCTTCCTTCTCTTCTCCTCTCCTCTTCTTCTCCAAGCTACCTTCATTTTTCCAATCGCAGACCAAAGTTTTTTTTTCTCGCACGAGCCAAACTCCAAGCAGAAGGCCAAACTCCAAGTAGAAGAAATTTTTTTTCCAACCCCTTTTTCGCTCTCTGTTTCCTCCTTTTATAGCCTCCAAAAAAATTCTTTTATCTTCTTTCGTTTTTGTAATTTTTGATTTTTGTTTTTATTTAATCATATTTATTTTTATTTTTTTGATTTTGATTTTTATTATTTTTCTCTGATTTCTATTTTTATTTTAGTTTCTAACGTTTTTCAGATTTTTATTATCTTTTAGGATTTTATATTTAATCTTTGGATTTTACCATTTTCTTTTAATTTGTTTTCAGAATTTTTTTCAGGTTTCTAATTAATTTTTAAGTTCTAAATTTTTAATTTTTAAATTTTTTGGGTTTTCAAATTTTGAATTTCTATTTTTATTTCCAGATTTTTAATAATAATTTTTTTTTATTTTATTTATTTTTCTGATTTTGATTTTTTCTTTTTTTTTGGTTTCTATTTATTTTTCTGATTTACAAATTTTTATTAATAATTCCTTTTTTATCTTTCAGATCTTGTATTTTTTTTATTCTGATTTTATTTTTAATTTTAATTCAGATAAAAAGTTTTATTTTTCTCAGATTTTCTGATTTTGTTTTTTAACTTTATTTTCTTTATTTATTATTACTTTTCTTTTTCATTATTATTACTATTTTTTTTATTTTGGATTTTACATCTTTCTTTAATTGCCGGGTTTTCAAATTTTAATTTATTATTTTCAGAATTTTTCTTTTTTTTCTTTTTCGGATTTTATCTTTTTCTTTAATTTTTGCTTAATTTTATTTTTCTTTTTCTTTTCTTTTTTGTTTTCTGTAATTTTGATTTATATATTTCAAATTTTTGTTATTATTTTCCAAAATTCCTACTTTTATTTATCTTTCATATTTTTAATTCATTTTTTTATTTTCTTTTTCATTGTTTAGTGATGGTTCATTTTGAATTTATTGGGGTTTTCAACTTAAGTTTATCCACTAGTTGACTTAAAATAGGCCTCAGATAATTTTGAGTGTTTACACATAGTTATAGATAACACATTTTATGTCATCAGGCATTAATCATTATCGACAACCTAACAGCAATCAATCCCACTGATGACATTATATTTTAATTTCTTCGTGAAATAGCTAAATTTTTAAAAAATTCAATAAATTAGGAAGGCTAACGTTATTGTACTAACAATTGACAGGAATTTTTCAATTTCAAATATTAAAAAAATGAAATATTTTTTATTATTAATAATAAATATTTTATTACATTAAATAATATTATGTGAAAAATATAAATTTTTGATTGATATGATATATTATAATATAAAATTTATTAAAGTTAAAATAATTTTAAAATTGAATTTTAAAGGTGATATTTACTATTTGGACAAACTTAAATTGAATTTTTAAACAATTGATCTCCTTTTTTTTTTTACTTTTTAGTTCACATTACTAGTATGTTGTCTTATCAATCTAGAGTAGTTTAAAATAAAATTTTATAGTGGCCTTCTTCTATGTTTTATAAATTATTTTTATTTATATATTACTTAAAATTTTTCTACCACTTTTTTATTCTTGCTGTCTATTTCAATCTAACAAATGCTTTAATTTTTAATGAAAATTTATAAGGTTATTGTTTTCTAGCAATGCTACTAATATCTTTTAATGGATATTTTTGGAAAGAAATATTGATGATGGGTTTATTTCTAATTCTTATTTAGATAGCTCTTTACTAAAAAACAATTCCAATTTGGACTTTAACCTTTTAGGTGTCATAACAACTATGTTTTTTGTATTTTGTTCTAACATAATCCTCATAGTCTTGCTAACTTGTTAATTGGCCAACAAGTTAGTTCTATTAATATTTTGTTTCTTCAATATGTGTATAACTTTCTACTTCTCTTTTGTCCTTGCAGCAGGATGGACAAAGGTTTTTTTTATTTGTTCGAAATTACTTCATTTTTTATTTTCAATTTTTTTTCCACGCAAATGTTGACCTTTCCATGGTTAACAAGACTTTATTACCAAGTTAAATTTATCTCGTTGAACTCGAAATTTATCTCCTTTTTATTCCGTTACTTTACGCAAAATGTTTTGAGAACCAATAGTCTCACGTAATGAGCTCTAAATATGAAACTGACGGTTTTCACTGCTGTTCAATATTTAGAGATTCATATAGGCCTCAGTGCAGTCCTAGTTGCCTCAAACCTTGTGCATAAGTGGATTAAAGGTTCCTCCTCAAAAAGTAAAACTCGTTTCAAAATGTTTTAGGAATCAATAGTCTCACGCGATGAACTTTAAATGGAAACTGGCGATCTTCATTGTTGTTCGATGTTTAGAGATTCGTAAGGATCCCAGTGCAGCCTATGTTTTCCTTGGATCTTGTGCATGAGTGGACTGAGGATTCCTCCCTAAGGTGATTTCAAAATATTCCTTTCCTTTTCAAGCAATTCAAAGGTCAAGCCTTCACAAACTAGAACTACGTAAGTCTTGAGTTTCTCATTGCACCGGGAAATACGTAGGAGCAGGGTCAAGTCATGTCAGGCTAACCTCCATCAAGTTATTTATTTTCATATTAATTAAGGGATCAAGCATTTTCAAAAATCATACACTCAGTTTAAGGGTACCGTTCCTCGGAACGGGCGAGTGAGGTGCTTAACACCTTCCCCACTCATAACCAACTTCCGAACCTAAATCTCTTCCTCGAGTCAGGGTTTTTTCCAAGTATTTTCCCTTAAATAAAAATTTGGTGGTGACTCCACATAATCAAATAAAATTCATTTTTAAATTTTAGAGAGTACGTCGTCTCGTCGAAATTACGATTGTGACAGGAGTGTCGCGTCGAAAATGGAAAACTAAGGTATCCAGCAGACCCACAAGCTTGGAAAACCTTTGATTCTTTACATCCTAATTTTACATCGGACCCTCGAAATGTGAGGCTTGGGTTAGCAAGTAACGGATTTAATCCATATAAAACATTGAGTAGTAGATATAGTATCTGGTAGTGGTTTTAATTACATATAACTTAGTTCCATGGTATTGTATGAAGCAACCTTACTTGATGTTTTCATTACTTGTTCCAGGTCCTTCTTCACCTAAAAATGATATTAACATATATTTGCAATCTCTAATTGATGATCTATAGAAGTTATGGGAAAAAGGCATTGAAACATATGATGCTTCAAGTCAGCAATTAATTCAGGCACATGCTGCATTACTGTGGACTATAAATGATTTACCTGCATATGTTATGTTACCAGTTACATAAGTAGAAATTAGATGCCCCAAATGAACTCGCGGACATGCTCAATTTATATCATAGTAGAAAGACATATTTTATGGGTCATAGAAGATTTTTAGACTCCAAGCATAGGTGAAAAAAAAATAAAAAAAAATCTTTTGATGGTAAAAAAGAAATGAGAGTAGCACCAAAACCATTATCAGGTTTGGAAATGTTTGAAATATTATGTTATCAAAAGAATGAATTTGGAAAGATTAAAAAGAGGAAGAAAAGTAATGATGATCCATGGACCAAAAAAAGTATATTCTTGTTGTATTGGGAAATTAATTTGCTTCACCATAATTTTGATGTAATGCACATAAAAAAAATATATATGAAAATATTGTTGGAACATTATTGAATTTAGAGGGGAAAAGGATCATCTCAAAGCTCGCCTTGACTTAGTGAAAATGGGTATAAGGAAAGACATTCATCTTATGAATATAGGTCCAAATAAGATAATTTTGCCACCTGCTCGCTTTACTATGTCATCAAAAGAAAAAAAAATCTTTTGTTATGTTTTCAAAGAAGCAAAGCTTCCTGAAAATTATGGCTCTAACATTTCTAGATATGTTCAACTTGAACAACATAAAATTCTTGGGCTTAAGAGTCATGATTTCCATATATTGATGCAAGACTTGCTCAAGATAACAATAAGAAAGACTTTACCAAAAGAAGTTGCAAGAGTTCTCATCAAGTTTAGCTCTTTTTTCAAGATATTATGCTCCAAAGTTATTGATGTTGAGGAATTTAAGTGTTTGGATGATGAAATTGCATCGTTCTTTGTGAGTTGGAAAAGATTTTCCATCCTTCTTTGTTTATGCTAACAATGCATTTGTCTATAAATTTAGCATATGAAACTAGAATTGTGAGACCAGTACAATATCATTGGATGTATCTAATTGAAAGGTACCTTTTTTTTTATTCAAGTTAATATTATATATATAAATGTTATTTTGTTTCTCATCCTTTGAGTTTTGTATTTTTATTTTTATACATAAGTTCCTTCTAAAGTTAAAAAGTTACATGCATAATCAAAGTCATCCAGAAAGTTCAATTGCAAAAGGATATATAGCAGATAAATGTTTGACATTTTGTTCAAGATACTTAAATGATAGTGTTTAAACAAAATTTAATAGAGTTGCAAGGAATATTTATAACACCCTAAAAACGAATACCGATTTCACGCTTAAGTCGATCATTCGGTTCCATTTTTAGTTTGTTATCTCATGATGCGAAATTCATTTTAGAAAATACTTATATAAAAATACGGTAAATTTTATTTTTTAAAAACTGTTTGATGTAAACTGCGAGCCTCGTCGATAAAACGTGCGTAGCGGTAAAATAAATCGTTAAGGATTTCTACATACGTTTAAAGTCTTAGGAATACTAAGCGTTTAAGTTGTTCTTTCTGTTTATCATTTGCATATATTGGATACACAAGACTCAAGCATATCATACATATCATAGAATAATTATACATAACATATCATATAGACCATAAGTCTTAGAGTCTGAGCCTTATCATATAGTTATTACAAACATAGTTAACCTTCCTTATTTACATACATATTTACTATATTCTATCATACACATTATATATGTAAATACATAGCAAATTTCCACTAACTAATATCTAGGAGGTTTGCATCATTCTATTGCTAATATTCGTACAATGTAAACCTTCTTCAAAACAGAGTGCCTCGCATCCTCTTCAAGTACGTGATCTGCTACCGTGACGAACAAAGTTCGAAATGTCTGGGAAGAAAGTGGAAGAAGTAGTGAGAAACTAAGTTTCTCAGTAGGCTATCTACTTAGTTCTAATGTCATCACTTTAGTCCAAACACTTCAGTTTATTTCGTAAATCATTTCTTACATAAAAGGTTACTTTTAATTCTTGAAAACATTTCTCGGCGGATCAATTTTATTCAAAACATACAACTTAGTGTCTCACCATACATTCTTCTTAACATTCATAACTTTGGGATCACAAATAAGATATCATTTGACATAATTATTCTATGTCTTAAAACTTTGTTCTTTACTACTTTTCTTTGTCTTTATCATTTCTTTGTCCAACCTTTGGGACACTTTATGAATCTAGTTTCACTACCTTAGGGAGAAACAATAAGACATAGGGTTTTTCCCATTGCACCGGGGAATATGTAGGAGCATGATCAAGTCCTGTCAGGCTAACCCCCATCAAGTTATTTATTTCCATGCTAATTAAAGGGATCAAACATTTTCAAAAGTCACACACTCAATTTAAGGGTACCGTTCTTCGGAACGGGCGAGTGGGGTGCCTAACAACTTCCCCACTCGTAACCGACTCCCGAACCTAAATCTCTTCCTCAAGTCAGGGTTTTTCCAAATATTTTCCCTTAAATAAAAATTTGGTGGCGACTCCACATTAATTATTAATAAAATTCTATTTTCAAATTTTAGCGAGTTCGTCATCTCGTTGGAATTACGGTTGCGACAGAAGGGTTACATGAATACCCTGCATGTCAAGTTTCACGTTATGAACTAAAGGATAGTGATTTTAGTTGCGATGAAAGCATAAAGCGTCCTCCAGCCAAAGTATTATGGTATCTTCCAATAATTCCAAGGTTCAAATGATTTTTTTGTAATAAATATGATTCAAAGAACCTTAGATGGCATGTAGATGAAAGACAAATTGATGGAAAACTTCGTCATCTAACTAATGTTTTGCAATGGAAGATGATTGATCAACTACTTCCGAATTTTGGGAATGAGCCAAGAAACCTAAGGCTTGGATCTGCAATAGATGGAATGAATCTATATGGTAATTTAAGTAATAAGCATAGTTCATGACCTATTCTTTTGACAATTTACAACCTTTCTCCGAAGTTGTGCATGAAACGTAAATACATCATGTTATCTATGATGATTCCAGGTCCACAACAGACTAAAAATGACATAGACATTTATCTTGATCCCTTGATTGAAGACTTATGAAATCTATGGGAAGAAAGCGTGGATGTGTTTTATAGGTATGGTAATGAAAATTTCAAGATGTGGGCAATGCTTTTTTGCATTATTAATGATTTTCCAACATATGGAAATTTATGCGGATATAATGTTAAGGGGCACATATGTGAAGAAAACACAAGTTACCATCAACTGCATTATGGAAGGAAGACAGTTTATCTTCTCAAGACTAATCACCCTTATTGTAGATTAAGGAAAGATTTTAATGGGTTGCTAGAAAATAAGGTTGCTCCAAAGGCCTTAACTGGACAAGAATTTTATGAACATGTTAAAAACATCAACACTATTTTTGGAAAGACTTAAAAGAAGGCCACTGAGACAAGGATATGGAAGAAAAGATCAATATTTTTTTATCTTTCATATTGGTGAAATCTTGATGTTAGACATTATATTGATTTGATGCATGTGGAAAAAATGTGTGTGATAGCATCATCGGAACACTCCTTAATATACAAGGAAAGACTAAGGATGGTATCAATTCTTGACTAGATTTGGTTCAGATGGATGTACAATAGCAATTAGCACCACAGTCTGTAGGAAAGCAGACATATTTCCCCCGACATGTCATACATTGTCAAAAAAAGAGAAAATAAGTTTATGTGAGTGCCTAAATGGGATTAAAGTGCCCAAGGTTATTCTTTAAATTTCAAAAGACTTGTTTCCATGAAGATCTAAAAGTTAGTTGGGTTAAAATCTCATGATTTTCATATGTTGATGCAACAATTACTTCTAGTGGTTATTCGTGACATTTTGCCTAAAAAAGTTAGACACACCATAAATAGGTTGTGCTTTTTTTCAATACAAAATGTAGCAAAGCCATTGACCCTCTGAAATTTGATGAGTTAGAAAATGAAGCTTTTACTGTCTTATGCTAATCGAAGATGTTTTTCCTCCATCAATTTTTGACATTATGGTTCACTTGGTTGTTCATATAGTGAGGGAGATCAAATTATGTGATCCAGTTTATCTAAGGTGGATGTATCCAATTGAACAATAAATAAAAATATTAAAAGGATATGTAAAGAATCCACACTATTCTGAGGCATCTATGATTGAAAGATACATTGTAGAAGAGGTGAGTTTTGTACAGAGTATTTGTCAGAGGTGGAACCCATACGACTTCCTAAGTCTCGTCATGAGGGAAAACGTGAAGGTAAAGGTACATGAGGCATAACTGTGAAAAGCATGGGTCATGCAGAAGTCATTCAAGCATATTTGTATATTTTGAATAATACCGATGAGACTTAACCTTACTTATCTACTCATAAAACCATTATAAGCAAAAAGAATGTTCGAATAAACGAGAAATGGTTGTTGAATGAGTATAACAAAACATTCTTAAACTGGTTTGATGAAATAATTAAGAAGGATGACGGTGCCTCTGATATATTAAAGTGGCTAGAAAATGGCCATGGCCAGACTTTGACATCATATGTTGGAGTGGATACGATATCAATCATTTTTCATTTTACACAGTCTCAGGATCATAAAAGTACCATGCAAAATAGTGGGGTTATGGTGGTAGCAAAGTCGATGCATTTTTCAAGTTCCAAAGATAAAAATCCTATCATGACTTCCATATCTTACTTTAGAGTGATTGAAAAGATTTAGAAGATTGATTACATCAAATTTAGAGTTCCTGTTTTCAAATACAAGTGAGTTGATAGTAACAGTAGTGTGCAAGTTGATGAATTGGAATTTACATTAGTCAACCTTCATAAAGTAGCTTATGGGGATGACTCTTTTATCGTGACCCACCAAGCAAAGCAAGTGTTTTATGTTGAAAATCCTTTTAACAAAAGGTGGTCATTCGTTCTTCAAGAAAAGACAACAATTTCTAGTGATGACACCAATGATTTTGCAAATATTGATATTTCTCAAACTCCCTTATCATCAAGGATAACTAGTATCAATGAAGAAAATAAAATTGATGATGTACATGTTATTCGAGATGATCATCATGAAGAAATATAGGAAAATGTTACTACATGATACAAGTTAGTTATTTATTTGATTATATCATCATTCTTTGTTTATTATTTAGTTTTTTTTAAAATGTTTATTACTTTTTTCATATTCAGTACAATTTTTAACATATATTTTTTTCTCCGCTTTCAACAAGTACATGGCTGACCCGTTAGAGTGGGTCCGATAGCCAGTCTCAGCAAAAGAAGGGAAGATGAGCCACATGGTTAAGGGAGTTAACCCTTAGCCGGAGTGGTGAGCAGAGGATTCCCATAGAGTTTGATCAGGCCACTAGGAATCCTTTAGGGCTAAACAAGATAAAGTTTAAAAATTATGTGGCCCTCCTTAGATGAAGCAAAGCTAGTATTACGAAGAAGGATTCGGATAATGTAAAGATCCGAGTGAAAGATCAAATTTATGAGACTATCATGGTATTTAACTTTAAAGTATTAAGTTTCTCCATACATTTATGATTCACTAACTAATTACATTTTTTTTCTATGTAGCTTACATATAATGTGTTAAATACTAGCTTGCTGAAGAGGAAGTGGCTTTCATATACCGTGAATGTCGAGGACTTCAAGACACATCTCTCACTTATATATATATATATATATATATATATATATATACATATATATATATATATATATATATATATATATGTGTTTCACCGAAGGATGTGTCTCTCAGTGAGGAAGTACTAGTTTCTTGATGATGACACTTAGTATAAATTTGTTGAGACTCGAAAGGATCCTACATTCATTATATGTATCTTTATAAACTTTGTGTTTTTTTAATTGACTAATATAAGGTGTATTATGTGTAATTGATTTGATTTCTTATAACAGGAGAAAAGAAAGAAGGGTCAGCACATTTCTGCAAAGAACTGTTACCCCCATAGATTATCTCGTGGGGGTTATGAGTTGCTTGAGGAAAGATTGGTGGAGAAAAAGTTGAAAGAACATCAGTAATCATCTAAAGCAGACCCATCTACCCTTCTGTCTCCACCCTCACGCCATGAGAAATGGAAGAGAGCACGCGAAAAGGCTTCTAGAGAGTATACATCAGAGCCTTCTCGCATTATTGCTGAGAAGATTATAAGTAATTAGAAAATTTAACATTTTTTTTATTTAGCTTAAAATATGTATATTACTAATAACAACTATTTTTTATTTTGTAGGATTCTTTGGTTGAACAAAGCTCATAGGGAGTCTTTGTTCTAGCCGGATAGGTTGCTATTGCGTATTTCTATTGGCCAATCAGAGCATCTAGGTCGTGTTCATGTTGCTGGACAAGGTGTTGACATTAGACAGTATTTTGGATTATCTTCCACATATGCCTCAAAAGAAAGACTGGTGTCAATAGATGAGTTGGAGGCCATGAGAGAAGATATGAGGCAAGCACTGTGGCAAGAATTTCGAGAAGAGCTCAGACTAAAACTCAGACAGAAGTTCAAACAGGAGCTTAGGCAGGAACTTGCATCTTTGGGACTTTCCCAAACTCAGACACAAGATCATCATTCCCTTTCTCCTAGGCGTGTGAGCACAAAGGGAAGAGGATGTTGTTGATGTTGTAGACGATTATGAGTTGTATCTTGATCATCATATCGTTTGGTAGCCATTGGGAAAGTCTACACATTGGGTTCAACCATCCATCACCAGCAAACTAATGATGATAATGTTAATGGTGGTTGAACGAGTTCAAGATGCAAATGCTCCTATTCCTATACCTATTGAGAAGGTTCATGTCGTGGGGCAAGCCCTCAATCATTTTATTTTATGGTCGAGTAGACTTATGCAACCAGCTCAACCTAAGATATTAAATAATTTTATTCTATTTTACTAATTTATATATGTGTACATATATATTTCTTAATATTTTCTGAATTCATTTTAGGTTCATATGGAATATCTTGGGAAGGATATTGATTTCAGTGCTAAAAAAGATCTTCCTAGACTTGCTAGAAAGAAACTTGAAGTTGAGTTCCTTACACGTTTGTTTGGTATTGCTGTTAATTTGGGCGATCAACCTTTGTAAATAATTGTGAAACCAGATATCAGAGGGAAGACCACTACTATCTCCTTCTATATTACTAAGAAGGATATCTTGGAGTTGGTTGTGGGTAATAATCTCCTATATGTATCGATTCTACAATTATGGTTGATGTAAGTAAATTTCTAAACCTTAGATGAATTAATTAAGTATCAAAATTTAACATATGGAAATTATTCACAATGTTAGGTACTTATATCGCATCTGTACGCAAAGAGGGAACTTATACCTCTATGGATTCCTGGACCCGATTCATATGTAGAAAATTGGGAACAAGGCAACTAACATACAGTGATACCTTTAGAGTAGACTGGAAACTAATAAAGACTGTTACTTAACACCTTATTTTCAATCGTAAGTCAATACTTAAAAGTTTAATTTAACAAATTTAATTAAATTTTTAATTTTAGTTCACTTTCATCCATATTTTGTAGGGCCCATTGGCAATTAATCATTATTTGTCCAAAGCAAAATATAGTTGTCTTTCTATGCTCTACTTAGTAAAAACCAAAGAAAGACATAAAGAACATTATAAAGTGTAATTTTTTAGAATTTTTTGATATTTATATTCATATAATTTTTATTTTTAAAGGTATTCGTTTGGTCCTTATTTTATTATAGAGCAATGAATGCTCCACTTCGGTTAAAAGGGATGCATTCATCGAATATTAAAAAGTCTTCATGGATAATTCCACATGTAAGCACTTTATTAAAAATTATTTAATTATTTTATATTCTTTATCATTATATTATCATGTCTAATTATATTTGATATTTTTCTATTTTTTTGAAGTGCCCAAAACAAGCTGGAGGAACTGAATGAATATTATTTATGAGACATATGTTTCACATTGACTTAGTATCTATTGTTGATTCTTGAAATGAGATAATTACAATTATCACAATTTAATGATTTTCTTTTAATTCATAACATGATATTTTCTCTAATTTCATTCAAAAATATTTTACAGATATTTCAAAATCTTCATCCTTTTACTGATGAAGAAATTGATGATGTCAGAAGATATTGGGGAATTTATGATAAAGGTGGCCAATTTGGATTGATTTGATGTAATTTTAAGTTATTTTCTTTGTAAATTTAGATTTGATAATAAATAATGATATATTTAGTTTAAATATATAAATTATGTGATATAATACAGAAATCCATATGCCAGAATACAGTTATTCAAGAGAAACCAACACTATTAAAATGTTAAAAGAAAATATGATTAAAGAGAATATAGTAAAAGGATTCAATTTCATCCATATAGGATTAATTCAAGTAGCAGTCAAGCCAAATTTCATATTAGGAATTAATACACCTATATTAATCATATTACGAGATACACGATTTAAAAGATTCTCATACTCTCTAATCGCAACCTTAGAAAGTAATTGTCGTGATGATCCAGCCTTATTCAATTGTTATCCTAATTTTGCCATGGACCTCAAAAATGAATTTACTCTCAAAGCATTAAAATTATACATTAAAACACCGGATGATATTATAGAAGAAAAAAGTGAGCCTTATCAAATAATATATAGGATTTATTATAAGTTGACCAAAATTGATTATAATTTTAAGGCATTAAAACAATCTCCCAAAAATGAAACAATTTTAATAGAAAAAAATCTTAAGAAAACAAAGGTACAAGTTCCTAAAAAATTTAAGCATGAAGAAGTAGCGAGGAGAATACCTAGAGAATGGCTATTAAAGGATATTATAGATCAACCCAAGGTAGAAACTACCCAAATTAGAGAAATTATTCAAGAAAAAAGTAATATTAGGTTAAGAATCAGTATATCTGCTTCAGTAAAAATTAATGAACCACAATCATATAAAGTCGAGAACCATAGACATTCGTGGATAATTTCAGTATTAACATTAATATTCAGATTCCTAAGATAGCTATCCCAATATATAAAGAAAAAAATGTTAACTATTTTCCAACTAGATCACAAATTATGACTATCAATAAAGAAAACTCCTTCATTATAGATAAAAATTGGATTAAAGAAGACATTGAAGCAGACTACAACAAAAACTTAAGAAGCTGATATTTTAAAATATTTTCTAAAAAATAAATCGAAGATATTAGAAAAATTTATTATAAATATATGAACTATAGAAAAATTAATCTATACTTCTTTGAATGACTTACCAATTATTATCCAGATGAATATTAGTTAAAAATTTATCCTATCATTAAAGTAATCTATACATAGAAAATAGTATTGAATAAAATAATAAAGTCAAAATATTCCCTAAAAAAATATTAAAATATAATTATAAAAAAAAACCGGTCTTTATAAAAATATTAATATCAGCTTTGTTTAATATAATAACTGTTTTCGTAACAAGATGAAATAAGGTAATGTTTTTTTTAAACATCACCTTTTGATAATTTTTGAAATTTCAGCTATTAGATGCAAGTTATTATTTTATTTTTATTTTTTATATATTTGATAATATTTTATTTATTACAAAAATATTAGTTTTTTATATTAATAATTAATATTATAATATTTAATTTAGTTATTAAAAATTTTATTTAAATTATTTATAATTTAATTTTTTAAATTATAAAGATAAAATAAATATTATTTAAAATATATTTATAAATTTAAAATAAATATTTTTAATTTCAGATAAAAAGATATATTCTTGTTTAAAAATATTTTTTATTTAAAAATATATTATAAATAATTAAATAATTAAATAAAATCATCAAACTATTTTTTATAATATACAATCATTAAAATAATTATAAATTTATTTACATAATATTTTTAATAAAATATAAAAAAATTAATAGATTAAAAAATGTTAACCTTTTTTTATTATAATTTTAATTGAATTAATATAAATACTAAAATTAATAATTAATAAAAAGTTATAATACTTAAATTTAAGTTAAATAATTGTATTTTTATCTATAATTTTATATTTAAATATTAATTTAATAATTAATTTTTAAAATATTTTTTTATTTTAATCAGCATATTTTTAATTTTTTTAATTAAATTTTTTACTTCTATCTATCTTTTCATATTTTAGTTAATTAATCTCTTAATTTTATTAAATATATTCTAAATATAAATATATTTTTAAATATTTTTTTATCCCACATTTAAAAGTAAGATCAATATTTTTTCATAAATTATATAAATATATTAATATTTTATTTTTAAAAAATTATATTACTTTTCAAATATATATTAAAATTACACACTGTATATTTTTAAATTCCTTCCTTTAAAGTTTTTTTTAAATATTTTTTCTCCTAAAAATAATCTTTAGATAATTCCACTTCTACAGTTTTAATTTTTAAATTATTTTATAATATTTCTTTTGCATATGATATTACTAATCTTGAATATTTTATTTTATAATTATATTAATTTTAAAATTATAAATAATATATAGTCATTTTTACACTTCATAACTTACCGACCTCATCCTAACTCTCTTCCGAACTAATTTTTCTTTTGTTGAGATTTAAGGAAAAAAATTTAGGTTCAGATACACGACCAATTATATAATATTTTTTAATTATTTATTTTTTGGATATACATTTTTTTATTTAACAACAAATGATAAGCATTGTTGTGGGATAACCCAAATTTTTAAAACTATTATATATATATATATATATATATATATATATATATATATATATATATATATATATATATATATATATATATATATAAAGGATAAAAATGTCTAAATAATTAATTATTTAGAAAACATGATTGGTATAATTTTTTTAAAATAATTATTACCTAAATTAATAATATTTAATGATATGATAATTTATAATTGAATAATAATGTAAAGAAATTTACATTATCAATATATTTTATTTAAATTTTATATATAAAAACCTGTTTTATTTATGATTTATACTTTCACTTTGATATATATATATATATATATATATATATATGTATATATATATAATTAATTTTTATTTTTGACAATAATTTAAAATAAATTTTATTGTTTGAGCACGTTTCTTAGAGAAGTTACTCTGAAACTAATCAAAGATAACCAATTTCATTAATGCATTTAAGGTAATTATTTCGTACTAATGTAATAATGTCTTGTTTAATATTAAAGTTTTTCAAAATTTATTTTGTAGAATAGTTTTCGAAATATTAATTTCTTAATTATTGAAATTTTTATTTACATGATATTGTTGGTTAATTTTTTTACCCTCTCACAATTAATTATAGACTTAATTAATTTTTTTTATTTTTTAAAAATTATTATTTATTTTTGAATTTTTTTTTCATTTTTTTCATTTATTTTATTAATTTCAATAATTTTTATAAATTATACTTTTGGAAAATATTCAGACAAATGT